>JARBWK010000002.1:59629755-60216731 GCA_030556195.1 Anolis apletophallus
GGTGAAACAAAGTCATTTCTGAAATGCATTCCCTGTCACTTTTACAGACTTTTGTTAAAAGTAAGGCAATAAGAACATAAGAACATAAGAAGAGCCATGCTGAATCGGACCTCAGCCCATCTAGTCCAGCATTCTGTATCACACAGTGGCCCCCAGTTGTACACGGGGATCTCGAGCAGAAGGGAGGGCAAAACCCTGACCTGCTCCCGACCCCCACAACCAGTACCCAGGGAAATCCTGCCTACTTCAACCAACTCCGAGGTGGCACTTGGATGTCCTTTTCAGTAACTACCAATACACTTGGTATCCATAAATCTGTCTAATCCTGCCTTGAAGTTGTTCAGGCTGACAGCTGTCACAACCTCTTCTGGAAGTGAGTTCCATAACCCAATGACCCTCTGGGTGAAGAAATATTTCCCTTTATTAGTCCTAATTTTCCTACCTTGAGCTTCAGGGAGTGCCCTCTAGTCCTAGTGTTTTGTGACAAAGAAAATAATTTTTTCTTTATTCACCTTTTCTATCCCATGCATGATTTTATACACTTCGATCAAGTCACCTCTTAAACGCTGTCTTTCAAGGCTGAAAAGACCAAGGCGTTGCAACCTGGTTTCATAAGGGAGCCGCTCCATCCCTTGGATCATTCTTGTTGCCCTTTTCTGTACCTTTTCCAGTTCCGTTATATGCTTCTTAAGGTGCGGAGACCAGAATTGTACACAGTACTCCAAATGTGGCCTTACCATCGATTTGTAGAGAGGTAATACAACATTTGCTGATCTATTTTCGATTCCCTTTCTGATCATGCCTAGCATAGAATTTGCTTTTTTCACTGCTGCTGCGCACTGGGTTGACATCTTCATTGAGCTGTCCACCAAGACCCCAAGATCCCTTTCCTGGTTTGTCTCGGAAAGCTTTGACCCCATCAATTGGTAGGTGTAGTTGGGGTTCTTTGCCCCGATGTGCATGACTTTACACTTGTTTAGGTTAAAATGCATTTGCCACTTTGTTGCCCATTCACTCAATTTCGAGAGATCTTTCTGGAGCTCTTTACAATCAGTTTCATTTTTAACTACCCTGAACAATTTAGTGTCGTCTGCAAACCTTGCCACCTCAGAATTCACTCCTACATCCAGATCATTAATGAATAAATTAAAAAGTAACGGACCCAAAACTGAACCTTGGGGTACGCCACTTCTCACCTCTTTCCACCCAGAGAAATGTCCGTTTATTACCACCCTTTGTTTCCTACAGTTTAGCCAGGTTCCAATCCAAGACAAGACCTGTCCTCTGATTCCATGGCTGAAGAGCTTATTTATGAGCCTTTGGTGAGGGACTTTGTCAAAAGCCTTTTGAAAGTCAAGGTAAACAATATCAATTGGGTCCCCTTTATCTATGTGTTTATTTACACCTCAAAGAATTCTAACAAGTTAGTAAGACATGATTTGCCTTTGCAGAAACCATGTTGATTTTCTTTCAGCAATGCCTGTTCTTCTATGTGCCTAGTAATATTTTCTTTAATAATGGTTTCCATCACTTTGCCTGGAACTGAGGTTAAACTGACTGGTCTATAATTTCCTGGATCACCTCTGGATCCTTTCTTGAAGATCGGTGTTACATTTGCCTCCCTCCAGTCCTCGGGTACAGTGCCTGATCTTAGAGAAAGGTTATATATCTTAGCTAGAAGTTCAGCAGTTTCACACTTGAGTTCCTTAAGAACTCTGGGGTAGATCCCGTCTGGACCTGGTGATTTGTTGACATTTAGTTTAGTAAGGCATATGAAAACATCCTCCTTGTTTATCTCTGTTTTAATTCTTTTAATTCCCTCCCTGAAAAAACTGACTCAGCTGCAGGCATATGTTGTCTGTCCTCCTGTGTGAAAACGGAGGCAAAGAAGTCATTTAGCCGCTCAGCAATCTCCTTGTCTTCGCTGATTTTCCCTTTCTGACCATTGTCGTCGAGTGGCCCAACTGCAATGGCAATGTTTTATATGTGCGGGGAAAGTACCATGGAGCATAGGCTTCTCTAGTGAAGAAGGGTTAATCTTAAAGCATTATTTGACCCTATCACTTGTATGACACTCCTATCAAGAGAAAGTTTCTGGTGTGGCTTGGCTACATTATTAACCTTAAATAATAAATACTGTCTCAGTCCATTATGCACATAATGAAAATTTCCCCATATCTTGCTTTACTTTAATCAAATACAAGCAGTCCCTGAGTTACAAACACGCAATTTACAAATGACTCATAATTAAGAACAGGGGTGAAACAACAGGAAGTGAGAGAAATCTACTCCTCGGAAGGGAAAATCACTTTTGAAAGAGTTATCATGGGGAAAAGGTGTCTCCATGGAAGCTTTATTATTAATCCTTATTTCCAAAACAAACCAATTTTTTCAAAATCTAATGACCACAGGGACAGAAAGTGAGGTGAAACTGTGGCTCATTCCCGGATATGTATAATACAATTTACCATTGTGTGTCAACAAGGCTATATAGTCTCTTAACATTGAAGTTGAGGGTTACATGCCTTAAAAAATCTAGTCCATGCAATTTTGAGTTATGATATTTCCTAGAAATCCTCCCATTCTGTAACTTTTCTATTTCAGGCTGATAAAAATAGGGACACATTAAATTATGAATGTGTTTGGCATACCATGATTTTAAAAAACAGGAAATAATACAATCTTGGAAGTTATAGAAAATTTCATAGAGAGGAACCTCTTGACTGGCAATGATGACATGTCAGTACACACTTGTCATTGTATTTTGGAAGAGAACTTAACTTACCTGTGTATGTGGGATTTTTTGTTTTTTACCAATAAACATTACTGTATGGATGGTTCTGTATATACTGAAATCATAACATGTTTCTCCTCTTGCATATCTTTAGGCTTTTGTAAATTACTTCAGTCAATGTCTCCAGGCAGAATACAGAGACAAAGGTATCATTGTGCAGGTGAGTATAACTGTTTCGTGTTGGAATCATGTATTGTGGTATAATTAACTGGGCAACATAGGTTGCAATAACTTCAAATATAGCAGCTTACTCCTGGTATCATTCTCAAATTAAGTTTGAGAGGTTATTTTACTTTCTCATGGCCTTTTCATGGAAAGTCTGATAATAATCATCACTGTCATCATAATTGTATTTGTTACCGCCTCTCCTCATGGTTCAAGGTGAGGTACAACATAGTTAAAACACAGATAAAACACAAGGCTATCAAATAGATCGAACTAAAATTAACACATCAATACTAATAAAATATAAATTTCAAATTGAGTGGGTAGACCTGTTAATGTAGAATACAAAAAGATGGGTATCATTGTGCAGGTGAGTAGAATTGTCTTCATCTGTTGGAACCACTTACTGTGGTGATGTTATTAACTTGGCAACATAGATTGTAATAACTCCAAAAAGAGTCTTGTACACTTGGTACCTTTCCCAAATGAAGTTTGGCGGCAGCCACTATAAATAGGGTATTTACTCTCCTTGTGGCTTTTTCATTGAATGTCCTCCAGGTGTAAAGGATATTCTTTCACTGTTCAATATTTTGTTCAAACTTGTTTGAAAGACCCTTTAATTAATTTCTTTACTTGTTTTTAACGGCAAGGTCTATGGAGGACTTTGTGCATGATGTCTTATGGTGTAAACATATTTGTGCTTATGTTTTGAGAATATTGGAGATTATATTGGGTTTTTTTTTGGAGGGGTGGTATGAAAATGTTGTGTGTGTGTGTGTGTGTGTATACACACACAAGGGATATTTAGAAAGTAAGGTAACAAGATTTTTTTTTAAAAAAAATAATACGAAGAATGAATGTATGTCTATAAAACTTGGCACTCGGTGGGAAACGGAATGAGGACGCTCATCTTTAACCTTCACCACAAATGTCAGGAGCTCAATTCATCATGGGAGAACCTAAAAGAAGTACCAACTCCCTCTACTTTCTTCATTTTTTTGGATGCTTGGGCAGGGAAATGGCAGTAGTGACCAGCATTGTCTGGCAACATCCATGGAGCATATTAAATAGATAATTTTGGCCCCAAATCCTGCCCTCAATTTATGCATGAAGTCAACATATATCTACAGTAATATATGTTTTAAAAGATGGAAATTTAATTTTAATGGGAAAGGCCACTGTATAGAAACGTTTTGTTTAGTCATAATATTTGTTCCAATATTTCTGTTTTAATACGTTATTTACATTTTCAGAGTCTTGTGCCAGAAGTGGTGGTTACAAAAATGGTATATTCTCCTCGACCAAACCCTTTTAGACCTACACCTGAATGGTATGTAAAATATGCCATCAACACAGTTGGTCTTGAGTATGAAACTGCTGGATACCCGTTTCATGAGCTTATGGTATGTATTTTTCAACGTCCATTGCTCTTATTGTATATTGTACCATAAAAAATGTAGAATCTCTCGGAGTTGTAAGAGTAGTTAGCAATCTGTAAGCATCTACAGAGATCTGGTTAACATTGTTTACTTGAACTTCCCAAGGAGTGTTGACCAAGGCTTCATCTACACTGTAAAATGAATGCAGTTTGACATTACTTTAACTGCCATGGCTCACTGTGAGATAATCATGGGGTATGCAGTTTAGTGATGAGCCATGGTAGTTAAAGTAGTGTTAAACTTCATTAATACTATAGTGTAAATGCACTCCCATTAAAATCGCTGTTTTATGAGATAAGAGGTGAAATCTGAACTACTTGTTTCGAATAGACAGTAGGAATAAATAGTCAAAGCTTAAATGAAGTGATAGTGAGTTGCACAGTCCTCAAGGATCTGTATTTGTGGAGTTTGTTTCCAAAAAATACCAAATCCCTCCAAAATGGAAAAACATTGTATAGGTGACAGCACACTGTTGGCTATTTATTTATTTGTTTACTTTATTCCTACCCTGCCTTTTTCAACCCCAAAGGGGACTCAAAGCGGCTTACAAATCTGGCAAAATTTCAATGCCGCGCAGGTAAACAATAAAACACATCTCATCTATATATATAAAGGAACAGTCGTCATGTGAAGACTACCTCAAACAGAGAAACCTTACAACGCAGAAACACAAAACTTGCCAACAGAAATAGGCCTCAAGCAAGGTACGTTTGTAGCAAAGAAACTTCCCCCCCCAAAAAACCTAAAAGGCCCCCAAAACAACGAGTAAAAAAACTACATTTCCCAGCATCCTCCAGGGCTGCCAAAGACTCCCCCAGTCTCTACATTCTGGCATGATTGGCTGCCAATAAGGGCGGATTTGCATAACTGCTGTACTGGCCAGCCAACATGAACATTCCGACCCATAACAAACTGTCAGATGACTGCCAGAGCCTCCTCCAACACTTTCAAATCAGAAGACCATGATGGAGATCAACACCATTCAAGGGGAGCTCTTCTTCCTTTCCCAAAAGATCTCCAGTGGCTTGTAATGCCACATTAATAAGAGGACCATCCAGCAACAATGGGGTTTGCCAAGGAGGGTGCTCCAGCCCCTCTATATGCTGGCTCCAAGGGATGGAGGTCATCACCAAGTACCTTCTGATGCCCAGCGCTGGAAGAGCTCCTCAGATGGCCTGTCCATGAGGAAAGCCTCATCGGACATCGACCAATGGGTGCAAAAGACACAGAGCAGGACATCTTGAAAAAGAGAGGAGCAGAAAGTAAGCTAGACATGAAGATCTTGAGAAAGGTGGCTAAAAAGGATACGGAAAGGATTTTTAACAGTCCCCCAACAGACACTGGACGCACCTGTGAAGATAGAGATCCCCTGACAGGACAAGCCCTCCCCAAGCTGATCCGTCCTGGCCATGGTACAAGTCAAACCGGAAGGACTGCAGGCAAAGAGCTGAGTCACAAACATAAAACACCCAATTCACTAACAATTCCAACCCTTACATACTCAGACTTTCTCGCATCTCCTAAATAGGGCACAGCAACGCGTGCCGGGTACAGCTAGTTAAAATATAAACAATCTAAATATATAAGCAATCAAAACACATATCAATCAGTCAGGAGTACGATATTATGTACAGATGAAAACTATCAAAATATATCAAATCACTTTGCTGCAGGGCTTGGAAATCTGCATTTTAGAACAAAAGAATGTATGTCCTCAGCACATTTTTTTTCGATTCCTGTAAATTTTGTCGATGGATGTGGTACCTTTAGGACACAAAGTCCACATTTATTTATTTGTTCTTGAATGACTTGGATTCAGGGAGGGAGTGAGACAGCACAATTTGCTGACTAAATTATTTAGGATAATCAGAATAAAAATGAATTGCAAAGAGCTCCAAAGAGATGGGAGAATTGGTATTAAAATGGCAAACATGATTGAGCTTAGGCTGCTGTGAAGTGATTCCTACTACTTGGAATAGAGGCATCTCGCTGGATAATGGAAGATCCAGGAAAGGTCAAAGGAGGTATTTCTAAATACATAATTAAACTTTGGAATCCTCTATCATAAGATGGAATCATTGCCACCAACAGCTTTAAAGGGGACAAGAGAACATTAATGGAGCATGTGACTGTTAGTTATTTTGTGAGCATGTATTTTATGTATGTACAGTAACACAGGCAACACAACTCCACATATCATTCTCAGATCTCTACTGTTAGCAAAACCGCCTTTTTCCACCTGCGGCAGGCTAGGCGGCTGGCTCCTTATCTGTCAAGGAACGACATAGCCACGGTGATCCAAGCCACGGTCATCTTGAGACTAGACTACTGTAATGCCCTTTACATTGGCATGCCCTTGTCTGTGATCCAGAAACTTAAACTCATCCAGAATGCCGCTGCGCGACTTCTCACTGGGGCTCCAGTGAGATGTCACATAACTCCCATCCTTCAGCAGCTTCATTGGCTTCCGGTCGAGCACCGGATCACCTTCAAGGTGATGGTGTTAACTTTCAAGGTCTTGTATGGTCTGGGGCCGATGTATTTGAAGGACCGTCTCATCCCCTACCAACCCGAGATCACTTCGCTCGGAACCTCCTCGAAGTGCCTAGTTTTAAAACCATCCATCTAACATCTACTAGGCGCAGAGCCTTTTCTGTTGTAGCACCATCCATCTGAAATACCTTGCCAACCGAAGTTCGTGCCTTGCAAGATCTGCCATCTTTTCACAGGGCCTATAAAACCTACCTATTCTGGTTGGCATTTGATTGTTGAAACTTGTTACTTTTGTTTTTAGCCTAATTTGATGTTTTATCTTTGTTTCGGTTTTCATATGGACTCTGAGCCGCTCCGAGCCCTCGGTGAGTGGCGGCATACAAGAGCAAATAATAAATAAATGAATAAATAAAATTCTAAAGGACTTAAAGAAGAAGCTATTGTAGTATTACTCAGTGTCAAGTTGTGTGAAAAGACGTTTTGACCCAAAAACTCATTATTACCCATTTCTTTTTATTCTTGGGAAGCACATTGCTATGTTGGTCTTCAGTCGTTGGATGACGCGTCTCTTTCTCCATTTTTAGGTCTGGTTTTATCGCTTTGTGCCTAGAAGGGTAGCAGAGGAGATATTGACAAGAATAATGATTTACGCAAGAAGCTATCTCTTGAAGAAGCAGAAGGAAAACTAAGTGGTTTCATCTTAATAAATTCCTCTGAGGTTTTATACTTGCATTCAAGTACTGAAGAATTAGAATCTCTTAAATTCTTGACCAGTGTTTGTTTTTTATATAGGGGGCAGACCTGAGATTGGCATGAAAGAAGAAAATTCTGAGGGCGCAGGAAAAGCAATGACCAACGTGTATACTTTGTCATTCTGCACCATTGTTTTATAATGTACGTTAGATGAGATTTGAATAATATAATTGATATTCCTAGTTACTAATTTATCATCAGAAGGATTTGAAAAAAAATTATGTATGAAAAATTTGATTGAAGTTCAAATGAGAAGTTGTACTTGCAGAGAATATTCATGCTGGGGTGATGGAAGAATTCACAATAGCTGGGTTTTGTCCATGTACCAAAGCTTATTGGCAGGACCCCCAAGTTCTCTTTCCTTTGGGCCCCTACCCTTCTTCCTTCGGTGTTTATTACCCAGCCTTTCAACCTTAAACTAGAAAATGACCTTGCTTAAATTCATAGCACTTGAAATCTAAAACAAATACAAACACCTGTATTTTAAAAATAAAGCAGAAAACCCTTTCAAAAAATACTGATATTCACTACAATTGATTTAAAGGGATTTTTCCTCCCATCATCCCAGAATGAATATTCCCAGTAAGTATAATTTCTCATTCTCGAAATGTTCTGGAATGTAGCAGGGCCACCTCCCTGGCAAGGATTTTCTCTCACAGATTGTAAACCCATTCTTCCAAATGCTGCCTTGACTTACTTATATTTAGCTAGTAGTGCATTACAAATGTCGATAGCTGTGCCATTGTGCTGCACTACAAGTATCTTGAAGTGAAGCTGATATGGAATATTCTTTTGAGGAAGACATAGATTCCAATAAATTCACATAAACATGCTGTGGCCTGTTTATTTTCTAGATCATAATACAACAGAATGCAAGCACAAATCTTCCTATCACTGTTTCTGGCACCCTACTGCCAATTGTACTAAAATTGTAGGATACAGTGATTCAGTCCACCTTGGCTTCTGTGTTCTCTTCAGATGAATCTTTACTGCCTTCCTAACATCCAACATGCCATCTATCTCTCCCTGGTTCATCTGGTATTTGGCAGAAACTTGGTAAATATATAGCACCCCCTTAGGAAGAAATTACTTTTAATGTACCCTTTTCAAAATGCAGCATTTGCATTCATTGACAGTGTTCACAGCTCCAACTCTCCTTACCGATGTTATGGCTACTAAGAAAGTAATCTTAAAGGTTCAAAGTGTGATTCCATTAAACAATCCAACAGTAAATGTAAATTCCAAGATGGGAATCTCTGTTGAGTCAGGAAAGATTTGCTACATCTTTCAAAAATCTCTTTGTGTGTTGATGAGAACTTCAAACAATTGACAGTGTTGGTGGCCACCTTTTCAAAGTATTAGGTCTCAAACCTTTTTGAAATCCATCCTGCATAAACTGGAAAACTTAATGTAAAGACAAATCCTCTAATTGCAATATTGAATTGGTTGTTTCAAAAGCTGCTTTTGCTTGCGCATTTAAGCTTGTGAGTTGACAGTCTTTTTGATAAAATTGTTTCTGTCACCTCTTTAGAGTGTCTGTTGAACTCTAGAGTTCCTGGTTCAAATCCCAAGCCATCAAACATAATCAACTTGGTTGTGGATGATGAAATAGAACTTGCTTTCACAAATCTGTATGAACTGGCAACTCCCACAATTCCATTATTGCCATTTCTCTCATCATCTGAAACCATGGCCTCCTCAGCCAAAAAGCTACAATCATCAACATTTGTGCTTACTCCTGTTGTATTTTTAGTAGTACTCTTTGCAATAGTGTTACTGGCAGAAAAGCATAATGGTGTTCCTTTGTTACTTCAGCCACAGAATTGATAAGAGCATTGAACCTTTCAACTCCAACTTTTCTATCTACAGAATAGAATCTGGAGAGCTTATTTGCAGCCAAGGCAAACTAATCTTCTCTAGTGCCTGCACTGAAAGAAAGAAAAATCAGTGGTAGTTTGGCAAGCAATAAGACAATAAAAGAGGCAATAGAGGCGGCAGCCACTTTGAGTACTCTTGTGGAGAGAAAATGTGGGGTGTAAACCTAATAATACCCTTACAGAACATCTAGTGTGGTCATTTTTCTGTTTTTGTCACATTTCCAAAGGCAAATGGAATGAATCATCCCATGTTCAATTTCAGATATCTCAATGAATTTGTGAGAGCTGAGATTCAAGATGAATACATGCAGACCACATGTCACAGTCTGAGAGAGATGGAGTGGGTGGCTTCTATGAGCTTTCAGAAGGCTATCTTCATGTCACTATAAATCCAGAAGACAGGAGATACCGATGATTTCAGTGTCAGAGTTGCCATTGCTAATTCAGGGCTTTGCTGTTTGGCTTTGCATAAGTTCCTCATGTGCTTACCAAAACACTGGCCCCATGGGTTATCTGAGGCAGAGAGTTACATTCATATTTGGATGATGTTTTAATAAAAGCAAAAACATAAGAAAATCTGATTGCAGATTTAAGATTGACCAGAACAATGGAAACTTACAGGTTCAATTGTCAATTATGAGAAGTTATTTCCAACCGGTGATATTATTAATCCATTTAGGGGTGGAAATAGATGCAGAGAAAGGGCAAATGTGAATATCATGCAAAAGGGGAATCAGGTTTTCTGTTAATTGGGAATATTTATTTCAAACATATCATGCTATCAGATTGCATGAATTCTTCCTGGAGGCTCAATCCTTTACTTTTTTCTCTCCATTTCAAATGTTTCCAATTGATACTTCAAATGTTACAATAAATAGTGATAGGGGCAGCCTTGTCTACTGCCTTTTTGAATTTGCACATCTTTGTTAATTCACTGTTGACAACAATTTTAGCTGATTGTGATTTATAAATTTCCTTTATCAATTTAATCATATTAGCAAATTTTGTTTGCTCCGAAACTGCAAGTAGGAAATCCCAGTTTAAATTATCAAATGCTCTTTCAGTGTCTACAAAGATCAAGGCTGCTTCCATCTCATTGTGTTTCTCCAGAAATTATATCAAAATATATCCCATCTTATTTTGCAAGAAAGTCAGATTGAAGGTAATGAATAGTTTTGTAAGGCCTCTTTGATTCTTTCTGCCAGGATTGAAACAAATATTTTATAATAGTATAGTTCTATCACTGCTTGTTTTAGTCATATACTGATCTTGTTTCCATATTAAATTTCTCATAGCTGTTTCCCAAGGAATTGGTATTTTCTTTATTAATCTCTGCATATGCAAACACATTTTCCTCTAGTTTTTAAATAATAAATTGAACACAATCCATTTGATCACAGCTCTTTTTAAAACTTTGCCCTATCAATTGCTTCTGGTATTTTTCTTCAGGTTCAATTGGTTTATTCAGTCACTGCTGTTCTTTTTAGTATTTGTGGTATGCCACATTTGCTTATTTATTTCACTTGTATACCACTTTTCTCAACCGGGGGGGGGGGGGGGCTCAAAGCGGGTTACAATCTCCCTTGGAACCACAAAATATCTGTAAATGTGTTCCAGATGTTTTGATTCATACTTATTTTTGTTTTCATTATATAATGATGTAATTAATATCCCCCCCCCCTTTCCTTAAACTATAAAGAAACATTTGTCTGGGTCTGTTGACTGATTTTGTGCTTGATGTTTTTTGGGGGTCTCCCTCATTGTCAGCTCTGATTTTTGTGTGTGGTAAAACCTTGTTTTGGTAGTATTTCCAATTTGCTCAGCATCCTTTTTTTAACCTCTTCTTTCGTTTGAATTTGTTCCACTATTTTTGTATTTGTTCCCGTTGTTTCTTCTTCCACTCCAAAGACTTGGTTTTTTTTTTAATGGACTGTGTTTTTAGTTAGCAGTTATCTATATGAGCTTTAATTATTATTTTAAGATGCTGCTCTATTGCTGTTGCATTTCTGGTTTATGTTTTTATCAACAACTGTGCAATGTACATATCCCAAGACAGACAATACAGGTGACATTTGCAGACACATTCCAATCAGATAACACATGCAAAGAAAGATTAGCTGTTTCTGTATTTATTTATCATATATATTGTGTTGAAATTGAACTCGTGTATAAAGCAAGGGCAGGTTTGTGGGGCTAAATTATGGATTTTGATATAATTCTTGGATAAGTCAAGTCATTATGTGGAGAGGGAAAAGCACCAATGCTCCTCCGGGAGCAGCTGCCCTTGGCTGTTGCTCTCATTGCCCTACCCAAGTATTTATAAAGTCCAGAAACAGAACCACAGTGGAGAGAGTAGAGGGGGTAGGTACCCCATTTAGGTGCTTCTGGGACTACGCTCTTGCATTTTGCTACTCTACTTGAAGGGGATGCTATCTTTTGTTTATAGATACAGCACTCACACTGATGCATGGATAAGTAGACCTAGGATTTCTACACTTATACAAGAGTATATAGGGTAAATTCATAGCACACATTTACAGTGGAAAATAAAACAACTTGAAAAGAAAAAGGCTAAAAGTATCTTCCATAATCCCCCAAATACTTATTTAGGAGCAGAACTAAAGCAATGTGTTTTTGGAAAACTAGCAATTAGGAAATATGGAGGACAACAGGGAAACTAAAGTTCTGCAGCCTAACAGTGGAATACACTCTACGGATTGAATGGTGTAGAGCAGGGCTGTCCAACTTCTACCGGACCTGTGGCCGGAATTCCGGTTACTGATGCCCTGGGGGGCCGAAGGGTCTGCCTCCAGCCCCGGCTCTGCCCCCTCCCCGGCTCCACCCCTGCCCCGCCCCCTCCCCGCCTTGGAGGTGTCTGTGGACTACACCGGGGCTTTGACTTGGAGATAGAGCTGAACGGCAAAATCCCAGTCTCAAGTCCCAGTCCCTGCTTTGAACTGGATTATATTGCAGTGTGGACTCAGGGCCCTTCACACAGCCATATAACCCAGAATATTCAGGCAGGAAACCCCACAAAACCTGCTTTGAACTGGATTATATTGCAGTGTGGACTCAGGGCCCTTCCACACAGCTATATAACCCAGAATACCTGCTTTGAACTGGATTATCGGAGTCCACACTCATATAATCTGGTTTAAAGCAAATAACATGGGATTTTATTCAGATGTGTGGAAAGGAAGTCAAATAAGAAGCCAGGGCCCTTCCACACAGGCCTATAACCCTGAATAAGGCATAATATTCATTCTGCCTCTGCTAATAATAACAGGTTCCTGGAGTAGGAGACCTCCAAGGGCCATCCAGTCCAATCTCCTTCTGCTATAAGGGGAAAACACAATCAAAGCATTCCTCACAGATGACCATTCAGCCTCTGATGATGATGATAATAATAATAAATACAATGGGTTCCTAGGAGACCTCCAAGGGCCATCCAGTCCAATCTCCTTCTGCTATAAGGGGAAAACACAATCAAAGCATTCCTCACAGATGGCCATTCAGCCTCTGATGATAATATTAATTACAATGGGTTCCTAGAATAGGAGACCTCCAAGGGCCATCCAGTCCAATCTCCTGCCATAAGGGGAAAATACAATCAAAGCATTCCTCACAGATGACCATTCAGCCTCTGATGATGATGATAATAATAATGGGTTCCTAGAATAGACCTCCAAGGGCCATCCAGTCCTACCTCCTTCTGCCATAAGGGGAAAATACAATCAAAGCATTCCTCACAAATGGCCATTCAGCCTCTGATGATGATGATAATATTAATTACAATGGGTTCCTAGAATAGGAGACCTCCAAGGGCCATCCAGTCCTACCTCCTTCTGCCATAAGGGGAAAACACAATCAAAGCATTCCTCAGCCATGTTGAATCAAATTTGGCAGATTAAACTCTCATGAGAGCAACAGAAAGTACTGAACCTTGAGTTTGGGAGTTGTAATTCTCCTCCATCCGGAGAGCACTGTGGACTCAAATAATGATGGATCAGGACCAAACTTGGCACGAAGCCTCAGAAGAGGAGGAAGCCGGAAAGGGAATGGATGAGCACCCCCCCGCGCTCCGAACTCGGCCCCACCCCTTTTTCTCTCTGGCCACGCCCCCTCTCGCTCGGTGCACTCTCTCTCTCTCCTTCCCTCTCAGGTGGTGAAAGGGGGGAGGAATGAAAGGGGGAAAGAGAGAGAGGAGGGAGGGAAGTAGGAGGAGGAAGGGAGCCTGCTCCTCCTCCCCGCCCCTCACCCCCCCACCACGAAAATAAATAAATAAAAGTATTCAAAAAAATATTCAAAAAAATAATTAAATTTTTCAAATAAAATCTTAAAAAGCAGATATCTTACAGGAGGGTAGGGGGCCGTGGGGAAGGGGCTGGGGGCCGTATACGGCCCCCGGGTCGCCAGTTGGACAGCCCTGGTGTAGAGAACTATCTTCCAAGGGCTATTAGTCAAATGATCATTTCTGAAACATTAAAGCCAAAGAACACAACTAGGCAGAGTAGGAGCTTCAAGACAACTTTATGTAACAAGCATAAAAGAAAAAGCAAGCACAAAAGACACCAGAAGCCACTTGTGCTTCTAGCTCTAAGCTGATCCATGCAAAAGGAACAGGAGACGTTTATTCTGATCAAACAGGCACATTACTTACCTTTAAACAGGCAAGGCAGGAGCCAGTTGGAGGTATGACAATAACATCCACAGTTTAATTATGGAGAGGGAAAAGACCTAGACAGAACTGGCTGTTCAATTCTTTCAGAACTTTGAAAACATCAGGTAGCTTGAGACAATTCAAGCAAACAAAATGTACTGTATAGACACACAGATTTAAAAGTCGAATCAAACACATACATCCCAAATTAGGCTTTATTTGACAGTAAAATGTTTTGACTGGAAAAAGCTAATGTGTTTATACTTGACAAAAAAGGTATTTTGGAGTTGTATCATTACCTATCATCCGGCTACATGTCAACCCTTGGAGCACCCAGTCTGCACCTCAGCTACTTCTACAGCTACTTAACCTCTTTTATGCAATTAGGCGTTTTTGTCACTGAGCACTCAGATTCAGGTAACTTGGCAGAATTGAGCACTTTGGGTATTAGGTAACAGAAAGGGATGTAATGTTACTAAGCGTACATTTCATAAAAGATATGATTTAAGTGAAGACAACTAAGAACAGAAATACTTCCCATGCAAAATACCAGGAAGGATAGAAATTATAAAGGAGGTAGATTGCTAAATTGGGTTTTATTCTTTTGCCATGCTTTGCTCCAAATTACTGTGATACAATATATAATGGGCCCTTGGATCTTTGATTCCTCATGGATACAAAACTGGATGCACAGGTCCCATTATATACAACGGCATAGTGAAATGGTGACCCTTATCTAAAATGACAAAATCAAGGTTTGATTGTTGGATTTGAAGGGGGGGGGGATTTCAAGCCATTTATGGTTTTACTCATGGACACAGAATTCATGGCTAAGAAGGACTGTCCACAGATGTAAAAGTGGTGTACAATCTATTCTGAACAAATATGCCATTGAAATACCCTGCTAGTGTGGCAAGCATGCAGGAAGTATGCGCTGCATAGAGAAAAGTGATGGGTAGGGAAAAGTTTACTAATCACCCACTGCATCGTTTCACCATTCCATGTTTAAGTGATTCAGGGAAGTGATAGAAACTAACCAATTACGATTATAGATTTTGCCAGCAAAAATAGGCAGTAACACACATATATTTTATGAAAGTGGTTGACTCATATTGGAATGTCAGTATTAATATTTATCCATAACTTGCTAATTAACTTAAGGAGTCACACTGCTGAACAGCCAACAAATTTTACATTAGTGTAGTTCTTTACAAAAAGCTTGGCTGTTCTGGATGTTTGCACTGTTTTTTAGTTTGTCAAGATTGGTGAATTTACAAGGTTTAGATGAACTTCATATTCAGATGATCCTGGCACCACACAGAGATTCCTAATTTATCACAGAATGCTGGCTTTGTAAGCTCTTAACTCTGGGACTCACATGGGAACCAGCTAAACCAAAAGGCAGGATAAGGATATGCACTTAAAAGGAAAAGTGGAAAGCAAGAGAAGGGCTTTTGGTTGGTAGGTTAGAAATGAGATTTAAAATTACATGCAGCTGTTTTCTTTGCTCCAAAATCAAAAGTAGACAACAGTAGACGGGAAAGAGTAAATTCATGGATCAGATTTTTTTTACTGTCATTCTTGCTAAGCTTTTCATTAAAAATTACATATAAATGACATGTTAAAATTAACTTTTTAAGAATGTACTTCTTTCAGCATAAGTGCCAATGATTTTTTTAAAAAAAACTTATTAACAAATAACTTAATGAAGCCCTTCTCCTTTCTTGAGTCAGACCACAGCAAAGAAGGAGAAACAATCCCCATTAAGTCCCAGTAATTTTACTACAAATGTTGAGACAAAACTAAAAGCCAATCTATCCGGGTACATAAATTCAGGGTTGGTGTTTTATTATGCTGAGGTGTTTACACCCATCCATTCTCAAAACGCTGAAGCAATGGCAGAAAGTTTTGACTGTCCAGTCAATCCAAACCCAGTTCAGCTTTGCTTGAACGGACACTCTATTCTTTTGTGCCAGTTATTGCTGCCACAGGGACCATGGAGCTCCAGAAAGCAACATGGACCCCGGGGGGGGGGGGGGGAGGACGAAAGGAGGGGATGATCTCCCTTTTCTCTCTAAGGTGAGCAGGCACCTTAGCGGACAATGAAAAAGGTAATGACGGTAAAAAGCCCTCCAGAGCTCCATGGCCTCTGCTGTGGTGATAAACGACATGACGGTTAAGTGGCACTACCTTTCCCCATCAAGTGGAATGCAGGGAAGTTCATATGGTCCATGTGAACAGTGGGACCAATTTCAAATTGCAACCAGTCCAGTTGTTCATACTCACCATGAAGCATTCCAGAGCATATCCCAACTTCTGTCAAGATGGCAAAATTGGGTTAACTGGTTTTACCTTACCCTAATTAGGGGTCAGATGCCCAGGAGGGACATCTAGCCAGATCTGGGTATGTGGCCTGTGTTATTTTAAACTGAGCAAGAGCCAGCTGCTGTTCATGACAAATCAAGAAGCAGTGCTTGGTAACAAAAAATGTTCAAAGTTGATTTAGTAGAATTACACAACATTAACCACTGTAGAGGAAGCCCGTGAAGGTAAGTGGGCTCTAAAGATGGGAACAGTTTATGTTACTGGTTTTCTGTATGTCATCTTTTCACACTTGCAACTCTCTACTTGAAACACACTCCTTCTAATTAGCACTTTAATTTTCAAAATCCCAAGCCAAGACGAATGCCATGAGCAACACTAGCAGCATCATAAATTGTACACTGATTATGCCCCACCGTTAACCAAGACAATTATATAAAAAAGATGAATGCAATATATGTAGCACAGTACAAAAAGGAAATGAAAAGAAGGCAGTAACTTTCCTTCGTTAAGAAAATGCTCTCAACCCCCACCCCCCGCAAACCTAATGAAAAGTGGCATTAGCAGATTAGCAAATCCTCAGATTAAAACAGCCCCACCCAAATTAACATGTTATTTCACCAGCAAGCATTAGCAAATAGCCCTAGAAAAAGGTACCATTCACCACAGGAAACTTGCAACAATGACAAACTCTCATTATAGCCATGTCTTTGTTCCCTCTCTTAGTTGTTGACAACAAACCACCAAGCCCATTTGCGCTCTTCCACCTAAATCAACATTAGTCTCTGATTCTGTAGCAAGAGTAGAGGACCAGAGATCTCTTTTAGTCATGGGTGCAAAACTTCAGGGTCTGGGTACATTGTTCTAAATGTCAGGTTTATACGTGGTTCCCTGGAGTGATACTCCTTAGGCACACGATGCTGAAACAGAAAACCAAAATAGGCAGATATTAATTTTCACTATAGGAGTGCAGGAAAAAAAAATCTTCCAATTGAGATGAAAATTTCACCATAGTCATAAACTGTACTTCTGGCCAAAAGCCCGAGACTCTTATCTTTTATTATATATAATATTAAAAGACAGTATTTCTGTTTCCTAGACCTTATTTCCAGAAGCTGCTTCTACAAATTTTTCTCTATAGAGTAATTTCTTCCAGATCACATAGTAGAGATATTTCATTGTTTTTGTATCGTGCCTCTATTCTACTGTTACTGATTTAGGAAGCATCCAATTTAAAGGCACTCATGTTGCTCATTAATTGCTAGTTTTAGGTTTCCTAGTGAGTGTGCCATATCTATGCTGAGATACTCTTACCTGCCAGTCTTCTTGAGTAGTTCCTTCCATCATTAGCAAAGTCCCATGATCCAGGGGTATATGTACTCTCTGCACATATGTATAATCATTGTTCTCCTCCTGCAAAGAAAAAAACACACATTAAGTATATATAAACTTCAGCTTTACTGTGTAAAAAGCCTTTCTACATTAATCACTTTTTAGAAAGGAATGCATCTTTCTTAGCACTTAACGAGGAAGCACAATCCCAACCAATCCTGGGAAGAAAGTGGAGCAGCAATTACAAGACCAAACTCATGGCTATCTCGGTCAGTAGTGAACTAGCAATTCTTCTTCCTTTTCAGGTCCAAAAGCTGTAAGGCCATAGTTTTACCATGCTTGATCTACCTACAGTAGAGGCAGTCTTGTTTTGTTTGTAGGCACTCTTCAGCTGTACTAAATCCTTTGGAAGACAGAGACTACCAAAGGAACAAGTACAGGTTTGAAATATCTGGGGCTCATTATTAATGAAGCAATATGCTTTCTCTACAACTCCTGCTCTTTAAAATGTTTCTTCTTTCTCCTGTAAAAAAAATTGAGATACTTCTTCAGTGCAGAGAACAGGGTCCAACCCCAGTGTTTCCCTTAAATGACACCTATATAGGGCTGTCTCAAACAATGTTTACTGTTTTTCAATAAAATCAAGACTATCCCTCTATTATTTAACAGAGGCATCCCGATTCTTCCTTCTACCTCCATTCAATCCACTGTTTCCTTGGTTACAAAGTAAGGAACAGAGTTGCCATGTATCACTTAGCTATTATTGTTGACTCTCATAGCTTATGCTGCAGTATAGATTTATGGTTAACTGCACTGAACTATTTCCCCAAGGAAATGTAGGGCTCTGCAACAGAAACAGGGCCCCCAAGGATCTACCAAAATCTAGAAAATGCCACGTCTTCAGCTACTCCTGACAGGGCAATGTCTCTATGAATGTTGAAGCCCACCAATGCTACAAGCCAAAAGAATTCCAACACCAGTTTAGACTACCTGAGGAAGATGTGACTACTGCACTCATTTACTATAACCAAAAGAATCATCTACCAAAAAACTGCCTTACAAGAGCTGATATTTTCTATTTTATTACAAATGTTGATTATTATTTCCAGCCATCAGCTCTGCACATATCTTCTATCAAAGTTGCAACAATAAAGGCTGTTGTTGTAATCATAAACCTGGTAGATTGAGCTCAGATGCATTGTGGTCTAGAAACATTTCCCCAGAATATGGTTATCAGCAGAGATGGGCCTACAAGTTATTAAAAAAAATTGTGTACAGCAGACTCTATTGGTGAGTAGTCTTGATGCTGACATACTGGAAAATGTGATGCCAGAAAAAACTAGTCAAGACAATGACATAATATCAAAAAGACAGCAGAATAATGGCTGCACCTAACCATTTTGATGTACTACACAGTGGACTATTGCTGAGAAGTTGGGATGAAGAAACCTTTTGTTACTTTTTTAAAAAAAAGGCTTGGCAACCAAAAAAAAGATAAAGCAGAATTATATAAATTCTACCCATCATATAAAAATAGTGAGATACAAAGGAAAGAAATAAAAACTATCATAAAACAATGTCATTTGGTTTATTTTGGAGAACTGAATCTTCAGTTTATGACTGATAACTAGTAATCATTGAATGAACGACATCATAATTTGTTTGTCTTGTAAACTCCATCACCATTCAATTGTCAAACACAGCACAACACAAGATATCTTGGTGTCTTGATTTGTAGGCCTGTTCCTGGTGTTATTTAGGGCATTGATTCAGAAAATTGCATTGACCACATCAGCTTTGGTTTCTTAGATATGGTTATCATGGTTTTTTATGGGCGAGCAATGAAGACCGGTATATGACAAATGTTCTCTATCTAAAAAACTAGATCTGATAGGGGAAGATTGGTGCCAATTTGGGAATATGCAGGTCAAATATACCCAGAACCACATTATACTACATTGTTTTGGATCACCAAATCCACCAAGGCCTTTCAGAAGCTGGATCACTACAGCTCTCTACAGTATAGAAATGCCATCACACTCACAGGTAAAGGCTTCTTCCTCATTTCAAATGTGCGGGTGGCACCGAAGCTGAGTGATGCAATGACAGGGTTTCGCCCCAAGGCAGGCTCATCATCACTATGCCAATCAACACTGTCCTTTTCATTCCGATACAAGTTGCAGAGCAGAGAGTTGAAAGTGTTTTTAGTAAAATCTTCAATGCGATCCTTCAGCATGGTCAGTAGTGGATGCCACTGAAATCAGAAAACAGGTTGATTTGAAGCATCATTACTTAACAAATTTCTATCTATTTCACACATCTAGAAAAACTGCAAAGCTCCATATAACAAAATACTTTTAAAAAATAACATATGTATCAAAATGTTGTTGTGTTTCTTCAAGTTTTGTCCAGTTTGTTGTGATGCTAGGGTAAAACCAGTATGGGATTTTTTGAACAAGATTTTTCTAGGAGTAGTTTATAATTATTTTCATCTTAGTAAAGGTTTCCCCGTGACATTAAGTCTAGTCGTGTCCAACTCTGGGGGGTGGTGCTCATCTCCATTTCTAAGCTGAAGAGCCATGCTGTCCGTAGACGCTTCCAAGGTCATGTTGCTGGCATGACTGCATGGTGCGCCCTTACCTTTCCACCAAAGTGGTACCTACTGATTTACTCACATTTGCATGTTTTTGAACTGCTAGGTTAGCAGAAGCTAGGACTAACAGCAGGAGCTCATCCCACTCCCCAGATTCGAACTGCTGACTTTTCGGTCATCAAGTTCAGCAACTCAGTGGTTTAACCTGCTGCAGCACCAGGTGCCCCCTCATCTTACAATCAACTAAAATTTAAGTTAGAAAATGTATTACTGGAGCCCCAATAAACATATTTTGTTTGTATCTGAATCCCTATATCTTACACAAGCAAACAATCAGAAGTTCCAATCTCAGAAGACTTGGATGACATCTAAACATTAAGAACCCTGTGAGGAGGGCTACCTTCCCCCTTTAAAAACCAATACTGGAGCACGTTTTATATTATAGCACACATGTACCAAAATAGCTACACACCAAAACTTATCTCTATAAAATACATTAAAATACACAACGCAGAGATTAAACAAAGGACATACATTTAAAATTCATGCTTAAAGACAGTCTGGGCAGGCCTGCTGGAAGATGGTTTTTACATTCCGACAGACCGTTTAGCTGCCAGAATTCTTCCAGCAGGTCGTTCTACAGTGTTGGGGCAGCCAATGAAAAGGTCTGAGATGAAAAGTAATGAAATTTACATCACTGCTGATAAGTACATACGTACATGATGATTTGCCTGCATGGTAAGCTTGGAATATGTATATGGAAGTTCACCATACCATGCTGTGAGTCTGGGTTCATCATAAGATTGATCTAAAGAAAGTGAAAAGAACATTTATGATTCCAAAACACTATTACAGCGCTGGAACAGTTGTGAAATAATTGTATGAAACAGTATATTTTGCTAATATTCATATGCATGTAGCTTACTAAATGATTGCCTGACCATTCTTTTTCTAGGTATAGGCAGTCCCCAAGGTACAAACATCCAAGGTATATACAACTCCTAGTATAAACAGTGTGAAACAACAGGAAGGAAATCTACCTCTAGGAAGGGAAATTCACTCCTGAAAGGGTGGGTAATCATGGAGAAAAAGTGTCCCAATTGAAACTTTATCTTCAATCCTTGTATCCACAACAACCCAAAATTTAAAAAATCCAATTGTCACAGAGACAGAAAGTTAGATGAAATCTTCTGAACAGGAGCACAGACAACCAAACAAATGTTACAGGAAGGTTAGTCCTTCCCTATGCAATCCAAAACTAAATAAAAGTTACACTTTTAAAATGCACCTGTTCCACTGTACATACAAATTCTACTTAAGAACAAACCTACAGAACTTATTTTGTTTGTAACTCAGGTGTTGCCTGTACTTTGTATGAAAAGGAATTTATAGTAGTAATTGTAGGGAAGATTTCCTACAACTGTTAACAGGACAGTTGTGTCATCTAGTTTACAATATGAAATGAGGAATAGCATAACTGCCCCCAAGTGGACAAAGTAAGTAGAACAGCACACAAATACGGTACATTACAGACAGTCCGTAAGTTAAGTTGAATTTGTTTCTAAGTATTAGTGGTAGGCTTGGCCAAAATAAGAGCAGTCAACTAAATGAGAATGACTACACTGTTACCTTGTCTGACATGTGTTCTCTGCCCCCAGGGAATTTCTTGGAGAAGTTGTTCAAACATCCAGTCTGCTTCCATTAAGTCCATGAAGCCAGGAATTAGATGAATTCTGAACAAAGAAAAAATGGAGAGGCACAGCTAATCAAGAGCCATTGTCTAAGCACATTAATGTACAGGTTCCCATTTATATTTAAGAATAATCTCCTGCAGTCCCATCCTTGCATCCAGCAGCGCAGTTCAATGACCAGCCCTCAGCAAGCTTCTCAAGGGTTTTCCAAGCTTTTGGATTTTGATCTATAACGAATAACTACATTTCAGTCAGTACCAAGCAACCTCCCTTTCTCAATAAATTGCTTTCATTCAGAGCTAGTTGACTTTCGTGAAATTCATGACCAACTTCCCAAACACCAAAGTCTGGTATAAGTGCCTCGATCTTCTTATAAAGAGGAGAACAAGAAATGTCAACATTACAAAGAAAAATACAGCTCCACTGAATAAGCCACTTTGAGTCTCCTTTGTGGAGAGAAAAGCGGGGGTATAAATAATAATACCTAAATAAAACAAAATTCTAAAACTAATCTTATTCAACAAAGCTAAGAATGCTATACAGAATGTTACTTTGGGTAAATACCATTAGAACCAGGATCTGAGTAACAAAGTTTTTTTTTTATAAAAAAGAAGTGTATTTTGGAAGGAAATGTGATTATTAACATGTGGATCAATGGGACTAGTAATTTTGAACCTTTCCAGGCATTTATGGCTTAAATGCAATGGTCAGTTCGCCTCAGAGAAGGTCCACTCCACCAATGGAACTTATGGAAGTGATTGTTTATTTCCATACATTATCATTTTGAAGTTTCCAAATTAACAAGAATGTCAGATGCGTACAAGATATCCCTTCACCATCAGAGGCACAACATTTAAGCTATGCTAAACAGCAGTCTTGCCACAGCTAACAATATTCTTATTGATTCAAGTACCAGGGCAGACTCCTACTGTACTAAACATTTTCATAATCATGGGGTTTATCTGCTTACCTTGACACTCCTGATGGCATTGTGCTGATCTCATACAGGCCCTGTTTCCTGTTGAAGAGGGGAAATTACAGTTGATTAGGCACACCGAATATTTAGGTGAAGAAATATTTAGGTGAAGAAAATTTGCCAACTGCACTTAAGTGAAGCAATATATCACTACAGGAGCTACTATGCACATTGCCCATTTGAGAAATTGCTTCTGCAATGTAAATATCAAAATGGGGCATGGTTCATATAGAGTGAGTTCTATACTTGAGATACTGAACATATACTTACTCTAATATTTTGGGCTCCGGGGGTTTGCGCACCACCTAGGGGGAAAAACACCACAATTTTGTACAACAGGCATGTGCCTGTATCTCAGCCAAAGAGGAATGTTCTGTTGACTATTTTGAATATATATAAGTTCTCATATGTTGATTATTTTAGAAATGCCCTGCCCACACATTTCATTTTTCTATCTAGAAAGGCAGAAACAAAACTTTTTAAAACTTCTGCTACAGTTTTCCTCTCTGTTGCTATTCATGTTAATAATATTCTAAGTCTTTTCAAGTTTTGTTATGTATGTAACCCTCCTGGAGAAAAGAAACACTGACAGGTAGCATACAAATGATCTAAATAATAAATATTTAAAGTACCAAGTAACCAGGACAATGTTTTCACTATATATCCAAGCAGAAAACTACATATGTTTACTGGAAGTCAGTAACAAGAATGTAACTGCAAGATCATATGTTTTAACAACTGCTATGGCAAAAATACTGCCTAAGATTTAAATACCTCTCCTAATGGATAGTGATGCCAACTTAGAAATACATTTGCTGTTTTCTTATTTATTATTACTAATGTTATTGATAATTAATTTCAGATAGATTAAAAAAGATAAAAGCAAGGAAGTGGCAATATATGTATGTTATCTTCTCTGACATCACTTGAACTAAAGAACAGACTATAAATCTTTTCATGGGCATATATCTATGACAAAATTTAGTATTTACCTCTTCTGGTGCTTTAAATACAAATTGCTGTTCAGATGGAAGCTTTTTGTCTCTTCTCACCCGGTAATGAGTAGCGCTTTCCAAGTCTTCATTCCTAGCATTGGAAACTCCAGAAGCTAAAGCAAAAAGCAAGAAAAACCACTAAAGGAGTTAATGTTTGCAATCATATTCATATTCTGTGCCTCCATGGTCAGGGAAAATTAAGATATGGAAAATGTTTTCTGGTTATTGAGGATTAATATTTCTGGCACGACGTGTATTTGTGAACATTTCTCTCACAATTTTTCACGAAGAACTCTGGAAACTTTCATAAAGCTGTCTAGTATGATTCAACAGAGAACCCCAATCCCTTCACAAAGATATGATCAAAGGACCGAGAATTTAGTTCACAAATATTTTGGAGTGAGAATTGCCAGTATCATTGACTTTAAAAAAATCCACTACACAAATGTACTGTGTCGGTATGCACATGTATGTCTATAAAGGGGACATTTCCATTATACTTTAATAGAACACTTGACTGAAAAGCTGTAAATGTGCTTTTCAGTGGGATCACGTAATATAGGATATAAAAGCCTTCACCCATATATTTCCATGTAAAATAGTTTTTCTTTCAGCAATGTAACATTTCATAAGATCAGTCACTGATATAAAGAACATGATAAGAATTAAGTTGAGCAACCTGAGAAGATTCAACACGAATCAAAACTTGGATAGGTCCCTAATAATTTTACAAGTTTTAACTTCTAGGGAACACATGAATCAATAGAGAACAATTAAGACATGCTTTAAAAAAAGATCCTGGAAGCATACTGATTTTAGTTTCCTTAATTTAAATAATGTAAGGGGAAGGTATATTATTATGTTATCATATTCTTAAATAGTGACTATACTTCAACAGTAAGTATCCCCTATAGTTCTGAATATATTTGAATAACATTTAAATTACTTGTGACTACAAAGGTGGGTGAAGTACTGCCCTGGGCTGCAGCTTTAACTCCAATGTTGAGGAATTCGAGGAGCCCAATAATATCTGAAGAACTGGACTTCACTCTTGTTTGTTCTACAAGCAGTATATCTCAGTGAGGTTTGGACACAATGAGGCATCTTATACCAGAATCATAGAGTTGGAAGAGACCCCAAGGGGCATCCAGCCCAACTTCATTCTGCTATGCAGGAAAATACAATCAAAGCACTCCCAACAGAAGGTCAACCAGGCTCTGCTAGAAAACCTCCAAGGAAAGAGCTTCCATTGTACTCCAAGACAGCATATATTTAAATAAATAAATATATATATTTCACTGCTGAACAGCTCTTACCATCAAGAAGTTCATCATAACATTTACGTGTAATCTCTTTTCCTACAGTTTGAATCTATTGCTCTTTGTGCTAGGCTCCGTCTACACTGCCATATAAAATCCAGATTATCTGATTTGAACTGGATTATATGGCAGTGTAAACTCATATAATCCAGTTCAATAATGTGGATTATCTGTTCTGATAATCTGCATTATAGGGCAGTGTAGAAGAGGCCCTGGAGCAGCAAAAAAACCCCAAGTCTACCTCCTCTTCAATGTGACCAAGTCCAAACACTGGTCTAGTGCTGGCAGCACTAACTGGCAGTGGCCCTCCAGGGTTTCAGACTGGATTCTTTCCTTACTTGGAAATACCAGATATTAAAACAAGAACCCTTTTCATGCAAAGCATGTGCAATTTCACTGGCCTATAGCTTTTTCCAAATTTATTTATTTGAAACATTTATATTCCGCCCTTCTCGCCCTGGAGGGGACTCAGGGCAGGGCACAACATATATACAGCAAGCATTCAATGCCAGTACATAAAACCATAAATATATACACACATTAAAATCACTTATATCTAATTTAAAATCAGTTGCTTAAAATGAAGTTTACTTCTAAGTGATATTTAGTTAATTGCTTCCTCTAGTTAAATATTTCAGTTCAACAACATCAAGCTATCAGGGGAAAACACTTATACCAAAGATACAGCTAATATGGTATTCACTTAATTAAAAAATAACATTTCCTCAAAAATGCTAACCAACAATATAATATAACCTTATTTATAGCCCTCCCTCTCTCCCCAAGGGGACTCAGAGCAATTTACACACAAAAAAGGGAAACAGTCAATGCCCAAACTCAAATAAACAATTTAAAAATAAACAGGATAATACAAAAATAATAACCATAAACATTTGAAAAAGGAAAATTTAACACCAAAACTAAGGCCCCTTCTACACTGTCATATAATCCAGATTATCAAATCAGATAATCCACATTATCTGCTTTGAAGTAGGTTATCTGAGTCTACACTGCTATATAATCCAGTTTAAAGCAGATAACCTGGATGTTATATGGCAGTGTACAAAGGATCTAGACCCCTTCCACACAGCTGTATAAAATCCACATTGAACTAGATAATATGGCAGTGTGGACTCAGATAACCCAGTTTAAAGCAGATATTATGGTTTATCTGCCTTGATATTGTGGGATATATGGCTGTGCTGAAGGGTCCCTGGATTTTCATCTATACAGGTCAGGCATTTTCTCATTTAATATTTTCTGGAAAGTCCTAGTTTTGGCTGAAGTAGCCAAGAGATTCATTATTCCAAGTACAGGTCCTTCTCAAAAAAATTAGCATATAGTGCTAAAGTTCATTATTTTCCATAATGTAATGATAAAAATTAAACTTTCATATATTTTAGATTCATTGCACACCAACTGAAATATTTCAGGTCTTTTTTTGTTTTAATACTGATGATTTCGGCATACAGCTCCTGAAAACCCAAAAATCCTATCTCAAAAAATTAGCATATCAGGAAAAGGTCCTCTAAACGAGCTATTAACCTAATCATCTGAATTAACTAATTAACTCTATAAACATCTGCAAAAGATTCCTGAGGCTTTAAAAAACTCCCAGCCTGGTTCATTATTCCAAACCGCCATCATGGGTAAGACTGCCGACCTGACTGCTGTCCAGAAGGCCATCATTGACACCCTCAAGCAAGAGGGTCAGACCCAGAAAGAAATTTCTGAACAAATAGGCTGTTCCCAGAGTGCTGTATCAAGGCACCCCAATGGGAAGTCTGTGGGAAGGAAAAAATGTGGCAGAAAACACTGCACAACGAGAAGAGGTGACCGGACCCTGAGGAAGATTGTGGAGAAGGACCGATTCCAGACCTTGGGGGACCTGCGGAAGCAGTGGACTGAGTCTGGAGTAGAAACATCAAGAGACACCATGCACAGGCGTGTGCAGGAAATGGACTACAGGTGCCGCATTCCCCAGGTCAAGCCACTTTTGAACCAGAAACAGCGGCAGAGCCGCCTGACCTGGGCAACAGAGAAGCAGCACTGGACTGTTGCTAAGTGGGCCCATGTACTTTTTTTCTGATGAAAGCAAATTTTGCATGTCATTTGGAAATCAAGGTGCCAGAGTCTGGAGGAAGACTGGGGAGAAGGAAATGCCAAAATGCCTGAAGTCCAGTGTCAAGTACCCACAGTCAGTGATGGTGTGGGGTGCCATGTCAGCTGCTGGTGTTTGTCCACTGTGTTTTATCAAGGGCAGGGTCAATGCAGCTAGCTATCAGGAGATTTTGAAGCACTTCATGTTTTCATCGGCTGAAAAGCTTTATGGAGATTTCATTTTTCAGCACGACTTGGCACCTGCTCACAGTGCTGAAACCACTAGTAAATGGTATACTGACCACGGTATTACTGTGCTCAATTGGCCTGCCAACTCTCCTGACCTGAACCCCATAGAGAATCTGTGGGATATTGTGAAGAGAAAGTTGAGAGACACAAGACCCAACACTCTGGATGAGCTTAAGGCAGCTATCGATGCATCCTGGGCCTCCATAACACCTCAGCACTGCCACAGGCTGATTGCCTCCATGCCACGCCACATTAAAGCAGTCATTTCTGCAAAAGGATTCTCGACCAAGTATTGATTGCATAACTGAACATAATTATTTGAAAGTTGACTTTTTTTTGAAAAACACTTTTATTTTATTGGTCGGATCACATATGCTAATTTTTTGAGATAGGGTTTTTGGGTTTTCAGGAGCTGTATGCCAAAATAATCAGTATTAAAAAACCCTGAAATATTTCAGTTGGTGTACAATGAATCTAACATATATGAAAGTTTAATTTTTACCATTACATTATGGAAAATAATGAACTTTAGCACTATATGCTAAATTTTTGAGAAGGACCTGTATTATATAAAAAAAATTCAAAACAGACTACCAAGGTAAGCTGCAGAATTTTCTTCCAAGAAATCTATTCAGGAAAACTTGGGACAGACACCTGTAATGTAGGTACTGGTTTAAAGCCTCCGTTATTCCTGTTTCTTTCTGCCCTACTTAGTTTGGAAAACACAAGAAGAAAATTCTTGACAGAATATGGATTTTAGTAAGAGCTAAAATCAGAAAGATTTGGGTTGTTGCAAGTTTTTTGGGCTGTATGGCCATGTTCCAGAAGCATTCTTTCCTGACATTTCACCTACATCTGTGGCAGGCATCCTCAGAGGTTGTGAGGCCATAGATGCAAGTGAAATGTCAGGAGAGAATGCTTCTGGAATGTACAACAATCCAGTGATTCTGGCCATGAAAGCCTTTAACCATACATCAGAAAGATTTGAGCCTTGAGAATAGGGGCTCTTTCACACAGCCCAGAAAATCCCACAATATCTTCTTTGAATTGAGTTATCTGAGTCCACAATGGCATCTATTCCAGTTCAAAGGGGCCTAGGTCTTCTATCCTAAGGAGCAAATCCAAGGTTGAAAAAGATAGACAAAAAGTAGAATTGCGCCCCTCTTTAATTCAGTTCACTTAAACAGTTGAACTTTAATAAATTGATAAAACCAAAACTAGATCTTGCCTGCACAAGAAGCTCCTCTGTTATGAATTGAGCCAGCCCAGCCACCCTGCACTCTGGCTCGTTTCCTTTTATTCTCCATTGTTCTGTTTTACAGTAAGGTATAAGTCGGTTACAATTGATTGTAGTTTCTTTCCTATTTCAAAATATAGAAAAAATGTGGTCAATCGAGTCAGACCTTGCTATGACAATACCTATAGCTTCTACAGGTGGTGTAAACATAGGAATTATTATTTATCTATTTACTGTATTTGTATACCACCCGTAGGTGACTCAAGGGTAAAATTCAATGCTTCCAATATCATAAATACAATTTAAAACATAACATATAATAAAAAAAAAGAAACCAATAAAATATAAATTCATAGTGTCTCCTTGTTAAAAAACGTTGTCCGGTCTCATTGTCTAGTCGCAGGTTTCCATGTTTTTTTCCCATGTAACAGTTACTCTGCATTTGGAAACAATGTTTGTTCAAAAAGCCATGTCTTGACTTTTTCACAGGTTGGAATGTTAAAGGGAGGTGGACTTTTTTCCAGAATCTAATATCTATAGGGAGGGCGTTTCATAGCCGAGGGGGCACCACCGAGAAGGCCCTGTCTCTCGTCTCCGTCAAATGTACTTGTGACGAAAGCGGTAACAAGAGCAGGGCCTCCCTGGATGATATTAAGGTCCTAGATCAGACCTGGGCAATTGCTGGCCCTCCAGGTGTTTTGGACTTCAAATCCCAGAAATCCTAACAGCTGGTAAACTGGCTAGGATTTCTGGGAGTTGAAGTCCAAAACACCTGGAGGGCCGGCAATTGCCCAGGTCTGTCCTAGATGGTTCATAAGGGGAGATCATCATCATCACTTTATTTCTTATTAATCGCTCTCCATCTGGATGCTCTAGGCGATTTACACAGAAGCAATAAAAGCAAGATAAAACATACAGGATCATGAATATAAAAGTTAAAATTACACATTAAATGCTCTACTGAACAGCCAGGTCTTGAGAGCCTGGGTGAAGGAGCGCAAGTCGCGCATAGCTTTTATATACGGAGGCAATGAGTTCCACAATGATGGGGCAGAGATAGAAAAATCCTAAGCCTCGTGCTAGTAAGACGATGCGTTCGGACATGTAAATTGGGCCAGAACCGTTTAGGGCTTTATAGGCTAAAGCCAGCACTTTGAATTGTGCCTGGTAGCAAACTGGCAGCCAATGGAGCTGGTGTAAGAGAGGAGTTGTACGCTCCCTGTTAGCAACGTGGCTGCCGCTCATCGGACCATTTGAAGCTTCCGGACAGTCTTCAAAGGCAACCCCACGTAAAGCGGAATGCAGTAGTCTATACAGGATTAAGCACACAGGCTGTAAACCACAATTTGCAATGAAGGATGGAATCAGATTCTAACAGTTTACTTCACTGAAGCCCAACAGTACCTTATTTTGAGGCTTCTGGATTCTACTGTTAGGTTGTAATTCTTGAAATGAATATGAGCTAGTTCTAGTGTGGTGTGGATGCCTTCCAAGTTGTGTCAGCTTCAGGCAAGGAATACTCTGAGGTTTTGCCAATTCCTTCCTCTTAAATAGGCATGGGCAAACTTGGGTCCTCCAGGGGTTTTGGACTTCAACTCCCACCATTCCTAACAGCCTCGGGCCCTTTCCTTTTCCCCCTCAGCCGCTTAAGCGGCTGAGGGGGAAAAGGAAAGGGCCCGAAGCTGTTAGGAAGGGTGGGAGTTGAAGTCCCAAACCCCTGGAGGGCCCAAGTTTGCTCATACCTACTCTAAAATATAGCCTGCACCACCCAGTATTATTCATAGTTGCCGTGGCAATTAAAGTGGGCCCCGAAATGTATGAATTCACCAGTATGGGCGCACCTTGAGAAGAGCGTCGCTGGCCTCCCTCCTGCTCCCTTCCTGAGGACAACCCAAACACTCACCGGCCAGCCACACCAGGCGCCGACCCAGACCAGCCTTGCGCGCGCACCGTAAGCCACGCCCCTCCTCTCCCCTGCACCAATCGGGAAAGAGCCATCGTCCCTCGCGAGCGCACGGGCGAAGGCGACCGTTGGGATTTAGCCCCGCCCCTCCGCTCCCGCTCTCCCCTCTCCCCTCTCCTTCAGTCTGACTCATGATCAAACAGAGGAGGCCTGTGTCAGTGTTAAAGGGGGAGCGGGAAGTGAAGGCTTTCTGGGCCCTCCAGGCCTTTTGGACTTCATCTCCCAGAATCCCCGGTCACTGGCCAAGGCAGCTAAGGTTTCTGGGAGTTGAAGTCCAAAACGCCTCGAGGCCTGGAGATTGGGAATCTGGTCGAGTGAATGAATGCAATCGTAGAATCATAGAGTTGGAAGAGACCTCACGGGCCATCCAGTCCAACCCCCTGCCAAGAAGCAGGACAATTGCATTCAAAGCACCCCCCATCCAGCCTCTGTTTAAAAGCCTCCAAAGAAGGAGCCTCCACCACACTCTGGGGCAGAGAGTTCCACTGCTGAACAGCTCTCACAGTCAGGAAGGTCTTCCTCATGTTCAGGTGGAATCTGCTTTTGTTTTCTGCTGCGTCCTAGTCTCCAGGGCAGCAGAAAACAAGCTTGCTTCCTCCTCTCTATGACTTCCTCTCACATATTTATACATGGCCATCATGTCTCCTCTCAGCCTTCTTCAGGGTAAACATGCCCAGCTCTTTAAGCCGCTCCTCATTGGGCTTGTTCTCCAGACCCTTGATCATTTTAGTCGCCCTGCTCTGGACACCCAGCTTGTCAACATCTCCCTTCTATTGTGGTGCCCAGAATTGGACACAGTCTTCCAGGTGTGGTCTAACCTTGGATCGCATCGCCTGGGGGGGGGGGGGTGAGGCGATCCAAGGGGGCGGTGGGAGGCTCAGGAGAATTTGGGGGGCACTGAAGCCCTGTAAAGGGGCGGTGGCGGGATTCCAACTCGCAAGCATGTGAGTGCGCCTGCTAGTTGGAAACCCAGTGCAGGCGCTGCCTGGAAACAGCAACGCACCCCCTTCCTCTCCTCAACTCCACCCACGGCGCAGTCCTGTATCGCCCCTTCCAATCCAACGGGTCCCTTGGAAGGAAGGAGCGATACGGGACTGCGGCGTGGGCAGAGTTGAGGAGAGGAAGGGGGCATGCGCTCCGGTTTCCAAGCAACATCTCCCCAGGGATTCCAACTGGCAGGCTGAGACAGCCGCGTGCTTGCGAGTGTGTGCCTGCCGGTTGGTCCAGCGCAGGGGTGCTCATTAGGTAGCTCGCGAGCTACTAGTAGATCTTCGGCCCTCTTCCAGGTGATCTTCGGGCCTCACCAGCCGGACGGGGTGCTCCTGCCATGCGCACGTGCGCTCCTGCTGCTGGCTTCCGCTCTTGTGCTTTTGTAGCAGCAAATCTGGAGTCCCAAAACTCCCTAGGTTTTACCTTTTTACTCCCAGGTTGCGGGAACGTGCGGGCACAGGAACGAGAGAAGACACAACAACCGTATTGCATTAAAAATGAAGCCAAAGGTTTATTGCACAACGTCAGCTGACGGGACCTGCCAACAGAACGAGCTGTCTCAGGGCAAGAACCCCCATCATCCTCTTACTAACCCTTATATACATGCTATGGCGGCAGGTCCCGTCTTCATCATTTTTCATTGGTTCACATTATTACCACATCATCAACACATCATCAACCCCAATACAAAGACATTTATACCCCAATGGAGTCATTTCAGTTAAGCCCACCCCTTCTTCATGGATAAAAACAATCATAATTGGCTGGTGATTACTGTTGCCTACATGACATTTCATTAATCCAATAAACATTGCATTTTCATTAGCATCACATCTTTAAGTCACACCTATGAATGAGAACAATAGTCATTTATAAGTTAGTTCTTTCTCACAGTACAGTTATCAATGCTGGGTCTCTGATGTTCTCTATTTTGAAACATTGACTTCCAGGCTCCGTGCCAGCAACGGAGGGGGTCAGACTCTCTGTCATGCGCAGTGCTTTCTCTATTCGCATTAAGTTTTCCCATAGCACAATCTGTACTGCTTCACCCATCTAGCCTATGTTATCTCAAGTCAGGCACAGGGTGTATTAGAATGCATCAATCACAGTGTTATTTTCACATTGCAAATGCCTGTCTGATTCTTGGCACAGGAACCCGCATCTCAAAGCTAAACACGCATGTAGCATCACTCTCTGACTGTACTTTTTGCCCGGAAAAGTACCAAACCCGCTTTATTCCAGAATTTCTTTTCTTGTAGGAAACTCATCACATGGAGTTTTCCTACACACATGTCTGGAACACCTTTAAGAGGACCAATTTACTCTCCAGTCCCTTGGGACCACAGGTTCTCTAGTTTGAACAGTATGCACACCTTTTACTGTATCTATGGAACTCTGCACTGCCCTAGCACAACATTTGAGCAAAATGGGCAGACAGCACATTATGATTAGCACAGAGCATATCACCACTATGATTATCATCACAAGTGACCGCAGCCAATGCAAATTCGGTAGCCAGTTTAGCAGGGTGCTCCAGAAATCACTCGGAGCCGAGTAAGTCTTTTGTATTTCTCTAGCAACACTCTGAATCTTGTTCAGATCCAGCTCAATGTCTCCACTCTTGTTTATGAAATGACAGCATGACAAGAACATCTTCCTATTTTGTTGTTTTCTTCCATTTCCATGCATAGCTTGTTTAAAAATAGTTCCTTATCTCTTCTGGCTAACCTCTGGAATTGTGCATTTAACTGAGCATATCTCCTCTTATCGCGGTTTCCTTTTGCTTTCCTCCTTTCTTGGGCTACTTCCAGTGTCTCAACAGACAACCATTTTGCCTTACTGGTTTTCTTTTTCTTTGGGATGTATGTTGTTGCCGCCTCCTGAACAATGTCGCGGACTTCTGTCCATAGTTCTTCTGGGACTCTCTTTATTAAATCGAGTCCCTTAAATCTGTTCTTCACCTCCACTGCATATTCGCTAGGAATGTTAGTGAGATCATATCTAACTGGTCTGTGTGTTTTCCCTGATCTCTTTAGTCTTATTCTAAATTGAGCAGTAAGAAGTTCATGATATGGATTACGTAATTTTAACATGTTTTAATAATTAATGTTTAATCGTACGGTTTTAATTGTATTTATTTTTATTGGCATCAAATCACTGCCTGCTGTAAAGCCGCCCTGAGTCCCCTTTTAGGGTGAGAAGGGCAGGAAACAAATATGTGAAATAAATAAAATAATCATAATAATCTAGAGCAGATGTGGTAGTAGTAATATTTCTTGGGTAGTTTGCCTCTCCCATCCCGACATCCCTGTTGCCTCAGTACTATAAGAGGGTTTCACAAGACCAGTCATTCTCATTGCCGTGTAGTTTCAAGGCAACGGTGTAGTAATGGTGAGGCCGTGGACCATATTTTTGTTCTTGCAGGCCACTGGTGGTCCACAGACCATAGGTTGGGAACCATTGTTGTAGACCTCAAGGGCAAGTTTTGGGGTCAAAATTATGAATTTTTGTTTTACCTGTGGATAAGTTGAGGGTCATTCTGCAGTGAGGGGAAAATGCGAGAACTCCTAGTCAGAGTTTCTGTTGTTTTCCTATCAAGCCGTTTTAAAAGGCTAGAAGTTGTACTGCAGTGAAGAGAGTATTGTATCTCAGTGCTTCTTTTAGGATCTCGCAGGATGAACTAAGCTCTCACCTTTTGCTGCACTATTTAGGGGATGGTCCCCCCATATATAAAAGTGTTAAGCTATGGTATTTATATGGAGTCATTGGTAAATCACTTGTTTTGGGGTTTTTTTCTTTACTAAAATGTCTAGTGTTATATATCAGGGCTGTCCCACTTCTACTGGACCTGTGGCCGGAATTCCGGTTACTGATGACCTGGGGGGCCGAAGGGTCTGCCTCCGCCCCCGGCTCCGCCCCCTCCCTGGCTCCGCCCCTGCTCCACCCCAGCTCCGTCCCCTCCCCAGCTCCGCCCCCTCCCCGCCTTGGAAGTGTCTGTGGACGACACCGGGGCTTTGACTTGGAGGTAGAGATGAACACCAAAATCCCAGTCTCAAGTCCCAGTTCCTGCTTTGAACTGGATTATATTGCAGTGTGGACTCAGGGCCCTTCACACAGCCATATAACCCAGAATACCCAGGCAGGAAACCCCACAAAACCTGCTTTGAACTGGATTATATTGCAGTGTGGACTCAGGGCCCTTCACACAGCCATATAACCTCACTGGATGGCTGCGAGCCAGTAGGTTGAGGATGAATCCGGCGAAGACGGAGATCTTGTGGCTGGGTCACCCGGGCGGGGTGGGTGCCCGGCTTCCGACCCTGGACGGTGCGGCGCTGTACCCAGCGCCGTCTGTGAAAAGCCTAGGGGTCCATCTGGACTCCCAGCTGACCATGGAGGCCCAGGTCTCCATGGTCAGCAAGGCTGCTTTTTTCCACCTCCGCCAGGCAAGGAGGCTGGCCCCCTACCTCTCCCGGAACGACCTGGCCACGGTGATCCAAGCCACGGTCATCTCTAGGCTAGATTACTGTTACACGCTCTACGTTGGCCTTCCTCTGTCGTCGATCCGGAAGCTCAAGCTGGTGCAGAACACTGCCGCCCGGCTCCTGTCTGGCACGCCAGCAGGTTGCCGAATAACACCTGTTTTGCAGGATCTGCACTGGCTTCCTATTGAGCACCGGATCGCCTTCAAAGTGTTGGTTCTTACCTTCAAGGCCTTGTACGGCCTGGGGCCAGCGTATCTGAGGGACCGCCTCACCCCTTATTGCCCAGCGAGATCATTACGGTCAGAAGATGCCAACCTCCTGGAAATACCATCAGCAAAGTCAGCACACCTGACATCCACCCGCCGGAGGGCGTTTTCCGTCATAGCCCCGACGCTGTGGAACGCCCTCCCGGCTGAAACTAGGGCCCTGAGAGATCTACTCCCATTTAGGCGGGCCTGTAAAACCCATCTGTACAGGCAGGCCTTTGGAGAGTAGGCCCGTGTACTTTGGGTATTGTGCTGGCACCTGTTGCTGCTCCGCTTGTAGTAGGCCTTGTCCTGCTATTGTTTTAATTGTTCAATTGTTTTATGTTTTAATTGTTTATGTTTTAATCCTGTTTTATGCCCCTGGCTTTGTGAGCCGCCGCGAGCCCCCGGGAGTCGGCGGCATAGAAGCCTCAATAATAAATAAATAAATAAGAATACCTGCTTTGAACTGGATTATATGGCAGTGTGGACTCAGGGCCCTTCCACACAGCCATATAACCCACAAAACCTGCTTTGAACTGGATTATATTGCAGTGTGGACTCAGGGCCCTTCCACACAGCCATATAACCCACAAAACCTGCTTTGAACTGGATTATATTGCAGTGTGGACTCAGGGCCCTTCCACACAGCCATATAACCCAGAATACCTGCTTTGAACTGGATTATCGGAGTCCACACTCATATAATCTGGTTTAAAGCAAATAACATGGGATTTTATTCAGATGTGTGGAAAGGAAGTCAAATAAGAAGCCAGGGCCCTTCCACACAGGCCTATAACCCTGAATGATAAGGCATAATATTCATTCTGCCTCTGCTAATAATAATAACAACAACAACAGGTTCCTGGAGTAGGAGACCTCCAAGGGCCATCCAGGGCCATCCAGTCAAATCTCCTTCTGCCATAAGGGGAAAAGACAATCAAAGCATTCCTCACAGATGGCCATTCGGCCTCTGATGATGATGATAATAATAATAATAATTACAATGGGTCCCTAGAACAGGAGACCTCCAAGGGCCATCCAGTCCTATCTCCTTCTGCTATAAGGGGAAAACACAATCAAAGCATTCCTCACAGATGGCCATTCAGCCTCTGATGATGATGATGATGATAATAATAATTACAATGGGTCCCTAGAACAGGAGACCTCCAAGGGCCATCCAGTCCAATCTCCTTCTGCCATAAGGGGAAAACACAATCAAAGCATTCCTCAGCCATGTTGAATCAAACCTAAACTCTCATGAGAGCAACAGAAAGTACTGAACCTTGAGTTTGGGAGTTGTAGTTCTCCTCCATCCAGAGAGCACTGTGGACTCAAATAATGATGGATCAGGACCAAACTTGGCAGGAATCCTAAGAAGAGGAGGAAGCCGGAAAGGGAATGGATGAGCAGCCCCGCGCGCTCCGAACTCGGGCCCGCCCCTTTTTCGCTCTGGCCACGCCCCCTCTCGCTTGGTGCACTCTCTCTCTCCTTCCCTCTTTCGTTCAGGAGGTGCAAGGGGGAAGGAATGAAAGGGGGAAAGAGAGAGAGAAGGAGGGAGGGAGGGGGGGGAAGAGAGAAACAAGAAGACAGGAAAGAGTGCCGAGGCAACAGGGAGGGGGAGCGCACGAGGAGGGCGGATACACACACACTTTATTTGGCACCTCCCCTTCTTCCCCCTCCCTTCCCTTCACCTCTGCTTGCCTGCCTGCCTGCCTGCCTGCTTCTTCAGGTTTGTGGCCGCTGCGAAAGGGAAGGCCGCAGCCGGCCATCCCCAGCCTCATGGAGGGAGGGAAGGAGGAGGAGGAGGAGGAAGGGAGCCTGCTCCTCCTCCCTGCCCCGCCCCTCACGAAAAAAATAAATAAAAATATTCAAAAAAATAATAATAATTTTTTTAAAATCTTAAAAAAAGCAGATATCTTGCAGGAGGGTAGGGGGCCGTGGGGGAAGGGGCTGGGGGGGGGGGGCGTATACAGCCCGCGGCCCGCCAGTTGGACAGCCCTGTTATATATATAGTACATACAGGACTCATATAGGGCACCTTGATGAATATAGGAAAAGCCTTACTAAATAAAGAAACACATCAGTATTTGGTAGTTCTCATTTTTAGTCTAAGTTTAATGTTTTATAGAATAGATTAGGAAAAAAAGCAATCAATTACATAGGCATTCCAGCAATCTCAAATGCAATTTTCTCACTTCCCACAATCTTAAGAGTAGCTCTGTGCAGCTAAAATCCAAATGTGTCCAAAATAACACTCTATTTAAAAAAATCCCAAACTTGTTTCTCATTCCTGATCAGCACCATTGCATCGGTTTTCATTTATTTTTATGTACAATATTTAAACACACATTCACTTTCAGATCAGTCTTATATTATTCCTCCATAAGCAATTGATATTAGAGGCTCTAGTATCAATAAATGTGCTCAACATACATGAATAAACATTCTGTATATACATTTCTGGCAATGATGGTTGATCCAAGACACCAAACTTCAAATGGAATGATGGAAGCAAACCCCCCTTTCCCACTCAGCCATTCTTCAGCTATCCCTAGTCCCCATGAAATGATTTGCTTTCAACCTTGAGCTCATTTACTCTTGTCATGTAGGGATAGAATAATAGAAATGGAAAATACCAGAAGGGCCATCTAGTCCAACCCCATGCAGGAAAATACAACAAAAATATTCCTGATAAAGTTGTTTTTAACAAAAAATGAAAGGACATTTTTTGCCCGTTTGAGCCAAAAAATATCATATTTGACTTTAGCTGAATAATGCAAACATTGGGAATTAGAATTTAAATCATAATTAGCATGAAAACACAGGAAAAAGTATTTTCAATTAGGTCAGAAAGATGTACTTTAATATGAATTCGAATCTGTAACATAAGACCAAAGAAGTTTACTTCATGCACTGTATTTTACTGTACTTCCAAGTATCAATAAAAGATTGGCTTAAATAGTGTTCTTGTATAAAAGGGTAGCTGTGCTTGTACAAGATGCCACCCTTTCTTGTTGTAATTATCTGCACCACATCCTACAACTTCATTAAAAGGCTCCCAAATCCCAGGAATAGAAAAGGAAACAAATTTTGCACATTTCTCAATCCAAGCCAGTGACATACAGGGTAACTTCAATGTTTGTGTCAATTTCTATAGTCTGTTTTATTTAAATGTTGAAAGACAAATATAAATGCCCACCCTCTGTGGCCCATGATAACTTTTTATTAAAAGGAATAACCTATACTGAATATATGAAATCAATTCAGACATCAAGGAAATTCCTCACCTAAACTAAACATGAAACTAGTTTCATATTTACAGGACTGGAGTTGCGGAGTGGCGGCTGTATATGCAAAGTTAACAGTGCACAGTCCACATTACTTCACCTTAACACCAGTATATATGCGTTTTGATTACTTTCTTCCCTCCTCCCCATTAACTAAAAGGTAATTTATATGATGGATATTCAAAAGCTGACAAGACAAACATCCCAAGGCCAACATATAGGAAAAGAATTTGTCCAAATTCAGTGTGTCATTTTCGTAATGCACAAAATGAGTAAAAATATATTATTAGTTAAGAAAATATTACACAGGTTAGCTCAACTCCAACAGCAGTGGTTTGTTCCAAATTTCAACAATGTTCTATTTAGACTTCCACCAAATTTCTCACACTTCCATATTTTTTCAAACCTTTTTGATGTTAAATTCAGTAAAATTAGTAACCAGGAATAACAATTATTGTTCAAATCTTATCTAAAATACATTATAAAACAATGGTGCAGAATGAAAAAGTATACAAATAGGTCATTGCTTTTCCTGTGCTCTCAGAATGTATTTCATTCTTGCCAATCTTAGGTCTTCCCCCTTTTAGAAAACTTGTCAAGAATTTAAGAGATGGAAAACTATTCAGTGCTTAATGCAGGTACAAAACTTCTGAGGAACTTCTCAAGATGATATCACTTATTTCGCCTTCTGTTTCTTCAACAAATTGTATTTTGATTTAGCAGCTAGTCTTGTGGAACTCTGGTCAACTACCCATCTAGGCAGCATGTGTATAAGCCAGACCTAAAACAAAAAAAAGGAGAAACAGAATCATCATCCAACAACTAGCAATGTGCTTCCCAAGAATAGTAAGACATGGATAATGGCTATTAGGGTCACCACTTTTTTCCACGCACACACTTCTTTCTCACCAAGACTAAAACAGCATCTTGGTCAGAGACAAGTGTGTGTGTGAAAACATCTTCCTCTACATGCCCCGCAAAATTATATATAGAGGTGTGCTGCCTGTGCTACTGTAGAAATACATAAAAAATAACATGCACGCAAAACAACTAGCAGACTATTTCTCCCGTTAACTTTTTCACTTCCCCTCTAAAGCTGTTGGCAACAATGCTGGCAGCAAATAAGCGACCTTTTGAAGATCTTTGCAATTCATTTTTCTTCTGATTGTCCTAAATAGTAATTTAGGATACTCAGCAAATTTTCCTGCCTCACTGCCCACCTAATTCCATGGTCTTTTATTAACAACTGAATACAAATACCGATCCCTAAGGACACTACTGGTCACTATCCCTCCATTTAACATTTGACTATTTATTCCTACTTTCTGCTGCCAATAAGAATTCTAGAGTTAACCTCTTTAGGGATTTTTGGTGAGGAGTCCTAGGAAGCAGTGTTTACCAGTTCACTCCTATAGACATTTACAGATTCCTAACTGTTATAGTTGAGAGATTCATGAATTGTACCAAGTTACAATTTTCTTTCATCATCAAATCAAATAATATATAATAAGAGTGGTCAGCTTTATAAAATACATACCCACAATTCATGATATGGGTATCCAGCAGTTTCAGACTCAAGGCCAACTGTGTTGATGGCATATTTTGCAAACCATCCAGGCATAGGTCTAAAAAGGCTTGCTTTACGAAGTTTAGACAGATTTGTAACCACCAAATATGGCACAAGACTCTAAAAAACATGTTAAGACATAAAAGATTATAATAAATGTTATCGTATTTGGAATAAGACAAACTGAAATGGAATAGTGTAATTCAAAATTCCAATAATCCAAAATTAAAGAGAAACAGAAACATCAGCATGAAAACAAATGTAGCCCTACATCTTTCCTTTCAACAAGCAGAGATCATGGTTGTTTGCCTGTTAACTTGTTTAAACTGGTGTATAAATTCTCAAAGCAAATTTGATCTGAATGCAGAACGTGCAACTGCTTATCTTCTTCTTTTAAAAAAAAAAAATTTTATTAACAATTTTCATATTTAAAAACATACATGATCACACAGGGAAAAAGGGGGTAAAGGGAAGGGGAGAAAAGAGGAACAGGAAGGGGTATATTGACTTCCATTCTCATTCCACACTATTTACATAAATTATTTAAATTTTCTATATATAACTTGAGGCATCCCCGGTGCTCTTAATCTTCCTGATCTGTAACTGCTTATCTTCTTAAGGTATGTAAACAATTTTTTTATTTTTGTAATTTTTTGTTGCTTTACAATTTTTACAATTTTAAACATTTCATCTCCATCTTAGCTCTGGGGTTGTCATGAAGTATTGTTTAATTAATAATAAAGTGTTTTGAAACTCAGAATGTTGTCTCCTTCTCAAGGAAAAAGTTAATTTCATAATTCCAAGGGGGTTGCGGAAGTTTATTTATTTATTTATTATTTCACACTTGTCTGCCCCCCCCCCCCCCAAAATGGCTCGGGGCGACTCACAGCAGTACAGGTTGTCAGTGAAAGAGCTTTCTCTTGTATCTTTTTAGTATGATTTAGGTAGAAGCATTTTTGAGAAAAAATGCCTTTAAATCTGAGGAGATTCCCAATCTTCAATATTATTTTAAGATGATGTATTATCCACATGGAAGGACAGTGTTTATCCAACTTAGATGCCTGGGCAAATCCAGAAAAAGTCAAAGATTGCAGATCAAGCTCTTGTCTTTTTGTGACAAAGGTTTTCATATGGTTTCATGGAACACTAAAGCAAATTTTGTGTTTATGTAGCTAATTCCCAAACCTTCTATATCTTCTATATTTTCTGCTAGTTTTGGAGCCCCAAAATCAGCTTTTGTCTGCAATTTGTGTCTTCCATATTAGTCTAATATGGAGGGCAACTGCACACTAAGAAATGCTCCCAAGAAACCTAACAGCCTTCAGCCTCACCCAGCCCTAGTATTCTGCCTTTTAAAGTGATTCCAATGTACCATCACTTCAGAAATATGTTCATAATTCTTTCATATTTTGCTTTTTGGTCCTGTAAACTGGCCATCTCCTTAAAATGCATAATAGCCTGAAACATTAATTTAGTCTAATTTCAGTATGTAACATTTCATATAAGACGAGAGTCACAGTTGGATGAACTTGAAGTAGACATTTCTCTATATGCACACTAGTCTACTTAGCTATCTTACATTGATGTGTTGATGCAATTTTTAGACAGGATACAATTCTAGATGTTTACAGTTTAAAGAGAGAAATTAGTGGCTTTAGAAAGGAGTAATCCCAAAACAGACTCTGTAGTGTCTGGGAAACCCTGTGGAGTCACATTTTCGCCAGTGGGGGAAACTACACAGGAGGGGAAGGAATTTCCAGCAGCAGAACAGTACTTAGCCCCATGTCTCAGAATTCCAACAACCAGGTACAGCACTAGGTGGCACCAAAGAACCAACCACTGAATGCTACAACCGAGCTAAAACTTAAAACAATTATAACGTTATACCAATTTTGGCATCGATATACTTTCCAGCATAAAACTAGAGAGCTGCATACTCATCCCCTCCCGTAATTGTGGATCTGGTACACTACTTTATTATATGTGACTGTCTACCTATTCTAGTCTGGTAACGATTTTCACATGACAAATTGCACATTTTAAAACAAAAACCTACCAACAAAAACTATTTTAACACCCACCCATGTAAAAGCTGTATTCTCCCATAAAAGCAAATTTATTTCATCTATCTCTACTTCATTTTACTTGTAAATCATAGGCATAAACTTGCTTATATAATAAGGCATCACACATACCCCCAATCATCTTGGCACTAAAAGTATCTAAACAGCTTCAAAGTAACAAAAAATATTTGAAACAAGTCTTAGATGCTTAAAACAGCAGTGAAATAATACCCTTCAGGAGGACATTCCATGAAAAAGCCATGAGAAATGAAAACACTGCCCCCAAACTTCATTTAGGAAGGGCACCAAGAGTAAACTGCTATATTTGGAGTTATTACAATCTATGTTACCTAATTAATAACAAAAGAAGTAATTCCTACAGGAAACAGTTCTACTCACCTGCACAATGATACCCTTCCTTTTGTATTCTATGTTGAGACAGTGACTGAAGTAACTCACAAAAGCCTAAAGATATGTAAGAGGAGAAATATGTTATGAATTTGGTGTATGCAGAACCATCCACACATTTATTAACAAAAATACTAAATTCCACCCCTAAGCCTTGTGAGGAATGTAGGTATTATCTCAAAAGAAAACTATGCCCTCATGGCAGACAAATATTCATCTGTATGGACAGTTGCTATAATTTCCAGAATTATATCATTCCATATTTTTTACATCTTCATACATTAAACACATTCATAATTATTAATCTGTTTTCATTTTCATCAGCTTTAATTGGAGGGTGGGATATCTAGGAAATATCACATCTTAGAACTTCACTTACTACAATTCCTTAGATGTGTAACATTCAACTTTGGAGAACATCAGTGTTAGAGATTATAACTCTACAGTTTGATGGAAAATAAGCATTTTAATTGACTTGAAAATATTAAATTGTTTTAAAAGAAACATTTGCTTTATTAATACACAGTGTCTGTCTACTGTACATTCCAATAAAACGGGATCAAAGCATCCACTCAACTGAGAATTATGCATTCTTAGTTGTGATATGAAAATTATTTAACTTACAGAAGCATCTAATACGTGTTTATTCACAGTAAAGCTCCACTGTGTCCACAGGGATTTATTCATTAAAAGAGATATTGCATTGTTGTTGCTGCTAAGTACCGTATTTTTCGCACCATAAGACACAGTTTTTTTCCTTCCAAAGTAGGAAGAAAAATCAGCCGCGTCTTATGGAGCGAAGATGCAGGCAGGGAGGGGGCGCTGGAGCAGGGGGGGGCGGTGATATACCGGTACTCACCAAAAGATAGCAGGAACTTTATTTTCGCCCCCGGCGGCGCGGAGGAACGGGGCGGAAGAGGGGACTCACGGGCTCGCCGCTCATGGACCCGAGGAGGAGCAGGAGGAGGGGGAGGCCTCGCCGGAGGGGGAGCCCTGCGGAGCGCTGCGGCCTCTTCCTCCTTCCCTCTCTCCCTCCGGCCTCTCTTCCGTGGTGTCCTTACAGCTACTGTATGGGACACCACGGAGACGCAGCAGCAGCGCCCCGGAAGGGCCGAAGACAGAGGCGCATCTTCGTGACGTCACCGTCGTGCCTCTGCCGAGGAGGAAGGGGAGGAAGGCCTCGCCGGAGGGAGGGAGCCCTGCGGAGGCGCTGCGGCCTCTTCCTCCTTCCCTCCCTCCCTCCGGCCTCTCTTCCGTGGTGTCCTTACAGCTACTGTATGGGACACCACGGAAGAGAGGCCGGAGGGAGGGAAGAGGCCGCAGCGCCTCCGCAGGGCTCCCTCCCTCCGGCGAGGCCTTCCTCCACCTTCCTCCTCGGCAGAGGCGCGACGAAGTGACATCACGAAGATGCGCCTCTGTCTTCGGGCCCTTCCGGGGGCGCTGCTGCTGCGTCTCCGTGGTGTCCCATACAGTAGCTGTAAGGACACCACGGAAGAGAGGCCGGAGGGAGGGAGGGAGGGAAGGAGGAAGCCCCCACAAGTGTCTCATATAGTAGCCAGCCCCCATTTTTTTCCAATTTTCCTCCTCTAAAATCTAGGTGCGTCTTATCAGCAGGTGCGCCTTATGGTGCGAAAAATACGGTAATTGTCAAAAAGAAATGTATTTGGTAAAAGTAAAACAAGATGTGGGGAAAGTTTAGTCATGTGTATACTGCGTCAGGACAGTATTTATTATTTTAGTGTAATAATGTAGTCAAACCACTCCGGAGCTTAATGGGAGTGTCTTACAAAGGATAGGGGAAAACAGTACTCCAATATTAACGCTTCTTCAGAGAGGAAGCCTAAGTTCCTATGCTTTTCACATATAAAACATTTCCTTACTTTTAAAAATTGAATTCTCTATCTTAATGTACAAGGAAATGAATACCAGAATGTATCACCTTTGACTACCCACAGATCTGTAAGCAAAATCTTAGCACATTAATTATTAATAAGCTAGGTATCTACCTTGGTTGCTGAATAAACAGCTAAAAATGGAGTTGGACTAACTGCAGATATAGATGACACATTTACTATGACTCCTTTAGACCTATAAAATACAGGAAAAAATAGTAAGCCAATCACCAGAAACAAAACATGGAACTCAAAAGTTTGACTTAGAAAAAAACCTCATTATACACAACACAGTGAGTAAACCAATCAAAGTACAGGCTTTCTGCCTTCCCTGCCCAGTGTGCTCTACATCTCTGTGTTGTAGTGACATTCTACACAATGACATCTTTGGGATTTTGGAAGACCCTTGGAGGTACACCCTCAATTGTCCTATGCTAGCTTGAAGATGAACACTTATAGTATTATGAACTATTAGAGTTTAGAATCTACCCAGAAACATGAAGTACTACAGCCTAATGATCGTTCCCCATATATTGTGTTTTAACCAACTTTCATTGTGAATTATTATTCCATGGAAGATTACAATGGTGAGCAAAACAGTATAAAAACCAATAACACATACAGTATATTTAACATATAGCTCTTTTTATTATCAAATAATTATCATTAACTACCGTACAATGGAAAGTCAACTGGAATAAAATATTTATAGCCTCAGGCTAATAGTTAGGAAGTCAAATATCTAGATATGTGAAGGTCCAAAACACCAGGGAAAATGGGGAGGCCTTCTTCCATTTTTCCCCTCTTCAAACCATTTTTCTAGAAAAAAGTGGGTTTTTTCCCCCTTTGGGAATAAGTGCATTGGGTCTGCTTGGCAATATGGAAAATGAAAAAAAAGATGAAATAATTTTCTTTGCTTTACTAAATTGATGGTTTATTCTGGTTTTTAATGGGATGTTTAGCATGTTCATCAAACTGGCTACCCCCACCCCCAAAATCTCCTTATACTTCAGATGTTCTGAAAAGGTGTGTTCTGTGTAATTTTAAATCCATACCCCTGACAACCATAATTCAAATCAACAGAACTCTCAGCAAACCATTCTTCTATCTGAACAATGCCTATCCATTCTAAAACTATCCCAGACAACAGTTCAAGATAGCCTTTATTGTTTTGGAAGACCAACTCTTCACGCTTCATAAAAAGGAATGCTCATCTAAAATGGCATTTCCAAGTTTTTATGATTTCTAGCAGAAGAAAAAAATAGTGTCCATCCACAGTGGTTAATGCTCGTTACATCCCAAATAGATTACTGCAACACACTCTTTAAATAGTCCAATGGGCAGCAGCCAGATTGCTTACTAGAGCGGCGTACAGGAAGCACACAACCCCCATTACGCCAGTGCCAGTCTGCTACTGAGCACAATTCAAAGTGCTGGCTTTAGCCTATAAAACCCTAAATGCTTCCAGCCCAGCTTACCTGTCTGAATGTATTTCCCTCTATGACCCACCTCAGAAGTTAAGATCACCTGGGAAGGCCCTGCTCTTGATCCCACCACCTTCACAAGCAATAAGGATAATGGACTAATGGAATTGACAATTGGATAGGCCTTGGACTGTGATCTGGATTACGTGATTTTAATTAATGTTTTAATAATTGTTTAATTGTATGGTTTGAACTGTATTTGTTTATTTTTATATTTATATGTATTGGCATCAAATCGCTGCCTGCTGTAAGGCCACCCTGAACCCTCTTTTAGGGTGAAAACAGTGGAATACAAATATGGGAAATAAATAAACAAATAAATAATTGGGAACACTATTTCAGTTAATTGTATTAATCTACCTGATTGAGTCCTGAAAACCAGAAACATGTTTTTGTGCAACAGCAACAGCAGAGGGTAGATTTCCATCATCCATTTGCAGTATTTTTATCTCGAAAATGAATACATAAAAGTGTCTGACTAAACAATCCCTAATATTTTACAAGCATTCTAATTTAAGCAATATAGTAGAAAACATGCTATATTTAGCTCTCCAATTGTTGTTATGGCAACCCTTGTCTGCCCAAGCGGACTTTAAAAGTGGCAAAAACCAAGCTGCTCCTGCAATATAATTAATGTGTATGGGAACAAATCCAATATTTTAATGTTTACCTACAACAGAGACAGGAATGTTGCTCTTATCTGTGATACATTCCCAGAAAATAAGGGCCTGACTTCCTGTATATCGTGTTGCTCTTCCCTTGTATGTAAGAAAAAGGAAGACCTGCGAGTATTACCATATTTGGGGAGCAACCTTCTAAAGGTTAGTTGCTAAAATAGTCAAAGAGACAAAAGAAAATTCTTCTATGTCAAGTGTCCCCAAACTTCTATCTCAGGGGCCCTCCAAAGTAATTTACCCAGCCCGTGCCCTAAACTTTAGACTTCGGGTCACCCTATGTCTGAAACAGCTTGAAGGCACACAACTATCCTAATTAACTTGATTATCTCATCAGCTAAAAACGGGCCCACACTTCCCATTGAAATACTGGTAAGTTTATGTTGGTTAAAATTGTTCTTCATTTTAAATATTGTATTGTTCTTATATGGGGTTTTTGCACTAAAAATATCACATAGGAATAGGTTTATGTATTCTTCAAATTATAGTCCCCCGTGCCCCCCATGGTATGAGGAATCATGAACCGGCCCTCTGCTTAAAATGTTTTAGGACCCCTGTTGTATATAGTACCATAGAAATACTCTTTAATGATCTATTTATAACAGACTACAGCAGTAGTGATATTACATAACACTGCTTTCTCTCAATTATATGCATTAACTGGGCCAACAACTCTTGGGAATCCCAGTCTACATTTTCCCCATTGGTGAAGTACAAGCCAATTCCATTAGTATTCCTTTACCCCTCTGTTGCCAGCACCCACCAGGTGGGGAGGATGTCAGTTTCTTATCAGCTGGAAATGATCATATCAAAGGTAAGACATATGTTTATTTTCCCAACAATGAAAGGGCATAGCATCTTGTACATTGGAGTTGTCAAAACTTTCTTAATTAGTGTGGGGGTGCTAGCATATACTATCTTAGTGCTTTGCCATGTGTTGTAAAGCCCTCCTCCCAAAAATGGCTTCTGCCAACTCAACAATGTGGGGTCTGACAAAGGTGGAGGGTGACTTCCAAGTGGATGCTCCGCAAATCTCCATTTATTTAGTATCAAAAACATTGCATAAATTAGTATAACACTGATAAAAATAGAAAGCATGCAGGCGGCTAAATATCTTTTGACCAAAAATGGGCAACAGCAACTGCACTGTCTGTAGCCTCCAACAATTCCTCCTCTGTACATGAGGCAGGAAACAGTGGACAAGCATACAGATGCAGGGTTGTCTGTTCTGCTCCACAGTCATACAAGGTATGGGATTTTTTTTAGGTAGTGCCATTTTGCCAGGTTGTCTTTTGATCTGCCCACTCTTATTTTTTTATTTTTTATTTTTAGCTTAACTTCTGAGTCTATTCAGGAACTTCCAAGTTGCCCATTCTTGGTTTGCCCCTGGAGGAAGACCCTCGTGGGGGACCATCCAGTTGGGATTACCTGGTTTATTTCCTATATTTATACCCCGCCCTTCTCCTCCCAAAAGGCCTAACAAAAGCATCATAAAATGCTAGCATTATAAAAACAAACACAGTACAATAAAAATATTAAAAATATTGAAACAACAATTAAAACAATTAATTAAGACACATCCATTAAAATCAAAATCCAAAAACCAGTCCAGATCAATTCATTGCCATAAGTTGTATGATCTTCTTCCACTTGCTGCTCACTGATCAAACACTTGGTCCCGTAACCAGGTCTTGACAAGAGGGAGTTGGCCAATCTGATATCTCTAGGGAGGGCGTTCCATAGGCGGGGGGCCACTGCTAAGAAGGTCCTGTCTCTCGTGCCCATCAACCGTGTTTGCGACAGTGGTGGGATCGACAGCAGAGCCTCTCCTGAAGATCTTAAACTTCATGATTGTTTGTGGCAGGAGATACATTCGAACAGGTAATCTGGGCCAGAACCGTTTAAGGTTTTAAAGGTTAAAACCAGCACTTTGAATTGTGCTCGGAAGCTGAACAGTAGCCAGTGGAGTTGGTGTAACAAAGGAGTTTTATGTTCCCTGTATGTTGCTCCAGTGAGCAACCTGGCTGCCAACCGTTGGACTAGTTGAAGCTTCTGGGAAGTCTTCAAAGGCAGCCCCACGTGTGTACAGTTTGTTGCAGTAGTCTATTCGGGATTTAAAAAGAGTGTGGACCACATTGGCCAAGTCATACTTCTCAAGGAACGGGTGCAGCCGGCGCACAAGCTTTAATTGTGCAAAAGCTCTCCCGGTTACCGCCGAGACCTGGGGTTCCAGGCTCAGCGATGAGTCCAGGGTCACTCCCAAACTGTGAACCTGTGTCTTCAGGGGGAGTGTAACCCCGTCTAACACCAGCTGTAACCCTATCCCCTGTTCGGCCTTTCAAATGACCAGGAGTACCTTTGTCTTGTCTGGATTTAGTTTCAATCTGTTCGTTCTCATCCAGACCAACACAGCAAACAAGCACCGGTTTAGGACCTGCACAGCCTCCTTAGTGATAGGTGGGAAGGAGTGATAGAGCTGAACATCATCCACGTACAGATTTAGCTGCCCAGAGAGATACCCTTGCTGTTGCTGGGGGGATGCAAAGAGGAGTGGTAGTTCTCATAAAGATTTTCCTTGATTTAAGACTACTGGGAGGAGGCTAGTAGCCATGTAGTGGGTGGCTTTCACAGTGTTCAACCATTTCTCTCACATTTAGCAGCAACTTCCAATCGCACATCGGTGGGGGCAATGCCAGCTAGTGTGTAGAGTTCATCAACAGGTGTAGGTTTAAGACATCCTGTGATTATTCTGCATGTTTTGTTCAATGCTATGTTCACCTGTTTTGCATGGGCAGACTTATGTCAATCAGGACAGGCATACTCGGCAGTTGAGTAAGACAAGGCCAGGGCTGATGTTCTTATTAATTTTGGGTCTGCACCCAATGTGCTGCCAGTAAGTTTTCGCAGGATGTTATTACGTGCAGCTACTTTGAGCTTGGTGTTCAAGCAGTGTTTCCTATATGCTAGTGTTCGTTCTAAGGCAGGGCTGTCCAACTTCTGCCAGCACAAGGGCCGGACTTCTGGTGAGTGATCACCTGGGGGCCACTCGGCCACGCCCCCGGCCACGCGGCTCCGCCCCTCCCCAAAGCGTCACAATAGCCTTGGGGCGGGTGATTTCGCCCGCTTCCGAGGCTGTTGTGACGCTTTGGGAGAGAAGGAGGAGCCACGGGAGCCTTCACGGCTCCGCCCCTCGCCCAAAGCATCACAACAGCTGTTGTGACGCTTTGGGGGAGAGGGCGAAGCCGCAAGGAGGCTTCCGCGGCTCCGCCCCCTCACCCAAAGCAGCTTCCGAGGCTGGCGTGATGCTTTGGGAGAGAGGGAGGAGCCACGGGGGCTCCCCCCGCCCTCCCAAAGCGGGCAAAACCGCGTGCATGTGCACTTTTTGGGGGGATTTTATTTTAAAATTAATTTTTTTATTTAAAAGCTTAGGGGGCCGCGGGGAAGAGGCTGGGGGCCGTATACGGCCCGCGGGCCGCCAGTTGGACAGCCCTGTTTTAAGGTCACACCGAGATATTTAGGATGGAAACAATGTTCAAGCTCTTGACCTTCCCAGGTTACTTTCAATTTCCTGTTGACTTCACAGTTGCGTAGGTGGAAAGCACACACTTGTGTCTTGGCAGGGTTAGGCTTATCTTTGTAGTAGCTGGAGAGATCTTTCAAGGCATTAGTAAGATGGATTTCAACTGGATTTCAACTGTTTAAATGTCTTTTGCTTGTGTTGTTAGACCAAGGTCATCAGCATATATAAAGCTCTTTGTGAGTGGTGGTTGTGGCTGATCATTAGTAAAGATAGCTGTATTCAGTATAAAGTAAGAATGTGGAGATATGACATAAAACACCAGACCATCAACAATAATTTTTTTAGCACATATCTGCAGACAGAAGCTCCAGAGGCACACTTCTTTCTGTAGTGTCACTCAAGTATGGGCCTAATACAATAGACTCTGAGTTAACTGGAGATTGGTAAATGTCAAATAAATGTAAATTTTGTTGTTTAGAGACACTATTGAAAATAGGATTAATACTATTCCATACTATAAACTATGTATTGAGAAAAGTGAGCAAAGCTCCTACAGGATTAGCATATGCCTAGCTGCACTGGCAGGACAGATAACTGTGATATACTACGTCTACATTATTTCAAAGATCCTCCTTATGCTCACACTCTTTATTCCACCTATTATATGACTGCATCTTTTATTCTATGCCTATTTTGCTTCCATTGAGTCTCAGCAATGGCTTTAAGGTGGTCATTCCCAGGAACATCCCAGGAATTCTCACCACCCCCACAAAATAGCAGGTTGTTCAGTTTGCACGATGAGTCAGACTGCCTTTTTAATTCAATTTTAAAAAGAAATCACCACAACAGTGAGCAGGAAAGAAAATAAAGAAGGGAATCAAGTGGCAATAGGCTTCCACCACTGGATGATTCATAGACCCAAAACCATGACTCACACAGCACTACAGTGCTGCTAAAAACATGGAGGCCAGGCTGATTAATCATAGTAATGAATTTTTCTAAGAAAGGATTCTCCCCTATAAATAATGATGACTGTCTGGATATCGTTTATGTGACTCACCTTTTCAGCATGCCAGGCAATACTAACTGTGTCATCTAGAAAGAAAGAAAAAACCTGATGATTGAACAGTATGCAGACACCAGACTGAGGAAAGCCTCTTCACCTCAAAATACTTTAAAGAGAGCGAAGGTCCTAATTTGTGGAGGCAGCAGACTTTTTTCCTACCTGTGCAACTTGATTCTTTTACAAAGCAGATGTAGTGAATCAGATGGCTTCATCTCCACTTGTAATTCAGCTGTCAGCTTTTTGTTAATATTTTGCATGGTTACAGCACTGCTTTATCAGAGCTTCTAAAGTGTCCGTGATGGAATTACAATCAAAATGTAGCAATTCAATATTGATTCTATTCTTTTCTGAATTTTGATGGAGGTGAGAGAATACCAGCTCAACCATCAGCACAAAATAAGTTTCAAGTAGCAGCAGTAATGAAATTTTGTAAAGTACCATGGTTTTAAAGACAGAAGTCAGACTAAATGATCCTTTGGCTCTATTCCAACTTAATTTATATTATTCTGCTGAACAGAATAGCCATCTGTAAACTGTTCCTAATCTAAGACAGTTTAAAAATCTAGGGAACTGTAAATTCCTTCAACTGAAGGGCAAGTTTTTGAAAACAAATTATTTTGTAGCTCATTTAAAGCATGAGTTAAATCACTTTTGCCTTCTTCCCTGGCAGCCCCCACCATTCCCAAAGTCCTTGACTACCCCCAACTTCCCTTATCTATTATGTATCTGGAAAGGGGAAGTGGAATTTACTTCAACCTGATGGACTCTATAGCCGTATGATGTGATCCAAATCCTAATAAGGTAACACAGTATTGCTAAGGACTACCTGTCTCTCAGTCTGCTATGGGGATTTCAGCATGCCAGGGCTGTGGAACTTCCTTTATCTCAATTTCTGTTTGGTAGTAAGTAAAAAAGAGATAGGATGGGGGAGGAGCTAACCAAGGATAGTTTTTGGTTGGGACAATCCATGCTTATTGATGTTTTTATAGCTTGGGTCCACACTATAGGAAAACTGATATCTCTCTATATTGGAGTTGAAAGCAGCTCTCTCGGTATCCAACTGTAGCTTCCCAATGCCTCCCTGTATCCAATCAAAATATAACTATCTCAATTAGATTTTTTTCTCCATTGTGATTTTTATTGTATTGTTTTCCCTTTATTCTAGCATGGGGCTCAAGACGGTTTACAAAATAATTTAAGTAAAGTATAGATAAAAGCCTACTGATTAAAAGTTTAAAATTAACCCCTTAGTCGTGGTTATCAAAGCTCCCAAAACTACAGGGGAGCATAAGTTAACTTCAGCACCCTGGACAGAGCTTGGAAAAGCTACTACTTTGGAACATAACTCCCAAGGCCCCAATGAGCAGAGATGCTGAGGAAATCTGGGAATAGTGGATTAAAAATATTTGATGTCCAACTTTTGGCTTGGAGTGTTCTTAACACAGCATTTCTTCAAGCACTGCTAGATACTAATGTGGTGGTTCCAATTGGTTCAGTAGATATCAGAATGAAAGAAAAGGGGAACCTAAGATACAAAGTAACAGTAGGCACTACTGGAGTCTTGGAAGTTGTCTCCAAAATATGTACACCTGCCTGACTTTGGACTATTGCTGCAACACACTCTACGCGGGGCTGCCCTTGAAGACAGTTCGGAAATTACAATTAGTCCAATGGGCGGCAGCCAGATTACTAACCGGAGCTACATACAGGGAGAATACCATCGACCCTGTTGTGTCAGCTCCACTGGCTGCCTGTCCACTTCCGGGCTCAATTCAAAGTGCTGGTTTTGACCTTTAAAGCTCTATACGGTTCTGGCCCAGCTTACTTGTCCAAACGCATCTGCCGCTACGTCCCACCTCGTAACTTAAGATCTTCCGGGAAGGCCCTGCTCTTGCTCTCGCCAACTTCGCAAATGCGGTTGGTGGGGACGAGAGAGGGCCTTCTCGGTGGTGGCTCCCCATCTGTGGAACGCGCTTCCTAGCGACATACGTTCAACTCCATCCCTCCTGGGATTCAGGAAAAAAGTGAAATCCTGGCTGTGGGACCAGGTGTTTGCACACTAGCACAAGGCAGCACTTTGGACTGGATTTTAATGGCAAATTGGTGGATATGGCTCAATGCGCTTTTTATGGATGGAACACTGTTTTTAACTTAAATGAATGTGTATGATCTGTTAATGTTAATTGTATTTTTATGTATTTTAATGTTGAATGTTTTTTGGGTTTTTTATATTGTATTTTACTGTGTTTGTTAGGCGGCTCTGAATCCCCCCTCGGGGGTTGAGAAGAGCGGGGTAAAAATGCTGGAAATAAATAAATAAAACCTGTCCTATATATGGTTTTCAAAAAAATCATCAGAAATTCCTAACATTTGTTGAGAGCAAGCTTTCTGCAAATAAAGTATCTAAATAATGTTTCCAGGTACTCATTACACAGGAATCTATGTAATCTATGTAATCTATACAGTATCTTAAAGTTTGCACAATATTTGGCCTTTACTATGACATCAAAATTGGGTAAGTATTTCAGCACACGAAAGGCACAGTGAGCAGAACAAAAACTAATTCTAGAACTGAAAATTTGTTTTTGTAAAACAATGCAAGCCAGCACAATACAGCCACATACTACTCTCCTAAGCAGGTTAAGCATAATCAGATGAAACACTTGTACAATGCTACTCTTTTCACACCTATAGGCCCTGAAGAATGGCAGGGGGCATGTCCTCTAAATATGTCCTCTAAGATCAATGCAAAATGAAGTACATAGCAATGATCAATTAAAAAAAACAACAGTAGAAGAACAAAATTATAGAATATTATTATTTTGTGAAGTTTAGTTAGAACTCTGAGAGAATATTTCCAACATTGCTGCTGAATGGTAAAATGGAAGCCAAGTCTGTGCACTGAATATAGGCTGTCTGCCTGCTATAACACCAGACTCATTCTAGAAAGTTCCAAATATAGGTTTGTTTAAGGGGTTTTGGATTATTGGTCACCTATTTGTTGAATTACAATTTGCAGACGAACTTTAATCGAGATCAAGGATTAGTATGACGACGAAACGGAAACCGATTTTAAGATTGTGGAGCTGAGATTTGTATTTCGTAGTTTTAACTGTTAATTTAATATGTTTTTATATGACTCTTTTTATCTTGTTATGTATTGTATATGGGCACTTGTTGCCGCTTGTTCACTGCCTCGAGTCGCCTTCGGGCTGATAGAGGCGGTATAGAAGCATGGCAAATAAATAAATAAAAAACCCTTACAATTGGCTATGCTGCCTAGGGCTTCTAGGAGCTGAAGTTCAACAATATCTGGGAATTAACTTAACTATCTTCAACAATAGTTGTGTCACTTTGTATCAGTAAAAACAGAAACACTACTGAAATCATTCCATAAATGATACTTACCTTGCACACAGATATGCAATTAATGTTTATCATGTTGTCAATTAGCTGTAAGAGAAAAAAAATATGAAGCCTAATGGGATACTTATTGTAAGTTCTTGATATAAACTAAAAGCAAAACATGTTAAACTAAATGTGAGAGTAGACGGTCGTTGTGTTTAATTTCCAAATGTAACCATTTAGGCAAAAAACCTGTCTATTATTTAAAAAGCTATATATTCATATACTAAGCATCCAACGGAGGAGATCTGAAAAGATGAAGTAGTGTAAAGATGTGCAGAATGAACACTTTAGTTATGATCATTATAATTTAAGCAACTTTATTTTTATGTAGAGAATTGGAGAAACTAAATGAGTTTATTTCAGGACTACATCTACATACTTCTGAAAGAACACGTGATATGTGTTATCACTCGTAATCCTATCTGCTTGATATTGGGACAATCCCAGTAACAGTGGCTATGAGATGGCAGTTTGTTATGATAACAGTGATGGGTCATTTGTAAAAAAGGAAGTACTAGTATAGGGTTAATACTTAGCTCCCCTAATTAAAACTAAGCTTATTCATCTACTGTGCCTTCTGGCTCACTGGTGCTGATGCCATCATGTAACAACAAAATGGCATTAATAACAATGTGCTTTCATCAGAAATGAAAAAGCTAATCTGATATGTATCACTGAAACACTGGGGAGTAAATTATGTGGTCATTTAAAATTTCTAAACTGACCAAGGATCAAATGGTGGTAGACAAATTTTGTCCATTTCAAGTCTCAATTTGACAACATCCTAAGATATAACTCAACTCAACTCAGTATGCTTTACTGTGGACTGTACTTCAAATAGTCATATCAAAATAATACAAATAACTTTATATGGAACAAAGTGATACTCCAAGCCGGAGAATCCCTGTATTTCAAGCTCAGCACAGTAGTCCTAAATCCTGATTCTTCTATAATGTGAAAGTCATAAAATATTATTGAACATAATAAATATAGAAGGGGAAAATACTTACTTTATCTAGCTCTGGAACTTCAAGGAAGCTCTCAGGATAAGAATATGAAACACCCACGTTGTTTACTGAAATAAACATTTTATTTAACTATGGCCACTGAAGTCTTGAAGTCTGACATCCAAAAAATTAAAACGTGATTACCACCACCTTCCAATATTTTCTAAGATACATGTTCTTTACGCATTGTATAATCCCTAAGGTCTGTTAACTGTTCATACACCTGAATTCTTTAGCATTTTAATTATGAAGATCATTTCTCATCTGGCAAGGAAAGATAATACCATTCATTTTTGTTTTAATAAACACATTTGATCCTCTTGATTTATGTCTGACCAGGGAAGGAAAAAACCCTGGAGGATAAACTAAGCAGTAACACACATATATCAACGATTTTAAAACAATAATGCAAGCAGTTCAGAGGCAAAGAAACAAAAATAGAAGACGATGTTCAATTCCATGCGATGAAAATTTAGAGGCATGTAAATTTAGAGGCCCTACTCCATTTATCTCCCCCAGTTTTTAAACATTTTATATGTACATGTGGCCCGCCCTCTCATCTTCTTCTTTTTCCTTCTGTTTTAGATGCATTTGTTATAGTGTTTTGGTAGATGTATTCATTTTACTGTGTTTACTGTTTTTATTGTGTTTATTGTTTTTTGATGTCTGATATTTTGTGATTTGTGGTTTGGGCATGGCCCCATGTAAGCCGCTCTGAGTCCCCTTTGGGGAGAGGGAAGCGACTTATAAAGTTTATTATTATTATTATTATTATTATTATTATGTAAAAATAAAGAGAACTATAAAGAACTATAATTTTCTTGGTTAGACTTCTTAAGAAGATGTTTGCCAGTGCCTTGCTCTAAAGTTGAGAGCGTGCCTACAGTGACCTGTGGTTGAAGATGGACTGGAGCCCTGCTCATCTAGTATCCTGTCTAGCCCTGAAACCACACCACACCGGCTGTCTTAATTTCTGGCTTTCTGGAACTTTCTACTGCCTTCTCACTTTGAGAAGTGGCTCTATGAACCTTCTAGCTATCTGCAGGAAAGTATCAAGAAAACTACTTGTTCCAAAAGGAGCCGATGCTACTAATATGTTTAATTTTATATACTCATTGGAATAATAATTTTTCAGAACAAAAAGTAAAGTCTCTGAAATATTTTAAAATATACAAACCTAAGATACCAATCTCAAGGCCTTCCAGACCTGCTTTTATGTTACTGTAAATAGTTTCTCGATCTTGAAAGTCAGCAACAATAGTTTTTGTTTCCACCTTGAATTTCTCCCCTGAAATGAAGCACAACACAAAGTATTGGCAAACTTGTAGTACTTTATCTCAATAGTATCTCAATCAAGGAGAAACAACATAAGGATAAACATGAAACATTCCAGTAAGAAATAGAAAATAATGTTCCTATAGCATATGCATGTTTATTATATAAAACTAATTCTGAAATATTATAATTTCCTACTCTTATGCTAAACAGAAAAATGTTCACTACAATATAATTTACTTATGCATCCCACACTAAACCAGCAATACAAAGTATCAAATGAGCTAAACACTACTCTCCTGATGACCCTGGCACGTCTCCTCCTTCTTTTCTTCTGCTATTCTCCTACCTACGATCCTTGGACTGACTGTCGGACCTCTCTTCGTGCATGCCCCCCTGATTGGACGACGCAGATGGACGTCTGGTGTTTGTTTTTGAGTTTTCCTCTCCACCGCATTTTTGTTTGGGTTTCCTGGGATTATTGTGGGTTTTTAAGCCGGATTTTGGCTAATTTTTGTTAGTCCTCTCTCCATTTGTTGTTCAAATAAACTTTTGTTATCTTTTTAAACTCCTGGACTCAGCTATTGGCGTCTCTGTTCCATAACAGTCACAACATGAACAAAAAATAACAGTACAGCAACATAAGCATAGAATTACCCAACAACACATAAATATTAAAAGAAAAAATCCTGAGTGCTATTCATGTTTATTTGTTAGGGCATGGAAAAGGAATTGGTCAGGACAATTAAAAATTACGGGTCAAGACTGATACAAATTGAAATAAGATGGGACCGGCATTTAGGTACAATACTATAATAGGTAAGCGACAAAAGCTGGGATGGGCTATTTCCAGAGTCCTGTTAGGAGAATGACCAGGGTAATATATAGGGGGCAAGGTCGTGTCCGGACAGTGTCTGGGCTGAGCTAGCACTGGTCACTCTAGAAGATTTGTTGAAACCACCAAGATTTCAGAGTCTTACGAAAAGAGGGGAGGGATGGGGCCTGTCTAATTTCCCTTGGAAGGGTGTTCCAGAGGCGGGGGCCACTACCGAGAAGGCTCTCTCTCTCATCCCCATCAACCATGCTTGTGATGGTGATGGGAGAGAGATGAAGGCCTCCCTGGAGGATCTTAGAGTTCGCGCCAGTTCATAGATGGAGATGTGATTGTGAAGATAGGTGGGGCCCGAATCATTTACGGCTTTATAGGTCACGACCTGCACCTTGAATTTGGCTCGGCAACTTATCGGCTGCCAATGAAACTGTTTTAATAGGGGTGTTGTCTGCTCCCTATAGTTTGCTCCAGTAAGGAGCCTGGCTGCCGCTAGTTGTAATTTCTGGACTGTCTTCAAGGGCAGCCCCACATAGAGCGCATTGCAATAGTCCATTCTGAATGTAACCAAGGCATGGACCACCCTGGCCAAATCAGACTTCACGAGATATGGTCACAGCTGGCGCACAAGTTTGAGTTGTCCAAAGACATACTATATGTAATTTTAAACACATTTCCCAAGTTCCAAATGAATCATCCAGTCATTGCAAAGCAGAATCTGAAATAAGGCAGCTAAAAACTAAGCTTTCCTTCATTAAGAAGACAGAGAAACTCTGCTCAGTTATTCACCTTCCCATCTATGCCACTTGTTCCTTTACTATTTATCCAGAAGCTTTGCCTGCTCCCCACACGCCCCTTCAATTCAAAATAATTGTCCAAGAGTGGCTCGCAATGCTCTTGAGGGGCTTTTCAGCCATGCTGGGTGGAGAGAAGAGAGGGATTTTGTAAGGGACTAATGAATAGTTTAAACATTTTTTTTAAAGACACAATTCTTCATACTATATTGTGAAAAGCAAATGTAGTAATAAAAGCCGGAAAGTTAAATGTAACTACTCCAGATTAATTCCTTCAAATCTAGCTTTCAATTTGTAGAAAAAAGACCTTTCACAAAAACAGATATATTCCTGAGACCTCACAACCTCTGAGGATGCTTGACATAGATGCAGGTGAAACATCAGGAGAGAATGCTTCTAGAACATGGTCATATAGCCCGAAAAACCTACAACCACCCAGTGATTCCAGCCATTAAAGCCTTCAACAATACATAGATATATTCCTAGCTTCCCATTTTAACCATCCTGCTTTAATCATTCCTACAAAATTGTGGAACTAATTGTATTCCATTATTTATCTTCCCATGCCTTCACCCTCAGTAAATATCTCTAACAGGAGATGCCAGTAATTCTTTCCAACTTCATATTTTTGGAACTGCTGCAGTGTTCAAAACCCTCCAGAGATATGCTGCTATGCAAAATAACTACGTAAAAAGCATTAAGTCCCTATTGCTGCAGTGGTCGTGTGATCACGTCAGAAGAAAATCAAGTCTAACATCTCTGTGGAGCCTTGGCTATTTTTAGCCACATCTGCTCTAGTGCTATATATTCATGTCTGAAGTGTTGCAGAGAAATGTATCAATGATTACTACTACTAAGTCCTCAGATGGCTTTATTATATATATACTACTAGTAAAAATAATCAGATATTGTGGGAAAAAACAATGACACTAATATGAACCACTGAACAGCTATTTCTATAATCTATTAGTGTATGATTTATCAATAGCATGGTTAGGAAATGCCTACTGCATAATACAACTAGACTTCCATAGAACGGTGTTGCATGCAAGACTGGCCTTTAAGTGTGGGGGCAAAGCTCCGTATGGAGGACATTTAGTACAGAGGAATAGTAGGAAGGAACACTATTAAATTCTTCCCCTTGCCAGCAAGTTTGAATTAATTCTCAATGCTAACAGATTGTATGGTTCAAAATGAACTACAATAGTTATGGATTACTTCCCTTTCCCCCCGCCACCTTCCCCCTCTCCCTGGGAGAAGTATTTTCCTTCTTTCAAATTTTATTTTAATTGATCGATCATGTTAAGTGTGCGGTTCAGGTTTTTGTATTTTCCTTTTTCTTTAACTCTTTCAATCTTCCCCATTTCAGAGACCACTTCTTTTTGTCTCAATCTTGGTTCTCCTTTCAGGGATGTAATCCCAGAGCATAAAATCTGCTAAATTTGTAAGCTTCCCACTTTCTATGTTCTTTACAACCCAACGTTTTGAAATTTCTGCCCAATATTTAATGTTTTCATTCATCTACATATTTATTTGATGGCCGAAAGCGAGGAGGAGCTGAGGAGCTTTCTAATCAATGTGAAAGAAGAAAGTGCAAAAACTGGGTTGCAGTTAAACATAATAAAAACCAAGATTATGGCAACCGGACTGATTGATAACTGGCAAATAGAGGGAGAAAACATGGAGGCAGTGGCAGACTTTGCATTTCTAGGTGCGAAGATTGCTGCAGACGCAGACTGCAGCCAGGAAATCAGAAGACGCCTACTTCTTGGGAGGAGAGCAATATCCAATCTCGATAAAATAGTGAAAGTAGAGGCATCACACTGGCAACAAAGATCCTCATAGTCAAAGCAATGGTATTCCCCGTAGGCACCTACGGATGTGAGAGCTGGACCTTAGGGAAGGCTGAGCGAAGGAAGATAGATGCTTTTGAACACTGGTGTTGGAGGAAAGTTCTGAGAGTGCCTTGGACCGCAAGAAGATCCAACCAGTTCATACTTCAGGAAATAAAGGCCAACTGCTCATTGGAGGGAAAGATAGTAGAGGCAAAGATGAAGTACTTTGGCCACACCATGAGAAGAAAGGAAAGCTTAGAGAAGACAATTATGCTGGGGGGAAAGGAAGGAAAAGAGGGGCCGACCAAGGGCAAAATGGATGGATGGTATCCTTGAAGTGACTGACTTGACCTGAAGGAGCTAGGGGAGGTGACAGCCGACAGGGATCTCTGGCGTGGGATTGTCCATGAGGTCACGAAGAGTCGGAAGCAACTGAACAAATGAACAACATATTTATTTACTACAGGGGGACTCAGAGCGGCTCACAAAAGGCAGCAAATCTACTTCTGGGGTGGAAATTCTTTTTTATTCAACTCCAATTTATGCCCCATTAATTCTTCCATTTTCTTCTTTACCTTGTTATAGAATTCTTGTACTTTATCACATTCCCAGTACATATGCACATAGGAGCCAATTTCTCCACATCTGTGCCAACATAATTTTGTGGTTAATGTTGTTATGTGAGCTAATTTAATTGGGGTTCTATAACATTTTGTCAATATTTTCTGTGTTTCTCTGGTCCATATGTGTGTGTGTGTGTGTGTATGTTAGACATCAAACATTGGATCAATGTTTGATGTCCCATTACTGTTCAGGTCCTCTTTCTAAATCTCAGACAATATTTATTTCCATTTAAATTGTTTTCCAATTAATTTCTTGTATATGAAACCCATCAGACCTTTCTCCTTTTCTAATTTTCACTTTAAAACTTGGTCAAAATCTGGAGCAATTGATTTAAATTGCAAAAGAAGAGATTCCACCTAAAATTAGGAAGAACATCCTGACAATAAGAGCTATTTGGTAATGGAATATGCTGCCTCGCAGGGTGCTTAAAATCTTCTCTGAAGGTTTTCAAGCAGATGCTGCTGAATAGCCATCTGCCAGGGGTACTTTGATTGTGTTTTCCTGTATGGCAGGGGGTTGGACTGGATGGCCCTTGTAGTCTCTATGATTCAATGACATCATTCAGTTTCTGTGTAGCCAGGTCACCAACCATTCAGACACTTCCTCCTCCAAGAGTGCAGGATTTTCCCCGGGTACTGGTTGTGGGGGGTCGGGAGCAGGTGAGGGTTTTGCCCTCCTTTCTGCTAGAGATCCCTGTGTACAACTAGTGGGCCACTGTGTGACACAGAATGCTGGACTAGGTGGGCTGAGGCCCGATTCAGCATGGCTCTTCTTATGTTCTTATGTTCTTATGTTGCAACTTGGGTATTTCAATGGGGAATATGGCCTACCACTCCAACATGATGCCTGCCAGTTTGTCATCACTCCACTGTAAATAGCTCCTAGACACCTGCCACTATACAGGTGTGGGTTGGCTGCCTGGAGCTGACCCCATTCTGAACCTTGGGGCTCTCTGGGTGACCTGGTCTTCAGGCTGTCTTGCCCAACAAGCTTCTACTCTCTGACCTTCCGCATCTGCATTCTTCACTATGGTTTGAAGGATGTCTCAAATCTCAGAAAGCTCGGTAAAAAGTTGCTGAATTTTATGGTGTGTGAAATCCACTGACACAATTTACAGTCTCTTCCAGAAAAAAATAACCAGAATGCCTTATACGTTATAGCAGTGGTGTCAAACTTGTGGCCCTCCATGTGTTTTGGACTTTAGCTCCCAAAACTCCCAGACACTAGACCAGCTGGCTAGGGCTCATGGGAGCTGGAAGTCGAACATCTGGAGGGCTACAGGTTGTGCTGGCCTGCCCTAAAAATAAGTGAATCTAGCAAAGGAAGATCACAGATCTGTGTCTTTTCAAATTTATGTTCTAACATATACATCAGCCCTCCACATTTACTAGTGTTGGGATTGCAGGACCCCAATAAATGTTGAAAAAATGCGAATAAAATTCCCCCATTTTAACCTCAGAGAGCATCTCTCTAAGAATCTATAAGTTCTCAAGTGAGACTCTATGGCCAACTTATGCCAAAAGCTGACCACAGAATTGTACTGGAAGGCCTGGAAACTCCTAGAGAGATATTATTTCTAGGAATCTCTAGGTCTTTCCTGCACAACTCTATGGTCAATTTGCAGTAGAAGTTTACCATAGAGTTACGCTGGCTGAAAGATTCCTAGAGACACCATATTAATCAAATCCATGAAAGCAGTTTTGATTGTCCAGCCACTTCAGTCGCTTTCTCAGGATCATGTTTTACATGAACATCTTTCAATTTGTTTCTTCTCATATTTTACTTCACTAATGTTTGTTTGATATGCAACCCTGACACCAACACATGTCACACACATATCAAAGAAAAATGCATTTCCCAGGATATTCCACGTTCCATGTTTTTGCCACTAAACGAGCAGTAGTTTTCTGGCTAATATTAAAATGAAAGGTCCAATCTTATCTTTCTAGATATTGTGACCATATAAATCCCACCTGCAGTTACTATTGAATCTCCCCCCACCCCACCACACACGGACACACACGTCAAATTATTCTAGTAGTTTACATTAGGGCTAGAGAACCTATAGCCCAGATGTTGTTGAAAGCTAATTTTCATCAACCATAACTATACCCATCAATAGTAAAGCACAATAGTAGTAGTTCACCGATATCTGCAAGGCCAAAGATTCTCCAGTGCTTACTACAAGAGAATATGTAAGGTTTCTACCAATCATGTGATACTACATTCAAGTGATATTTAAGATTCTGAAATCTGCAGTTATTCAAAGGGAAGGCAATCCTAGACTAAAGGCACTTTAAAAAAAATAACAGTACTACATGTGTGTGTTTTTTTTTTTTTTTTGTATTCTGTCAGGGCTGATAAAGCACCTGAACTTTGGATCTATCTACACAGGAGGGAAATCTTCTTTCCTTCCATCTCTTACAAAACAACTACATAGGAAATTCTTATTGTTGCTTTATTTTGACTGGTAGGAAAATCAATTTCATTAAAGTAGCCTGTATCCGTTTGGACAATTTAGCACTGGAAAGAAAGATTCTGTGTTCATTTCAAAGCTCTCCCACAAGGTTGTCGTGATGCTGCTCGTCTGTGCGTGTTCCTCATGTTTATGATAATGAATGCTATTTTTAGCCTTGTTGAAAGGCAGATACCTGCCCAGAGGTTCTTGCATGGACTGCACCATGGATTGCCAAGCTGTTCTGAAGCTGGTTAAATAAGATGCTTCGAATGCTGCATTTTAGAACCATTATTTGCAGAAAATGCTAATTATTAGCTAAATGAATTTTCAGAAGATGGCATAAAACAAAATATATGTCTGCTAACTAACAATAATTAAGCTTGTCAAAATGGAGTAAGAAATATTCTGCATGCAAGAGATCTGCTAAGAACTAATCTAGTTCTTTCTAAGAAAATCAAAAGCCCTTTCACATTATACTATTATAGTGCTACGATTCCACTTTATTTGCCATGGGAACACACCACAAATCCTGAAACTGCAGTTTAGGGAGGGGCATTTAAAATTACCACCAAAACTACAACCTGGAAGATTCCCAGGATGTAGAGATAGAATTTAAAACGGAATACAAAGTTACAATTGTGTAGTGGGAAAGGGGTCTGAACAAAATGGGGCAGCATTTCCTGAACAATATTTGTAAGCAGTTCTACACTACTGGTTATCCATAACTTTCACATAACTGCACAAGCCATTACAATGTATACAAGATCAACTCTTTGATCAGAAGTTCACTCTTTGTAATTAGTGAAGGTAATACGACGTACAATGTAGACAGCATGCATTTCCATAGTGTTCACAGCAAACCATTTGTTTCTTTATCTTAATTGGAGCTCACCTTAACAAACCACTTTGATTATCAGCACTGAAATCAAACTATAGCTAGAAATAAATAGTAATTTGCAATGCAGACTAAGAGACTGAATGTGAAAGGGTAAACAGCCCTATCGTACATTTTCAGTTCTTTTGTGTAGATCTCAAAGTTTACCTAGAGACTGCATTTCATTACATAATCAAAAGTTGCATCATTTTCAAAAGCTTTAAAATCATAGGACTGAAAATCAAGCACACCCTTTTTTATCTATAAAACTAGTTAGTTGCCTTCGACACAATACCATTCAATGACCCATAAGATAGACTTGTAACACTATACCTCTTATATACATTGCTAAGAAAACTTGAAGGAAGCTAGTTCTTATTAATTGTCCCTGCTAGGTAACATTTAAAGAACTTCTAAAGATTAATATAATTTGAGGATAAAATAAAGGTAAAGGTTTCTCCTTGACATTAAGTCTAGTTGTATCCAACTCGGGGGGGCGTGGTACTCATCTCAATTTCTAAGCTGAAGATGCCTCCAAGGTCATGTGGCTGGCATGGTGCACAGTTACCTTCCCACTGGAGCAGTACCTATTGATCATTGGGCGTGGCCTCATGTAAGCCACCCCGAGTCCTCTTGGGGAGATGGTGGCGGGGTATAAATAAAGTTTTATTATTATATCTATTCACATTTGTTTTCGAACTGTTAGGTTGGCAGAAGCTGGGGCTAACAGCAGGAGCTCACTCTGCTCCTCCAATTCGAACCACTGACCTTTCGGTCAGCAAGTTCAACAGCTTAGCACTTTAACCCGCTGTGCCACCGGGGGCTCCAATTTGAGGATATGACTTGCTTATTACCACTACAAAAACAAGTAACTTTTGATTTAAAGTGGAATGATTCCATTTATATTTAAAGGCAACAATGGTGAAATCTCCACCCTCTAGATGTTTTAGACCACAAGTCCCATATCACCGGCCATACAGGCTGGATCTCGTGGGAGCTGGCATTCACAGAAGCTTAAGGGGTTTAATAGCGGTTAAAATATTAAATCATTTTATTTTTACTTATGCATATATTAATGAAGAAAACTACTCACTTAAATCACTGGCAACCTGATCCAGCTTTTCTTGAGATCTGCTGATAAGAACCACCTTTAAGCCACGCTTTGCTAACTGAAAAATAAAAGGTGAGAAATTAAAGATAGACAGTGTTAACACTATAACAGTATTTTATGTATTAGCTTTATCATCTATCTATCTATCTATCTATCTATCTATCTATCTATCTATCTATCTATCAGAGAACTGGGAAAAGTTACTGCATTTCTTTGCCAGAACAAGAAAACTATAGACTCCAATTAACCCAGTTATTGGGCCAAGATTAGAATATGTAACAGAGAAAAATAAATTATAAATATGGATCTGATATAAGAATTAAGAAATTGATTGCTTACAGTAACTATAAGGTAAAATTGGCATTTTATGTCAGAGGAAGCAACTTTAATTCACAACTATGCTGGTCATTTAACCAATTTAGGCCTCTTGAAAGATAGTGATAGTGATATACATAGAGGTGTAAACAGTGATATATACACCATTGAAGTTTTGAGTACCACTCATGTAGTTTCTGGAAACAATGAATCAAATTGTTAAATGCAGAAATACATCATGTGTAAATGAAGAACAAGCCTTGGGCTGCAAGGTCACTGACTCCCCAAATCACTCTTTTTTTTCAAATGTATTTTTATTTTAAAAAATTAAGGGTGGGGGAAGAAAAAAGAAAAGAGGTTGGAGATTTTTTAAAAAACCAAAAAAAAAAAAACACAACCAAAACCCACTCTTACATGCAAAGTGGGGGAACAATAATATAATAGGAAAGTAGGGGGGAAAGATATACAAAAAAGAGAAGAAAATAGTTGTTGACTTCCAGTCTTTTGCTGCTTTGACTTTATTTTAATCTAAATGTTCTTTTTAAGGGTAACATTTCATAACACTTCAATAAACTAAATCGACTTTTCTCAAAATTCCATCGCATGTTAATATCTTTCAATATATCTATTTGGGTCTCATTTTTTCATATTCCTCTAATTTGGACAAGTCAGTATATTTGATCGGATTCCCCGAAATTTTCCTTAACAAAAATGTTAATTTGTCCATGCCTTTAATTTCTTTCATTTGCTGGATTCCTTCATCTAAATCTGGTGTCCCTTTTTGCTTCCAGTATCTTGCATAACCAATTCTGGCTCTTGTAGTCAAATAGGTGAAAAGGATATCATCAATGGAATTTAGCAATATATCTGAATCAGTTATTTCTAATAGGTAAAGCTCTGGCTTCATGGGAAATTTAATCTTTAAAATATTTTGAGTTGCTACATGTATTTTCTCCTAAAATCTTTTTGCTTCCTTACAGGTCCACCACATATGATAGAAACTGCCTTCTTGGTCTTTGCATTTCCAGCAGTGTTTCTGTGTATTCTTATACATTAAACTTAGTTTCCTTGGTGTGATGTACCAATGATGAAACATTTAGAGCCAGTTCTCTTTTAAATCCATAGCATATGCATATTTTAGTTTCCTGTTCCAAATTGATTCCCATTCATTGAGTGTTATATTTCTTATTAAATTTTCCACCCATTTAATCATGCAGTCTTTCACCGTTTCCATTTCTGTGGACCAGTCTAGTAGTTTATTATAAATTTTAGTGATATCTTTTTATCGTTTTCTAAAATTTTGTCCCAGAATTATTCATTCAAACGAAAAACAATTGTTTTGCCTTTGTTATAATGCACCTTAATTTGTAAATAATGAAGCCAAGAGATATTGGGAAACTTTTGTTTGATTTCCTCATGAGGTTTGAGTATAGTTGTACCTTTCGTGTTGCAATTGAGCCTTCGGCTTCTACTGCTAGTAGTGATGGGGAAGATGCTGGGTCATTAGCATCAAGCAGTAGTATGGAATGGGGTGAGGCTCTGTGTAATCAAGACTCTGCAGCTGGGAGAAAAAGGGCTGCTAGTGATTCTAGTCTTGAAGGGTTGGAACAGAGAAAAAGATCCAGGAGATACTTAGAGCTCCTTCTGATTCAGAAACCTTTGAAGGTTTTCCTGGGGAAGATGAAATGTGGTCAGAGGAAAGTGATAGTGATCTAGAATCAACGTTGCTTCAGGAAGGGATGAGTGTAATGAAGAGTCTAATTCTGATACCTTCCTCGGCTTTGACAGCGATTTACTGGCCTTCTGAGGCTTCAGGGACAGATTGGGATACTTTAAGTTTCCAAGAGCATTGGCAAGATTGGAGGTCTGCACAGAGCATATCAGCTGCAGGAAATGAAGCAGCTGGTGCTCATGATCAAGGAGGGTCTTCAGACGACAGTGATGTTTAAATGCTATATAAGGAATGGGTTTATGGGGCTGCATTTGCGGCGGTCAAAGAGTTGATATCTGGTTCTTGTCTCTGGCATTCCTGTGATCCTGATATCGTGTGCCTTGTTCCAGTTACTCATGAGTTATGGGCTACTTCTCCACCTTGTTCTTGAGGTGAGCTGCTGTGGCAGCTCTAGCTGATGTTTGGGAAAAGGTGGGGGGTTTGGGATTCAATATCTGCTTTTCTGTTTAGTTGCTGCCGTGTATTTCCTGTGGCGGGGCTTGTTCTCCGCTAAATCTACCGTGAGTTCCTGCTACAGTGTTTGGTATTGTATGAAATGGAGGGAGGCAGACACTGTGTTTTATGGGGGCTATGATTTGTGTTATTTCTTTATACTCAGCTCCTGATTACCTTGGACTGTCTCCTCCTTTCATCGGTCATTCTCCTGCCCTTGCTTGACCTTTGGACCGGCTTTCAATTACTCTTCTGGATCATCCCACATCGGACGTTGCAGACGGACGTCCTGAGTTTGTTTTGCATTGTGCTTCAGGGTTTTTGTTAGGTTTCCTGGGATTTTTAAGGGTTTTTAGCCGAGTTGGCTGCTTTTTTGTTCGTCCCCTTTCCATTTGATAGTTCAATAAACTTTTTGTTATCCCCTTTTACATCTGGGCTTGGCTTCCTTGGTCTCTGTGCTACGACATTTCATCAATAAATCATTATAGGTTGGCCAAGTGTACCAACCTAATAGTCTTCTTTGGTTAGCCTCCATAGTTGATAACCATAGAGGAGTCTTTGATTAAAAATATTTTTTTTTGCATTTTTGCCAGTCTCTTAGGAGTGAAGATCTTACAAAATAATTTCCAAAATTCTTCTTTTTCTCTCTCTAATATCAGATGTAAGTGTGCCAGCCATTCCGCAAGTCATGTCCCTCTAAGGATAGCAATTTTTCCCTTTTTAGATACATCCATTCTTTGAACCAGGCTAGGGCGCATGCATCATGGTATAATTTTAAGTCTTGAAGACCAAAGCCTCCTCTGTTTTTTTTTGTCCGATAGAATCATAAACTTTATTCTTGGCTTTTTGCCCTTCCATACAAATTTCATTAGATCTTTATTCCATTCCTTAAATGTTGCAAGACTACGTATTATAGGTAAATTTTGGAATAAAAATAGTAATCTTGGTAGAACATTCATTTTCACCAGCGATATCCTACCTAAGGGGGAAAGATTGAGTGATTTCCATTTATCCATTTCTCTTCTTATTTGCTTCCACACTCTGTCATAATTTTTTTTAAAGTTAACTATTTTTTGCTGTTAGTCATATACCTAAATATTTTATTTTTGTTACTATTTGTAGACCTGGTTTTTTGCTTAAGGCTTCTTGATTGGACCTCGTCATATCTTGAGTTAAAATCATCGGGTTTTTTTCCTGTTTAATCTGAAACCAGCCAATTTTCCAAATTCATCTAATTTTTGCAACCAATTTTCTAGGTTTTGAGATAGATTTTCTATTCCTATAATGTCATCGGCAAAGGCTCTATCACTCTATTAAAAAAAGAAAAGAAAAGTGGGTTGCTTCTCCCAGAATGCTCTAAGAGCAGCAATTCTCCTTTTTAAAAATTTCTGCATAGCCTACTATAGTATACACATACTAACAACTTTTCAAAATTGTATCTTAAAAAAATACTTTTTATACCCCAAATTGAACAATCAACAAACAATAAGCATAAATCTATACAATTGCCTGAAACAGTTTACAATATTCATTCAAAACCATGAGTTGACTTCCAGCCACTTTTTGAAAAATCCCCAAAGTGCCTCCCCAAATAACTTGTCCCCTCTATCTTAAATGAAGTTGTTAACACCAAATAGCATAGCCAAACCTCTCCAATGTCACACCTTTTTAAAAACAACATGTAAAAAGGCAGAGCTCTGTGTATATAGTACACTGGTGTTCCTTAAACCAGAATTTATTTCAGAATTTCCACCACACTGAAGAACGCATAAAACAAAGCAAGACAGGCAGCAAGAATAATGTTATTAATCAAATATGTCTATTTTGCTTAGTCAAGTCTCAGTGATTAACATTCTGAGCCCCATTTATGATATATGTTTGCATCATAATAGCTGTAAACTGTTTTGCTGTACAGCTGGAGTAGTGCAGAATAAGAAACAGAGGGATATATGGGTGTTTGGAACAAGTACCTTTCCACGTTGCAACAGAACACAAACATTTTGATAGCACAAAACTGGACAGAACATGGTATGTATTAGAAGCTTCTCAGAGAGACCAGACACTCTCGTCCTCTCCCTTGTAAGTGTATAGAACGTGTTTCAGAATACATAAGCTAGCAACACATTATAATTATGATGACTCATAAACAACGAAACAAGAGATATTTTATTTTTAAAAAGGAAGCTCTAGTGTATTCTGTAATTTAGTAGGAATAAATTTGATTTCATTTGATGATGACATAGAGCTTGATGAGTTAATGGATAGTTTCGCCATAGTAAGGGAAAGCAATAACATAAAACCAACTCAGTAAAAAAGAAATGCAATCCACACATACTCTCCCAAAGAACCGTCCAGCTGAGCTGTTTCGTGTTGTCAGAGGGCTGTTAAATCCGCCTCAGTGTGTGATCCCTGACAACTCGGCAGCTTGCTGTGAAGCATTTGCTCGGTTCTTCACGGACAAAGTCGCTCTGATCCGTTCCGATACCACTTTAACAGCAGACTCTGAGGATGTAACACAAGCACCTGTCTGTCCGATTTTGATTGATTCATTTCAATTGGTTCAGCTTGATGTGGACAGGTCCTTGGAGAGGTGAGACCTACCACATGCATCCTAGACCCCTGCCCATCCTGGCTGATAAAGGAAGCCACAGGGGGTTTGGCAGAGTGGGTGAAGGTGGTGGTGAATGCCTCCTTACAAGAGGGCAAAATTCCAGCCAGCTTAAAACAAGCTGTTATAAAACCGCTGTTGAAGAAACCATCACTGGACCCCACTCAATTAGTGAACTATCGGCCAGTTTCCAATCTCCCCTATTTGGGCAAAGTCCTGGAACCTGTGGTGGCCTCGCAACTCCAGGGATTTCTGGTAGACACTAATTATCTAGATCCGGCACAGTCTGGTTTTAGGTCGGGACATGGAACTGAGACAGCCTTGGTCGCCTTGGTAGATGTTCTACGCCGGGAACTCGACAGGGGGAGTGTGTCTCTGTTGGTTCTGCTGGACCTCTCAGCGGCCTTCGATACCATTGACCACGGTATCCTTTTGAGACGCCTCGCAGATATGGGGCTTGGAGGGACTGTTCTGCAGTGGCTCCGGTCCTTTCTCGAGAAACAGTCTCAAAAGGTGTTGTTGGGTGACACGTGTTCGACTCCACAACCGTTGTCTTGTGGAGTCCCACAGAGTTCAATACTGTACCCGATGTTGTTTAACATCTACATGAAGCCGCGGGGGGGATCATCCAGAGTTTCGGAATACGATGTCATCTCTATGCAGATGATGTCCAAATCTGTCACTCCTTTCCATCCGTTACCAAGGAGGCTGTCCAGACCTTGAACCGGTGCTTGGCCGCTGTACCGGACTGGATGAGAGCTAGCAAATTGAATCCAGACAAGACGGAGGTCCTCCTGGTCAGTCGAAAGGCCGAACAGGGTATAGGGTTACAGCCTGTGTTGGATGGGGTCACACTCCCCCTGAAGACGCAGATTCGCAGTCTGGGAGTGATCCTGAACTCATCGCCGAGCCTGGAACCCCAGGTCTCGGCGGTGACCAGGAGAGCTTTTGCACAGTTAAAACTTGTGCACCAGCTGCAACTGTATCTTGGAAAGTCTGATCTGGCCACGGTGGTCCATGCTCTTGTTACATCCCGAATAGATTACTGCAATGCACTCTACGTGGGGCTGCCTTTGAAGACTGGTCAGAAACTTCAACTAGTCTAGCGGTCAGCAGTCAGGTTACTAACTGGAGCGACATACAGGGAGCACACCACTCCCCTGTTGTGCCAGCTCCACTGGCTGCCTGTCCAATTCCGAGCACAATTCAAAGTGCTGGTTTTGACCTTTAAAGCCCTTTACGGTTCTGGCCCAGTTTACTTGTCCAAACGTATCTCCCCTTATGTCCCACCTCGAAATTTGCGATCTTTTGGGGAGGCCCTGCTCTTGATCCCACCTTTGTCTCAAATATGTTTGGTGGGGACGAGAAACAGGGACTTCTCAGTGGTGGCCCCTCGCCTGTGGAACTCGCTCCCCAGCGAAATAAGATCAACTTCTTCCATCCTTTCCTTTAGAAAAAAGCTAAAGACGTGGCTGTGGGACCGGGTGTTTGGTTGATGTGGAGCAGCGGACTGACAATTTGAGTAGGATAGGGTTGGGTTGGCAGACTGTAGATTGGCTGACAGCCTATGAATATGGAACGGGAATTATGGGGGATTTGATATGTAACTGCTACTAATCTGCTTTGTTGTATTTTTTGATATGTTGTTCTGTTCTTGTATGTGGCATTGAATTGTTGCCTTCTGTGAGCCACCGTGAGTCCCCCTTCGGGGTAGAGAAGGGCGGGTTAGAAATGAAATAAATAAAATAAAAAATATCAAATCAAGTTACACATGAAACAACGATGGACTTTCATCATTACTTGTAAACGTAAAATGGCTTGACACAAACCAGTTAGAGTTAGCTACATATGCTCATTGCTAAGAAGGAGAAATGAAGGAAATCATACCTTACCTCTTCTGTATAAGCTTTTCCAATTCCATCAGTAGCTCCAGTCACAACTGTAGAAAGTGAAGGAGGAAATAAAAAAGAAGTTTTGGTCTATTAAGGTTCCAGACTATGTATTAAGTTTTTATACATTTTAACATTATGACTTAACTTTCTAAAAGTTGGATTCTGAAGGGAATAGGATATGGCTTCCCCATTTCTTCTGTTAATTATGATTTCGTTAAGCCAATTCAAGTAATAAACAGAAGCTTACATGTACATTATATTACTTTTATGCACAATTAATCTTGCAGCTTTTCCAATGACTAAAGATAACTGACTTGAAATAAGATGTAGACATTTAAACAAATGTGGGTGCTTCCAGAGAGCAAGGAAGTTCATACCAACCCAGGTTTTAAAAACCCTGGGTGGGGCGGCCTTTGCTCCCTACTCCACCCGCCCCCCAAAGCATGCACTTTCCCCAGGGGTGTCCAGAAAGCTAGAAAGTTAAATAGCCTCTGCGTGCCTGCCTATATATGTTGTGTGTCTATGGCACTGAATGTTTGCCATGTATACATTGTAATCCACCCCGAGTCCTCTGCGGGGTGAGAAGGGCGGAATATAAATACTGTAAATAAATAAATAAATCTTTATGACAGATTATCTGCCTATATTTAAGTACCGTACTTCACAGGTATCTATAATCCCAAATAGGCTAGCTCCTTCTATTAAGTATACATTCATGTACCTCCCTGCTTAGATTCTCAAGAAGAATACTAAGTTGTTCGGGTACTCACTTAACACATGTTTATACTACTGCAAAAATATATTATGGAACACATCTGTATTTTAATCCATATAGATAGATCAAGACTTCAGTATTCAGACAAATCTTCTTTCAGTAGGAGCCAACTATTACTCTGCAAGTATTTGCACTCAAAGCAGCTGTTAGCAAGGGTGAAGAAGTGAAATCTTACAACAGAAAGTAACAGAAAGTACCAATAAAAACTATAAGGTACTAACTGGCATTGCTATTGGTTTTGTAGGAAGGGTTTGTTGAGGCTTCCAATACAAAACATTAGGAAAGCTAAACAGAACTCATATTAGTCCTTTCAGAGAACAAAATGTAGAACAGATTGACCCTGCTTGAAATCAAGAAATGTCTCATTTAATAGATTGCATTTAATTAACTGGCACTAACCAATACTTTCTTCTACGATTCTTTCCAGATCACAGAAATATTTTAGCTTGTGTTGTATAAAAAAACACACACACTTCACTGTGTATTTTAAGCCCTACTAGAAATGTATTTAGAGTAATAGTGCAATCAACCTTATCAAAAATAAACTGGAGAATCACTGGGAGCAATACTATTTTAGCTACTGTATATTCCACACAGCTACCCACCAAACATAATGCTTAATTATTCCACTCAGAATCTCCTTGCGACCTGTTTTTCACCCTAACAGCTGAATGCAGAAAACACTAGATTGATTAAAAATTAATACTGCTGCAGACTTTGACAGCTGCTTTTTGTCTGTGCATTTTTGGGTAAGGGGAATCATATACAGTGACAGTTTGCATAAGTGTTCCTTGTGGATCTGTTACACTGAAAGAAAATGGCTTTTTCAATCCCCCTTTGTTGCTAAAAATAGCACTCCCAATTGATTCAAGAAAACAGGGAACCAGTTTAGCAATGCCAAATTTAGAACCCACTGAAGTCCCTCGGAGTGAGCGCAAATGCAGTCTTTAACACATGCCAGCTCATATTTTAATGAGAACAAAGAAGGTAAGAATACAGAATCTGCAAGTTAATAAGACAGTTGCAACACAATATATTTACTGAACCAAAAATCTGATGCTAAAATTTGAACTTTGAAATCTTGTCTTTTACTTAGCTGCAGCTCTGTACTTTCAGATTTTTCTTTCTTTTGTTGCCACTTCCAGGAGAATGTATATAAGGGTATCAAGACAGACTGGGTTTCGCATAAAAATAATAAATGAGCTTGCATTCAGAAAAACGGAAATGTAAGAATAAATATACAAGGGGATTTTCTTCTCCACTGCTTCCCTATGTGCCCTTCTTGAAGTCACAGAGCTCAACAAGCCTTTAAATGATAAGGTAAAAAGAGAGTCCCACATAATTTACAGAGAATATGAATTCACTAAGGGGTACAACAAGTATCTTTTTGGTTAAGCTCTCTTTTCTTTTCTGAATCTAGTTGTGTCTCTTCCAATCAGAGTAACCTAAAGAGGTCAGCTATTTTCAAACGATTAGCTGCATACAGTAATATGTGAAAGACCAGAGAAAGGGTGAAGTGCTTAACATCACTTAACTAACAATAAAATAATAGTACATAGTATTGATTCAATCAAAATTCCTGGTGGCACATGTTAAAAGAGTAATGTTCAAGAAGCACTGGATTTTAAAGTTCTACAGAATAGCGGAATAAGGTTGCTTCTTTAAATATCATGGTAGAAGGAAATAAAATGTAATATTCAACGGAGCCTAAGAATGACACTCATTCTGATTTCCTTTTGGTTTTTCTGATTTTGTGGAAGAGGTCTTATGTTCTACCTTTTTGTTGTGGTCTTCTATTTCTCTGTATTGACTGTATTAGTAGTTATCTTTGTCCTTGCACATATGTCCTTGAATAGTTACATTCAGGGTTCTGACCCATTTTGCTTCTCATCTGTCTTTACCTGCTGTAAGAACTTCATGTATCATCCAGTGAGACTTTTCTTTCTTTTTGGTTGTAAATGGCATCTTTCTGCTCCCTTCTCAAAACCATACTAATAACTGAAACTACTTTCAAAGAAGAAAGTGCAAAGTTAGGTTCACAAGATAATTAAATTACTACAGATGATCTACGTAACTTTAGAGTGAACAAGATATTGCAGGAGTCAAAAAATTCCAATACCTTGGCTCAGTCCTTAATCAAAGTGGAGATTTTAGCAAGAAATCTAAAGGCTAAGACTTGGAAAGGTTGCTATGAGGCAACTCAACAATATAATTGAATACCAAAGTCAGGATTGTCCACACAATAGTGTTTCCAATGTCTAAATACGGCTGTGAAAGTTAGGCAGCGAAGAAAGACATGACTCACTAGAAAAGACAATGCTGTTGATTACGCAGAAACAGAACTAAGAGCAAAACATTTTTTTTCTTTTAACAAGGCATCTGCTCCACCACAACACTTAAAAAGCAAAATTAGACTTATAGGAACATGACTCTATTTTTAGACCAGATGCACAGGGATCATAGACCTCATTCTAAAGGAGAAGATGAATTTTTCACTATCACAAAAATTAAGTGGCATGTATGAAATACCTGTACCTGACAATTCAATCTCACATGAAAAAATTGAGGTAGAAAAAGATCTTGGACAGAGTAGAAAGAAGTTTAAAAAATCTACATCATGCTGTTATCAAGAAGAATCAAACCTATGGGCTTTTATTTATGTCATTTCTATCCCGCGCGTATCAGCCCAAAGGCTCTCTGTGAAAATTATGACTCTTAACTGATCCTTGGAGGCATGTACTCCTCTAAAGGCTCCTTGGATCCCCTCCATATTTTAGATGGTCTCTGATCAAAGAGGACAATACCACACTGATGTAGTGTTTGACAGTAACTTATTCTGACCAAGAGAGCCAGTGGGATGGCTGAGACTAGATGATACTGTCCCCAGGGACTATTCCAAGCAGGAGACTATGAGATACCAAGCCTGCCATCAGCTGGCAGCACAAGTTTTGTATTTCCATTAAAAGATTCCAAGTCTTCACTGGAGAACAACACAAAAACTATAACTAGATGAATGGATATGGGATAAATATGACATATTTTGCTCTAGTGAAGGAGATCACTAGCTTGGGGCAAGGAATCCTGCTGTTTGCATGTTTCCTTGACCTTATATTGCTGGATAAAATGGAGAGGAATCAGGAATGGACTTTACCTGGAGTACTCCCCACTATATCCCATCACTTTTAAAGGAATTAACCTCAGGCTGGCTTATGAAACAGAGAATGCTTTGGACTCCTTGGTGAACTGTCCATGGAGAGAACTAGACAAGTTCTTGGAAGTTTTCAGTGAGATGGATAGCTTTACAGACTCTCTCGGGTGTAGTGTTTTACAATTCCTCTGGTCTCTCTTATAGGTGAATGTTCAGAAGGTAGTGGTGCTATTAAGCATTTCCTGTTGAGCACCACGACTGTAGGATTCCTCGGGATTCTGTTTTGCCCCCTAGATCAATATATAGTAATAAATAAAATAACTGGTGCTATTACTATGCTGATGACAGCAATCCTAATCTCTTTTCTTTCATCTAAATCAGAGGATTCTGTTCTAATTCTAAACCAGTGTCTAATGTCAGTAACGGATCAGATAAGGTTTAATTTGACAAAGCTTGATACTCAACAAGTGTTTCACATCAGGAGAAAAGTAGATAAGAGAAGAGGGAGTCAACCTATGCTGGACAGAATCATGCTATCCAGGTATATGGCTGGAATAATCACTTCCACTTACTATTGAGATTTCAGCAGTGAGCAGAATGTATAGATTAGTCTAACGATGCTAATTTCTGCAGACCCGTTCATACCTTAATTATATGCCATTCACATTACTGTAATGTAGAACCACTTTTGAAAATTTTTTCAAGCCTTCAGGTGGTCAACTTTGCTGCAGCCATGTTGACTAGAATTAGTTAGAGCAGAGGTCTCCCAAACTGAGGCCCGTAGGCTGGATATTGTCCTCCAAAGTCATTTACCTAGCAGCCCACACTCTAAACTTTAGACTTAGGGTTGCACTACTTCTGAAATTACTTAAAGGCACACAACAATGACAATCCTAATTAATGTGACCAAATCAGCCAAAAGCAGACCCACACTTTCCAATAAAATACTGGTAAATTTATGTTGGTTAAAATTGTTCTTTCAATTTTTTTGCACTACAAATATGATACGTGCAATGTGCATAGGAATTTGTTAATTTTTCTTCAAACTATAGTCCCACCCCCCAACAGTCTAAGAGACCATGAACTGGCCCTCTGCTTAAAAAAAAATTGAAGACCCCTGAGTTAGAAGGTGTATACGGCGGATTCACTAATCAACGATCTATGCCCAGATGTAATATAAAGAACGATTGGCTACCTATAAAAATGTATAACTTGTGCAGGTTATTCTGATATCCTTTTCTCCGAATAACCCTGATAAAGCACAATCAGTTCAACAGTAGTTCAACCTGGCTTTCAGAAGAAACTCTGAAAGAAAAAGTAGAATCTCTCATTCATGGGAATAATGCAGCTCTGTATTTCACAATATTTTGTATATAGCTGGCGCATATGAGTAGATGAACTACAGAAGACACCTGAATTCACCAGTTTTACTTTTCATGCCTTCAGTATTTGTGCACGAGAACAGTGCAGACATAGCAGACACTAAGCAAAGATGTGCAAGCAACTACAAATAGAAAAAATGAATGAAGTGCCTGACATTAAAATCTGTGAACTGAACAGTTTAATGCATGAATTTAAATTCAGAGCAACTCCCTTCCCCTTACCTTGAGCAATATACTACAAGGCATAACTGAGAAGAAAGGTAGAAGGGAAATGTGGTGCAAAAACTGATGCTCCGTCACACAGGCACTGATGAATATTTTCGCAGGATAAAAATGGCAACCTAGTCTAAAAATAGACCAGTGTGCTGCAGACCTGTCTGGTTTGGCTACACTACTACAATACCAAAGCAATTCTGTGCTGTTTCACTGCTACCATGGTTTCACAGTGAAGGAAAAAACTGTTATTGTATATATTCCATCTGCAAAAAGAGGAACACATTGTGATTTACATTAGTGACACATTAGATATGCATTTATTGCAATTTTTTCAGAAGAAAGAACTAAGGTTGGTAAGGTGCTATGATTGTGCTTTTCCTGCATGGCAGGGGGTTGGACTAAGTGGTATCTTTCAACGTTATGATTCTAAGAAATACTCAATATGGCATATGGACAATTCCTCTTCTATTCTCAGGCATCAAATCTTTGTTTTCCTTATTTGTTTTCCCAGGAACTATGGCAAGCATTCCATCATCTAAAGAAGTTGTTAAGATGCATATGAATTCATCCCCATAAAAATTACATAAGCATGTTACAAAATACATTAAGGCATGAAATACATAAGCATATTACAAAATATTTTTTCACCTCCCTGTTTCTCAAATTTCACTGGATGATTGTGGGAAGCAAAATGGAGGGAACTGAACAGCAGGTCCCAAGGTAGACACACCTTTAAAGAAGAATGAAACCCTCTCCAAAGGATTTTGGACTGCAAATCCCAACAGCCATTAACAGTACAGCTAGTGGTAATGGGAGTTACAGCCTAATATTCTCTGATACGCCACACATTCTCTATCCCCGATTTATTTATTTTTTCTCCCAAATTATGGGGAGGCACCCTATTTACAAAATATTTAAAAAATCCTACCTGGCTATCAATCTTGCCATGTGTCCCAATATTTCTCCAAAATGGTTCAATCATGTGCTCACATTGAGAAAAATCCAATTCTGAGACAACCTCTGAAAATGTTTTAGATCTAGGGTCCCATCTATACTGACAATTTCAGTCACATGGGGTCAAATCAGCCAGCAGCCATCTATTAAATGCATGCAGGCTGGTCCAATTTACCATGTGGAAAGCTAATTAATGCAGCTGCACCCCAGTTTAAAAAATATTCAGGGAAACACCGAAATCCTGCACCAGGATTCAAGGTTTCCCCCCATTTGGAGAGTGCAGACCTCCACCAATGACCCCTATACAGCTCAATGAGGGAGGGGCAGCCATGACATTGACATGGTTGTCCCTTCCTGTCCTACCTCACTCCATTGTTGAATGCCAGTTATGCCCATAATTTATGGCTGTGTAGAAACAGTTCCATGCCAACATGTCTTATAATGCAAAGCATCTGGGTTGGTACTCCTTTATTTTCTGATGATTCAGTGTACACTCATTTTGTTTAATGCACAAAATTATGAAAATATTGTTCATATAATTACTTTCAGGCAATATACTATGAAGCAAGTGTTAGGAAATATATTATATACACCCTCATGTACAAATCAAAGGCGGGTTTGTGGGCTTTAAAAATTATATTCAATCATACAACCCAATTTAACTTGCATTTGCCCATTCTGTTACTATTTTTATGAAACAATTCTATTCTTAAAGCAAAAAAGATTATGTTTTGCTTTTACTTGTTTTCGTTATCAAATTAATTTTAAATTATGGCAGCCATATTAATGACAGATCTCTAACATGCCTGCTCAAAGCTATAGTCCCACTCAGAAAATCATTCCATTCTGTAACCTCTAGTAATGCAGACAAGACATAGGATTACCATCTCAGCAAAATTTCAGAGATCAGCAATTTCATTTTAAAAGGCTGCCTCTGTCCTAGACTATCACACACATCCAAAGAGATGTCCATTATCAGATAGGAACAATATTCACAATCCCCTTTTTAAAATGTTTTAGAAAACAAAATTATGTTTGATCTGTAAAGTTCAAATCATGGCAGCCAAACTAGTTAAAGGAACATCTAGAAGCAAGCATATTACACCCACATTAAAGTCACTCCACTAGTTGCCAATTAGTTTCCAGGCAAAGTACGAAGTGTTGGATTTGACTTAAAGCCCTACACGGGTTTACCTTTTCCAGCACAATCCATGTTCTCTTACGATACTGAAACCCTCTGGTGGATGCTTACTCCAATCAGCCAGGACCCAACTGGAGACCATCACCCAGAGAACCTTTTCATCAGCTGCCTGGCTGTGGAATGACCTGCCAGAAGAGATCCAACAGCTAAAGGAGCTATCAGAATTTGAAACCTTCTGGCAGATCTACACAATCTGCTCTGAATCATGAGTTTTGAATTTATATTCTATTACTGCTTATGTTGATTTTGTATCCTGTGTTTGGCTTATGTTTTTATAATGTGTTTTTATCTATGTATTTTATTGTGTATATTTTATGTTTTGACTCTGTTGTACCCCATCTTGAATAGTTAGGAGGTGAGTAACAATTATTATTATTGAAGCTTATAGAATACTTATTTGAACTTTTCCATTTCCTTTTGGGTTTTTTTCCTAAGAGAAAATGGCAAAAAGCTTTTCTTCCATGACTCCAAAAGTTCAAAAAGTTTTGTCTCTAGTACAAAAGAAGAAACATACAAGCCCATGTCTTATTCCAATTTCAATGTGGCTAAACTTAACACATAGCTTCTGAGAAATACTGGATGTGCTCTTGCAAAGCTGGATAAAAGCACTGCAATTGTTTGTTTGTGATGGGTTAATTGCAATCTGACTGATTTTCTTAAGAGATGACAGGAAGGACACCAAATGATTTCTTACACTTCTATATGAAGACGATCTGTCCTACAGAAAATTTCAAATATGTTGCTATGGAAGGATACAAATTGTATAAATTATTTACAGTTATTTATTTATTTATTATATTTATACACTGCTTTATCTCCCCCAATGGGGACTCAAAGTGACTTAACATAAAAGCATCACCAAAACAATTTAAAATATAAAAATATACAAACTTCAAAACAGGATTTAAAAATTCCCAGTTAAAAATCATTAAAATAATTTCAATGTTAAAAACCATAGCACCCCCTGAATCAATTCAGTCAATTAAGATCAATCTTAAAAACCTTCTTCTTTGTTGAGTACATCTTAATTCTCCATGAAAAAACAAAGCAGAAGCTTTGTTTGTGGACACTTATAGAGGCATGAGTATGCTATGTTAAGTAGTGTTTAATTTCATCAGATTAAAATGAGGGTTGTACAGTGTCTTTGTCACATCTCTTCGACATTCAGCCACATCTAGTCACCATTCATGCAGCTCCATTATATGGAGAATACATTACATTCATTTCAGCAGCTAAGGGACATGAATGGTATTTTCTGAATTCTTTAGGAGGTGCAGCGCCTGATTTTTCAAAATGTCCAACACAACCTAATGATTAATATTATAGAACAAACAAATTATAAATATAAGCTGCTTTTTTCCCACAAGATAAACAAAGCCTGTTCCAATTCCAAAAAAACCAGGTTGCTTCTTAATTCAGTTTTCCCTGCAACATTTAAAATATGTTCACATTTCTCAATACAATCTGCCATGTTCTGATGAATGTAACTAGACAATGACATACAGAACATAGAACAGGAGGGGGGGAGAAATCTGGCAGAATCTTTCTCTTGCATGGGAGAACTAAATTGTACTTGTCTGTCTTTTTGGTGATCAGATGAGACGTCCCTCACAGTTTTGTTATCCACTGACAAAATGATCAAACCAGAAAAGGAAAGAAGAGTTGATGTTAGAAATAGTCACAAAATCTGAGCACCTCTATTGCACTACTAGAAGTGAAGAAAGGTCAGTTTGACTATCTCAATGGTCCACCTCTTCAACTTCCCCTTGGAAATAGATGGCAAATAGGAATTGATCAAAATCCCCTCAAGTTCAAGACAGCTATAGTGAATCTGACTTCAAGTTTATGGTAGAAAACCTATCAGAGGATGACAGGCAGAAATGTGAAATATCGTGCACAAACCTGTTTTGTCAAATGAACCATGCAGTTTTATACTATAAATGGAACGAACACTGGACCATTTGAGTCTCAATTAAGTGGAGAACTCATACACCACCATTACAGGTCTCAATAAATGACAATGTTCAGTTCTGGGAGACTATATTGCCACAGGTCAGGGAAGGAGGTGTATTGTGATTATGGTGGGGGCCTAGCAGAAAGAGGTGTGATAACAATTAGGGTAGAGTACAGTAATGACAAATTCTGTCTGCCTTGGTTCAAAATATGAACTGAAGAACTTGGGGATTTTAAAAGCGCATCTTTATGAAACCAGCTCCTCAAAAGACAGTCTAACTCAGTCTTTCTCAACCAGTGTGCCGTGACAGACCTCCTGCTGTGCCGCGAGAAAAGCTCTCTGCCCCCCTTCCTCCCCCCCTCCTGCCGAACTCCTGCTGCTTGGGGGAGGAGGAAGGGCCGGGCAGTGATGAAGAAAAAGAAGGGACCGGGGCGCCGCCTCCTTCGGCCGTTTCCCCAGCCAGCCTCCAATCCACCATGACTCCCACCATGACTCTCGCCCCTCGCTCGCTGAAGCCGCGTGGAGAAGCCCTGCCCACTGAACCCCGTCCACCGCTCATGCTCCTCCTCTGTAGGAGAGCTGAAGCTGGGGGGAGGGGGCGGGGCATGGTGCGGCCTGGCTCTTCCCAGAAGCTGCTCCAGCCTTGAGGGGACAGTGCCAAGCCAACATTGTGCTGGCTCTGCCACCGCTGGCTTGGCACTGCCCCCTCAAGGCTGGAGCAGCTGCTGGGAGGTGAAGCCGGGGGTAGGGGGCGGGGCATGGCACAGACTGGCTCCGCCCCCCTGGCTTCGGCACTCCCAGCAGCTGCTCCCAGCAGGCCACCATCTCCCAGCTGTTCTTTACTGTGTTAGAGTGTCATTTTGTGTCATTTTGGTTGGTGGTGTGCCCCCGGATTTTTTTAATGTTAAAAGTGTGCCGCGGCTCAAAAAAGGTTGGGAAACACTGGTCTAACTAAACAACTAAGTTGCTCTGAAATAAAATAAAATGCCTATACAAAATGCAGCCAGTGGTGCTAATTTAAATTGAGGAGCTTTGAAACACAAAATACAACAGATTACATTTTTAAAGCTATTTCTATAAATCAGTTCAAATTGGGACAATAGTATAACAATGCTACCTTCCAATTAACATATTTCATAAAATTATGTAACTACAGAAAATGCTGTTTCAGAAAGAAAAAAATCTACAGGTACATATACTTCACAACAGTGAAGTTATTGCACAAGTTAACCAACAGAGGATGCTATTAAACAATATATCGAGAGCTTCGTTTTGCAGCCAAGATACATTCTCATAGGGACAATTTCAAACTTAAATGTTTTGCCAACAAACATGACAATGTAACAATTTTCTTATTACACTGATTGCTTTTTATGCTTCTACAGAAAACACATTTAGGGGATTCAGTGGAAAAGCTAGATGACAAGAAAGTGTTCATTACATAATCTACATGCCCTATATTATACATGGTCTCTATTAAATAATTAGATTAGTATTTGGTCATTTAAAAATGCCGATTTAGTATTGCTTCCAAGTATGTTTCTTCAACTTCTAAAAGAAACTTGTTTTATCCTCTTAAACTGGAGAGGTGGTTTTCACAGGGATAATAATAATAATAATTTTATTTCTTGTGAGTCGCCCTCCACCGATGGTGCTCCGGGCGACTTACATCATTTAAAAAATACATCTAATTAAAAACACGGGTTCAAAGAATCACAAAGGGCCCAATCCCCAAGATTAGTCAATCCCCAAACGCCTGGCGGAAGAGCCAAGTTTTCAGCTCGGACAGGAATCTGGCTGGGGCCGATATGGCCCTAAGAGCAGGCGGAAGTGTATTCCAGATTACAGGAGCCACCACAGAGAAAGCTCTCCGTCGGGTCTTTGTCAGCCGGGCCTCTCTCACCCCTGGGATAACTATACAGTCACCATTTATTTCACGCGATGGTCTTTCACTGTGTTGGTCTATTAACCGGTCGCCCAGATAGGCTGGTCCGGTTCTTTGCCGTGCTTTGAAAGTTATCGCCATGAGTTTATAGACCACTCTGAACTCTGTAGGGAGCCAGTGAAGAGCTTTTAGGATTGGCGAAATATGGTTCCTAGCCGATGCCCCGGAGATGAGTCTGGCCGCTGCTTTCTGGACAAGTCTCAGCCTCCGAGTCGTGGACAGCGGTAGACCCGCATACAGGGCATTGCAGTAGTCAAGACGGGAGACTACGGTGGCATGTATCACGGTCTTCAGCGCCTCTGATGGTAGGTAGGGGGCCAACCGTCGGGCCCTGCGGAGATGAAAAAAGGCGCCCTTGGCTGCAGCCTGGATCTGGGCTTCCATCGATCTCTATGCTATTGACCTCTACTTAAAATGGCTTTCCTGCCACCCTACATCAATGCTGATAAATACAAACACACCTCTACCTGATTTTATAAGCTACACCAGGGGTGCTCACACTTTTTCAGCATGCGAGCTACTTATAAAACAACCAAGTCAAAATGATCTACCTACCCACTACAAAAATGTGAAACGTATAACACAATATCTGCTTTGAACTGGGTTTTCTGAGTCCACACTGCCATTTAATCTGATTCAAAGCAGATAACATAGGATTTTATTCAACTGAGTGGAAAGGACCTCAGATAACCCAGGGCGGGCAGCACTTGGGCGGTCTTGGGAGCCTGCGGGGCGGGACTGAGCCTTCCTCCTGCCCTGCCTACGATCTACCAGGATGCCCTACACGAGCTACCTAATGTGCACCCCTGAGCTACACAGTCCCTCTCCCAGCAAGCCTGAACAGAATTTAAAAGATAAATGGGAAAGACTCTAGAAGCCAGAAGCACAACCATAACAACACTATTCTAAGTGAACGTTATATGTGTTTAACATCGCTTATCTGAAATACATGCAACCAGAAGAATTTTGGATTTTAAAAAAATATTTTGGAATACTTGTACAGGCAGTCCCCAAGTTATGAACAAGATAGTTTCTGTAGATTTGTTCTTAAGTTGAATTGGACCGGGTACATTTTTAAGTATAACTCCCCTCCCCCCCCTCTCTCTATATACATACATACACACACACACACACACAGCAGAAATGATTAACATTAGACTTAGCTTTCAGAAAGATATAGACTGTTGATGTAGTGATCAGCAAGTTACATTCCCTGGCAAAACTACTGTTTAAGGAAGGAATTGTTATCTCCTTCAGTGGGAAAATTAGTTAGCATCCACCCCAGAGTCGGACAGGACTGGACTTATTGTCAAGGGAAAACCTTTACCTTACCTAGCGTTAAGTTATGCTTAGACAAATGTGAAGGGAATTGTTAATCATCTAGCTCCTGTTTGCGTAAGGTGTCCATAAGGTGAGAAGAAAAGGATTTCAACTTACATGTTCTGTATTCGACAGGTTCAAATCAGGGATGTGAAAAAACAGAACTTCCTTACTATCCATTTTCTTTCAAGCTTTTTCACCAAATACTTACTGCATTTTAAGGTGGAAATTGCTAATAGGTGTGCATTCCTTATCCAGAAATCAGAAATATTCCAAAACCCAAACCCTTTTTGCCACCAGCTGCCTGCTTCTACCATATATCCTCCTGTCTCTATCATGGAGAGGAAAAAAGGAGTGCCTCGCCTCTTTTTGTTGCTGCAGCCACTGTCATCGCCTCCTCTGCCTACCTCTGGATGTCCCTGGTGGCAGTGTCGTCTCCATGAAGTCCTTTCTTTGGCTCTCTAAATGGTTTAAACTCCCAGAAGCTGATGCCACATGGACAGTAGTCAGGTATTCTGGGATGTGAAGTCAAAACTTCTGAGGCCTAAAGGCTGAGAATCACTACTGTATATTGCTTTCACCTTATATACTCCTATTCATACCATCAGAGAAATTCATTCACCTTTATTATGCACTGTTTTTCAAGTAACACCTTTAACAGAATAGGCCAGAAGATCAGCCAATGGTTGAGACTACCCTTGCAAATCCCTAAATCTGAATGTAGAAATATCACATCCATCATGACAAGTTATAGGATGCTTTTAAGCAGTGCGATGTAAAACAATGCTTAGTCAAAACTGAAGAACATTGCAAGAGCTTTACGGCTTTTAAAGTTACCCCACAGAATTGGCAATATGTATCTTAGCTGTTCACAACACCTATCCTCAAAATTAAAGAGGAATTAGGACACCTAATTAGGAAATGTGAGAGGTGTAATAGGTGTTAGAACTAGTTCTCTCAATTTTGGTAAGGCAATGAAGCTTTGCCATGGAATCTGTCATCCTTTCATGCCTTTTATTTAGTTCTTCAGTATCATTCTTCCATCTTTCTTTTTATTTTTGTCTTGATCATACAGCCTGATCCCATCAGTCACATAATATCTCTACTCTTGATGTAATTTACACTTTCATATCTTGGAGCTAGTAGATGTCTCTTGTTCCAGATTTTTGTTGTCATCTTCTATTTCTTATATTATTTAAAAATTAATTTATATGCATTTTTTCACAGAAAGGGACTCAAGGTGGCTTTCTTTGCAGTGGTTATTACAATACTTCCCAATGTCTCTCTATAGAAGTCACTGAACAGACGCAATTGAGTGTCTTACTCTTATTTTTGTCACTTGTCTTTTTTTTCTTGCTTGTGCATAACTATTTGAAGGATTCAATCAGTTAGTCCACATTAGAGTAGCACAAATGAAACCAATGGGAATCTATGCAATTGAGGGTTAAGATTTAATTTCAAGTCAAGATACTGGGACACACATTTAAATGTGATGCTTCTATTACATTCCTTGTCTTCCTATTGCCAGGTATAATTTGCATTATGAAGCAATACTGAAGACAGAGATCAAGCTAAACTTGTTCTGGAAGAAATCCTGAAGATACAGATCAAGTTGTAGGTGTTATGCCAAGAGGTTCCCATGCCAAGAGAAAGTAGTACTCCAAAGTTTACATTAAGCAAAAAAAATATTTTTCAAAGAAGTATGAATGTTTGATGCTACAACATATTTATTATGTTCTTTCTGAGCATAGAATCAGATAGTAGCATTTCCAGTGTGGTAGAAATTTCATGTCTTTTAGCCAGCAACAGAAGTTACCTCTGTACCTGGTACCACATCAGTTGTTCCAATCACAACTATTTTCCTAGGACTATGAAAAAAAACAACTCATTCATGAAGAACAGCCTCAATACGGGTTGACTATCCCTTATCCAAAATGCTTTGGACCAGAAATATCCTGGATTTTGGAATACCTTATTTTCATATACCTACATTAAAAATGTGTTGGAGATGGGACCTAGTCTAAACCCAAAATTCATTTATGGCTCATATACACCTTATCCAAATAGTCTTGAAGGTAATCTGATAAAATATTCATAATAACTGTGTGCATCCAATGAAGTTTGTGCATATCAAAGCATCAGAAAGCAAAGTTTTCACTATCTCAGCCATCAACGTGAACAAATTCAGTGTTCGAAATTCCAGATCAGGGATGCTCAGCCTATATATTGTAAGGTGATGAGAAATGTTAAAACAAACACAAAACATAGCAACAGCATGATAAATCATGGACACAAAAAAGAAAGATATAAGAGACAAATGTGAATACAATTAAACAAGCTACGCCCGATTACTTCCTAGGATGGTATCCCAACTGTTGCAGCACAAGTGTTTTTTCTTGTTGTTTAAAAAAAAAAAAAATAAGAACTGAGCTCTTTGTTCTGAAATAATGAAGTACATTGAAATATGAGGATTTAACAGTTCTATTTGGTGCCCAGAATAATTCAGGATTAAAAGAAAAAAAATACTAAAGTGGACCAAAAATATTGAAGTCCTTTGTTCAGATAAGCATAATAAGCAAGGTTAAAGTTTCAAATTCTCTTGCAGCAAACACCCAGGCAAGGCCGCACATCCTTCAAGTTCTTAAGATACAATACATAGCAAATAATGGGAATTTTCTTGATTGTAGCCTTACTGTTCTGAAATGCCTTTCTAATGGTATCTGTAAAGGAATTTTGTAAAAGTTTCAAAATAAACAGTACAACTGTTACTTTTTAGATCTTTGTTCTTAGCTGAACTAAAAGGCTTCATAGAACAAGTGTGCTCCAGAGTCTGTATTTCTCTCCCAATGCATGAAACAGAACGGCGAGTTTAAAACAATCCCCTAACTCCACTCATATCATGTTACAAATGTGTGTACATTTTATCAGGGATAAAATTGGGATATTAAAATGGAAACTCTAAAGTCTTAAAACTTAGGATTTAGTCACCAAATGCAGACTGTTACATTTTCAGGTATCAGAATACACCAAGGAATGAACATCTGCCCCCAAATACCATTATACATTTCCTGGTGTATTCTAATATATGAAAACCTAACCACCTCTATTTGGTTACTAAATAACTGCCAACTTGTGGCTGCCACACCTGGCCAAACTTTTGGACTAAAGTTAATAATGCATTTGTTTCTGACTTACAACAACCCTACAGTCAACTGATCAAAGGGGGTGGGGGGCTTTACAAGATTTCTTCAGAGGCAAAGGACTAGCTTCACCTTCCTTTGAGGATGAAAGAGTGTTACTTGCCAAGGGTTACCTAGTGGGCTTCCTTGGTCAGGTAAGGATTTGAAACCTAGTCTCTCAGTCATGATCTAATGTTCAAATCATGACACCATAGAGAAAAGAAGGTTTATATTCTTCTTTTCTTCAATCAATCTCCAATAGACTATGAAATCCTACTTCAGAATATAGAGCATCGATTGCTGCTGCTACAAATTAGAATCACAGTACACTAAAACAAATCATGTCCTCTTCACTGTATATGTCCAGAACAAACAAATAGGGATAATAGACATCTACAAGCTATCAACACTCATAATGATGGACAGTGCATAAAAACCACATGCCAGAACAGTGCAAAATCTTTCTATTTAAAATTTTGATCTCAGGTACAAGTTGAGAACCCATTATCTGGAATAATAAAATCCAAAGCACAGGACTCGAACATCCAGAGTTATCCATATGGGTGGCTGATGCAGTGAAGGCTTTGCTCTCTGATTGTCCAATGTACACAAACTTCGTTTCATACACCAATTGTGTATAAACTTACCTTCAGGTTATGTCTACAACAGGCATGGGGAAAATTCAGCCCTTCAAGTGTTTTGGACTTCTAACTCCCACAATTCCTAACAACCTACTGGCTGTTAAGAGTTGTGGGAGTTGCATGGTGGTTAAGATCTTCTGGGGAGGCGCTGCTCTCGGTGTCACCGCTGTCGCACTGCGGTTGGCGGGGACGAGAGACAGGGCCCTCTCAGTGGTGGCTCCTCAGCTCTAGAACTCTCTCTCCAGTGAGATTAGATCAGCGCCCTCCCTACTGACCTTTTGAAAGAAAACAAAGTCATGGTTGTGGTACCAAGCCTTTAGCTAGTAAAAATAATGCAGTACAAGGAACAATTAGAAAATATGTGCAATGACAATCAGAATGGTTACAGTGTATGATTTTTGGATCATGTGATTTTAATATTTATATTAAAATATTTTAATGCTTTGCTTTAATGTTTACATGTTATTATGGTATAAATGTAATAGTTATATGTCAAAGTAAAGGTAAAGCTTTCCCCTTGACATTAAGTCTAGTTGTGTCTGACTCTGGGGGTTGGTGCTCATCTCCATTTCTAAGCCGACGAGCCAGTGTTGTTCATAGACACCTCCTAGGTCATGTGGCCTGCATAGCGTGCCATTACCTTCCCACAGAAGCAGTACTTATTGACCTACTCGTTTGACCGTTTTCAATAGCTAGGTTGGCAGAAGCTGGGGCTAACAGCAAGAGCTCACTCCACTCCCTGGATTCAAATTGTGAACTTTTCAGTCAGCAGCTCAGCAGTTTAACCTGCTGCGCCACTAGGGTGGCTGTTAGTGATATGTTCGTGTTTATTATTTATGATGACTTTTCTTTTTACATGTATGTTGGCATTGAATTCTTGCCACTGGAAGTTAGCAAACCACCTTGAGTCCCCTTGGGGATGGGAAAGGCAGAATACACATATCTTCTGTATACCTTAATAAAGCGGAATGTTTGTTTGTATGTATGTTTGTATGCGTCCGGAGGGCGGAAGGAAATGTGGCATCTTTCGGATTGGCTCCAACTGTGGGGTTATTTTCATAAACAACTCCCATTGGCCAGCCAACACGAACATTCCGAGACTCAAAAGTGCCAGAGGGAGGTCAGGAAAAGGCCTGAGCCAGTCAGGCATGGTGGGAGTTTAAGTCCAAAACACTTTGCAGCCCCCAACAATGAGACAACAAAACCAAACTTGGCACACAGAACCCCAAGACCCACTTTACGCCTTGGTGCAGTTTCAGGGAGGATGGACCATGGATTGGCCAGCATCCCAACATCCCAAATCTCAAAGGTGCAAGACAGAGTTCTTTACAAAAAGGCTTCCTTCAGCTGATTTTAAAAACTAGCCCTCAGCCTGAATTGACAGTAAGGCTTCCTCAACTTGATTCTCCTGACTAGGCCTCAGCCGGACCTGAACCAAACTTGGCACACATAACCCCCATGATGCCCTTTACGTCCTGGTGCAGTTTGGGAAAGATGGACCATGGATTATGGGATTTGTAGTACTTCCAAGCGTTTTGCTTCCCAAAGACCATTGTGCCCCCCAACAAAGACCGATAAATATCAAACATGGCACACAGAGCCACCATGACCCACTCCATGTCCTGGTGCAGTTTGGAGAAGAGCAGAGCATGGATGATGGGGCTTGAAGTACCTCCACTCACTTCCCGAGACCGCTGCGACCCTCATCCTATGACTGATCAAGACCAAACTTGGCACACATAACCCCCATGACTGCCTTTGCATCCTGGTGAGGTTTTTTTTTTGGGGGGGGGGAGGCGCATGGACATGGATGATGGGACTTGGAGTACTTTCCAACCCTTATGTTCCCAGAGACCACTGTGGCCCCCAACAAAGACCGATAAAGACCAAACTTGGCACAGAGAGCCCCCATAACCCACTCTACATCCTGGTGCAGTTTGAGGGAGGATGGACCATGGATGATGGGACTTGCAGTACTTCAATTCACTTCCTTAGAGCACTGTGGCCCACACCAATGACGAATCAGGACCAAACTGATTATGGGCACACAGAAGCCCATAAACATCTAATAGGAATCAACCTTGGGCACCGCCGGGTCCTCAGCTAGTAGTTAATAAATAAATAGTGCGTATACTTAGCTAACCATGTACATCAGTCCTGGGCAAACTTCGGCCCTCCAGGCGTTTTGGACTTCCAACTCCCACAATTCCTAACAAGACCTAGGAGATGTCTATGAACAACACCGGTTTGTCGGCTTAGAAATGGAGATGAGCCCCAACCCCCAGAGTCAGACACAACTAGACTTAATGTCAAGGGGAAACCTTTACTTTGACATATAACTATTACATTTAAACCATTACAACATGAGGCATAAATAACACGTAAACATTAAAACAAAGTATTAAAATATTTTAATATAAATATTAAAATCACATGATGCAAAAATCATACACCATAACCGTTCCGATTGTCATTGCACATATTTTCTAATTGTTCCTTGCACTGCATTATTTTTACTAGCTAAAGGCTTGGCCCCACAACCATGTCTTTGTTTTCTTTCAAAAGGCCAGTAGGGAGGGCGCTGATCTAATCTCACTGGGGAGAGAGTTCTAGAGCTGAGGAGCCACCACTGAGAAGGCCCTGTCTCTCGTCCCCGCCAACCGCACTTGCGAAAGTGGTGGCACCGAGAGCAGCGCCTCCCCAGAAGATCTTTTTTTAAAAAATGATTTTTATTAGGTTGTTTTACAATACATGAATGAAAAAAACCTTGAAAGGTTTCCAGAGTAGAATAGATTGGATAGAGAGAGAGAAGAGATGAAAGGAGAAACAGAGAGAGGGAGATATAGAAAGAGAAAAAGGAGAGATAAGATGAGAGTGAAGTAGAGATTTTAAAAGGTGCTCAAGAAGAGGATACTACCTAGAAAAAGTAATAGTAAGTCCCAAAGTCCTTGGAACTTCTAGAGTAGATCTTCCAGTCCAGTCTGCGGAGTTTCCTGTTCGCTTGTAGAATCAAATCTTCCCTTGTATCGCCTACCAAGCGCCACTTAATCCTCTATTTCAATTTAAGATTCCCTTGGAGAATTTCACCTATGTTTTGCCTCTTTTAGATACGTTGTTACCAGTTGCAGTTCGATCTTTAAGTCATCATATTGTCTCAGCTTTTCCAGTTGTTGTTATTGTTGTTATTATTATTATTGGGCTATTGTAGGTTTTCCAGGCTGTCTGGCCATGTTCCAGAAGCATTCTCTCCTGACGTTTCGCTCACATCTATGGCAGGCATCCTCAGACGTTGTGAGGTCTGTTGGAAACTAAGAAAATTGAGTTTCTGTATCTGTGGAATGTTGTTGTTGTTGTTGTTAGTGTCAGGAGCAACCTGAGAAACCGCAAGTCGTTTCTGGTGTGAGAGAATTGGCTGTCTGCAAGGGCGATTCCCAGGGGATGCCAGTATATTCTACCATCCTTGTGCATGGCTTCTCTCATACCCCTGCATGGGGAGCTGGAGCTGATGGAGGGAGCTCATCTGTGTTCTCCCTGGATTCGGACCTTCGACCTGTTTCCAGTCAGTTTTGTTCGTTCCCTTTTGATCATTTATCAAGTCTTTTAATATGTCTAGTTCCATTAGGTCCCTTATTTTCAACAGCCAGTCCTCTATCTTTAGGGGTTCGCTGTTTTTCCAGTTCTTTGCAATAACCAGTCTAGCGGCGGCTGAGATGTAGAAGAAAAGTTTTTCTTCGTTTTTGTCAATACCATCTTCCATGATATTGAGCAGCAGGTAATGTTCTGGTTTGAGTTGTAAGTTTTGTTTCAGGATTTTCTGAGTATGATCATGAATATTCTTCCAGAAGTGCTTATTTTTTTTGACATTCCCACCAACAATGCATGAAAGTTCCTTTGTGTTCTCGACATCTCCAGCATTTATTGTTCACATGCTTATACATCTTGGCTAGCTTATCGGGTGTTAAATGCCAACGGAAGAACATCTTGTACCAATTTTCAGTTACTACTGTGAAACCTCCCCAGAAGATCTTAACCACCATGATCATTCTTAGAGGGAGATACTTTTGGACAGGTAACATTCACTTATGTTTCAGTTTCACCTTGTAGGTAAGGCATAGGTAGGGTTGCCATTTTTTGATATAAGAAATAAGGGACATTTATGGGATTTTTCACAAAAATAAGGGACACTTCATTAAAATCTTGAAACTCAAACATTAGGTATAAATAGTTTTATTAACAGAATAAGATAATGATTGAAACTCACAAAAGAAACTGACTTACACCCTCTTAACGGTACGTGGTATGTTTCTGCATGTTTTGTCATGCAGAAAAAACCATTATTAGAACTACCTTATTTTCTCCATCTGTATTTAGTACTTGACTTTGCTGACTTTAAAAGCGCACTGTCTAAACATTAAAATAAAATAAATTTTATAAGACAGTACATCTTCATGATTATTATGTCAATAGTTAATGGTATAGTGTAGTATGGGATACACAACATTGTATAGTATTGGGATGCACAGCTAGGCCTATTTTAAGAGTAACTCTCAAGCAACTATCTTTATCCAACATGATCCAACATTCCCCTTGGGTAACGGTTAATTAGTCTACTGTACTTTGAAAAAGTCCTGTATCGCCTCTTCCTTCCAACGGGGACACAGGCTGCCCTGCGAGTTGGAATCCCCGGGCAGGCATTGCCGTGGAAACCGCAGCGCGCACCTTCCTCTGGTCAACCCCGCCCAGTCCTGTCCTGCTAGTCAAAAATAAGGGACAGGGCCTGAAAATAAGGGACACAAATTTTAGGGCCAGAATAAGGGACATATGGCAACCCTAGGCATGGGCAAACTTCGGCCCTTCCCGGTAGGTTAGAAATTGTGGGAGTTGGAGTCCAAAACACTGGAGGGCCGAAGTTTGCCCAGGCCTGATGTACAGTAAGTCTATCCAAGAGTGACCAAACCTGGAAGGGGTAAAAAGACTCAAACATGGCCTCAAGCGGTTCCCTCATCCGTGGAAAGTGACCTTGACTCCGCTCCTCCGTTGCTCCCTATCAGGCCCTATGAATGAGGGCAAGGGCGAGGCCTAGCTAAGAGGATCTCTCCCTGTGGCGGGAGCAAGGCCTGAACGAGGCCTCCACAACATGACCAGGAAGGCAGGCGGCCAGCCGGCCTCCTCGAGGGCCCAGGAAGAGCAGGAGAGGTGGAGAAGGCCTGGGGAGGGGGGAAGCCAAGCCAGAGGAGGACTCACCTGCCCAGGCGCCCAGGTGTGGGCCTACCGCCCCGGGGTCTCCCATGACCCACACGCGGACGATGTACCTCAGGTAGCGGAGCAGCAGGACAGCCCAGTACGCAGTCCCCGCCACCCCGACCCAGTAGAAGAAGCCCGTCCACGGAGCCAAGAACGACTCGGAAGCCTCCATGGCGCACCACCCTCACGAACCACCCTGAAGCTGCAGCTGCTCAATCGAGACTGAACCCTCCGCGCACCCTTCGATACACTTCCACAGAGCAAGCCCGCCCCCGCTGCGCGGCCATTGGCCGGCTCCAACCACCGCGCGCTTCCCATTGGTCCTCGCGCCCGCCCTTCGGACGAAAGGGTGATCCGACGTCGGAGCTGCCCCCTCCCCCCGCCCTCTTTTCTGCCGTCCCACTCCGGGTCGCCTCCGCGCGCACATGGATGCCAGCGGCTTCCTCCGCCCCCTGTTGGAGAAGCTCTAATTGGCCGAGACCGCCGTCAGTCACAGAGAGAGCGCTTTCCGATTGGGTGGCGTCGTTTTGAGCGGGTGTATTAAAGCATCTGGTGATTCAACTCGAACGAAGCTTTACGCGTGGGACAAAATGTCAATATTTCCTCTGGCGGGGAGGTGGTTTTCCATAGAATCATTGAGCTGGAAGAGACCTCGTGGGCCATCCAGTCTAACCCCCTGCCAAGAACAGGAAGATTCGCATTCAAAGCATTCCCAACAGATGGCCATCCAAGCCTCTGCTTTAAAGCTTCCAAAGAAGGAGCCTCCACCACATTCCAGGGCAGAGAGTTCCACTGGTGAACAGCTCTCACAGTCAGGAAGTTCTTCCTCATGTTCAGGTGGAATCTCCTTTCCTGATAGCTCCATCGGATGGCTCTGCCCCTTGACATGAGCCTGGTCTTTCCTCTCCTTCCCACTTGTTGTCGTCTATTTATTTATTTATTTATTTATTTATTTATTTCAGGATTTTACCCCGCTCTTCTCAACCCCCGAGGGGGGACTCAGAGCGGCTTACAGTACGGCACAATTCGATGCCACATCATACAGTATAAAACCCCCAACCCCCACAACAATTAAAATACATTAAAACAACATTAAAATACAGTTCCATCAACAACATACACAGTCATTCCAAGTTAAAACAATATTCACTCCATAAAAACATTGGCCCTCATCATCCATTCCATTAAAATCCCCGTCTAACATGCTGCTTAGTGCTGGTGTGCAAACGCCTGGTCCCAAAGCCAGGATTTTACCTTCTTCCTGAATGCCAGGAGGGATGAGATGGACCGTACCTCCATAGGGAGCGCATTCCACAGGCGGGAGCCACCACCGAGAAGGCCCTGTCCTCGTCCCCACCAACCGCATTTGAGAAGTCGGGAAGAGCAGGGCCTCCCCGGATGATCTTAGGTTACGGGGTGGGACGTAGCGGCCGATGCGTTCGGATAAGTAAGCTGGGCCGGAACCGTATAGAGCTTTAAAGGTCAAAACCAGCACTTTGAATTGAGCCCGGAATTGGACAGGCAGCCAGTGGAGCTGACACAACAGGGGGGTGGTATGCTCCCTGTATGTAGCTCCCGTTAGTAATCTGGCTGCCGCCCGCTGGACTAATTGCAGTTTCAAAGGCAGCCCCACGTAGAGTGCGTTGCAGTAATCTATTCGGGATGTGACCAGAGCGTGGACGACCGTAGCCAGATCAGACTTCCCAAGGTACGGGCGCAGCTGGCGCACGAGTCTCAACTGTGCAAAAGCTCCCCTGGCCACCGCTGAGACCTGGGGTTCCAGGCTCAGCGATGAGTCCAGGATCACTCCCAAGCTGCAAACCTGCGTCTTCAAGGGGAGTGTAACCCCATCCAACACAGGCTGTAACCCTATGCCCTGTTCGGCCTTACGACTGACCAGGAGGACCTCTGTCTTGTCTGGATTAAGTTTCAATTTGCTAGCCCTCATCCAGTCCGACACAGCAGCCAAGCACCGGTTCAAAGTCTGGACAGCCTCCTTGGTGACAGGTGGGAAGGAGTGACAGATCTGGACGTCATCTGCGTACAGATAACACCTGACTCCGAAACTCCGAATGATCTCTCCCAGCGGTTTCATGTAGATGTTGAACAACATCGGGGACAGTACTGAACCCTGAGGGACTCCACATGACAACGGCTGTGGAGCCGAACAGGTGTCACCCAATGACACCTTCTGGGTACGTCCTTCCAGGAAGGATTGGAGCCACTGCAGAGCAGTACCCCCAAGCCCCATGTCTGCAAGGCGACCCAGAAGGATACCGTGGTCAACGGTATCGAAAGCCGCTGAGAGGTCCAGCAGAACCAACAGGGACACACTCCCCCTGTCGAGTTCCCGGCGTAGATCATCTACCAAGGCGACCAAGGCTGTTTCAGTCCCATGTCCCGGCCTAAAGCCAGACTGTGCCGGATCAAGATAATCAGTGTCCACCAAGAACCCCTGGAGTTGCGAAGCCACCACACATTCCATGACTTTGCCCAAATAGGGGAGATTGGAAACTGGCCGATAGTTCACTAATTGAGTGGGGTCCAGTGATGGTTTCTTCAACAGCGGTTTTATAACAGCTTGCTTTTAAGCTGGCTGGAATGATGCCTTCCCGAAGGAGGCATTAACCACCACCTTCACCCACTCTGCCAAACCCCCTCTGGCTTCCTTGATCAGCCAGGATGGGCAGGGGTCTAGGATGCATGTAGTGGGCCTCGCCTCTCCAAGGATCTTGTCCACATCCTCAAGCTGAACCAATTGAAACGAATCCATTAAAACCGGACAAGCAGGTGCTCGTGTCACATCCTCAGAGACTGCCGTTAAAGTGGTATCGAAATCAGAACGGATCAGCGCCACTTTATCCGCGAAGACCTTGGCAAATTCATCGCAGCGTACCGCCGAGCCGTCAGGGATCTCGCACTGAGGCGGATTTAAAAGACCCCTAACGACTCGAAACAGTTCCGCTGGACGGTTCTTCGCGGCGGCCACCTTGGTCGCGATGGATGTTTTTTGTGCGGCTTTTGTTGCTGCGTCATAGGTCCTCAAATAGGAGACCAGGCGTGCCTGAGCTGATCCGCTCCGTTTCCGTCGCCACACGCACTCTAGCCTCCTCTTTGTTCGCTTCATTGCTGCCAGCTCCTCAGTAAACCCAGGAGCTGGTTTAGCTCGATTACTCAAGAGGGGCGTTCTGGAGCGATCGTGTCAATAGCCCTTGTCATCTCCCTGTCCCAGAGTGAGACAAGAGCCTCGACAGGGTCACTTGCCGAGGAGGCGGGAAATCCCCAAGAGCCGTCAGGAATCCATTCGGATCCATAAGTCTCCTGGGGCGGACCATTCTAATAGGTCCACCACCCCTGCGGAGGTGGAAAGGCACAGTGAGTCTAAACCTGATCAGGTGGTGGTCGGTCCATGGCAAAGGAATGATGGTCAATTCCTCCACTCCGCCACTTTCATCCCATCCCTGGCAGAAAACCAGATCCAATGTGTGTCCTGCACTATGGGTGGGACCCGAAATTAGCTGGGACAGGCCCATGGTTGCCATGGCGACCATGAAGTCCTGAGCCGCTCCTGATAGAGTGGTCTCGGCATGGACGTTGAAGTCTCCCAGCACGATGAGCCGCTGAGACTCCACGGCCAGGCCAGAGACCACCCGGCTAGCTCAGGTAAGGAGACTGTAGTGCAGCGGGTGGTCGGTACACTAGCAGAATCCCTATCCTGTCCGGGTCACCAATCCTTAGGCCGACACATTCGAACGTGGTTGACTGTGGGATGGGGCACCTGGTCAAGGGGCTGGAATCCTTCTAGCCCACGGCGACTCCCCTCCCGCCTCCCGGTCTCGCTTGGTGCTGTACGGAGTAACCCGGCGGGCAAAGCTGGGAGAGATTAACCCCCAGCCTCGTCCAACCAGGTCTCCGTTATACAGGCCAGGTCAGCTTGTTCTTCAAGAATTAAATCCTGTATTGTTGATGTTTTGCCATTGACTGACCTGGCATTAAACAGCACCACTTTCAACCGGGAGGGACCGCCTTCCTGGGTACTCAGCTTAGCTTTGTCAGGAGCCCGGTTTAAATTTATTAGAATTCTTGCACAAATTTTTGGCCGAATTGAAAATTTAGAACGTTCTCTTCTAGGTCGAATTGGTGGTTTAGATCCATCGCAAATTGGACATACCCTGTGATGTCTTACCCTTGATACTGTATGTCCATTTATGTATTCTGGTGTATTGTTTACCTGTCCTTTTTATCTTGTATTGTGATTTCTAGACTTTGTAAGCCGCTGCGAGCCGTATGGAGTTAGCGGCATATAAGTCCAAGGAAATAAATAATTAATAAATAAATAAATAGTTTGAAGTCATTGCTCCTTGTCCTAGTCTCCAGGGCAGCAGAGAACAAGCTTGCTCCCTCCTCCCTATGACTACCTCTCACATATGACACCCAGCCCATTCTGAGGATGGGGGGGGCAGGCCCGAAAGCGTACCTGATAATTTCCATCTCTGCCTCGAAGCCGTTACTGGATGGCTGCGAGCCAGTAGGTTGAAGGTAAATCTGGCTAAGGCGGAGATTCTCTGGCTGGGTCGTCCGGGCGATAGGGATGTCCAGCTTCCTAGCCTGGGCGGCATGGCGTTATGCCTGTCGTCTTCAGTAAAGAGCTTTGGAATTCTTTTGGACCCTCTGCTGTCAATGGAGGCGCAAATCTCTGCTGTCAGCAGAGTGGCGTTTTTCCATCTTCGCCAGGCTAGGAGACTGGCCCCTTACTTGTCTCGGCAACACTTGGCCACGGTGATCCAAGCCACGGTCATCTCAAGGTTAGACTACTGTAACGCTCTCTACATTGGCCTGCCTCTGTTGGTGACCCGGAAACTCAAGCTGGTGCAGAACACCGCAGCTCGGTTGCTCGCAGGAGTTCTTGCGAGCTGCCACATTGACCTATTATGCAGGAACTGCACTGGCTTCCTATTGAGTACCGGATCACCTTCAAAGTGTTAGTCTTGACTTTTAAGGCGTGTATGGTCTGGGACCAGTGTACTTAAGGGACCGCCTAACCCCATACTGTCCCATGAGAACACTTAGATCTGAAGACTGATATCTTCTAGCCGTGCCCAATGTCAAACAATACCACCTAACTTCAACACGGAGAAGGGCGTTCTCCATCATTGCCCCGCACTACCCCCAGAGGTTCAGGCCTTGCGTAATCTGTTGGCTTCTCAGAAGGCCTGTAAGTCGGCCCTATTCCGGCAGGCCTTTGAGTTGTAATGTGCTATCCCCTAGGACTTGTGTTATCTCTTAGGAATTGTTTTATCCCCGTGGTTTTATTGCTGTTATAGATTTGTTGTTTTATTGTGGTGCTTGATGTAAGCCGCCCCGAGCGGCCAATAAATTAGCAAATAATAATTTATATATGGTCATCATATCTCCTCTCAGCCTTCTTTTTCAGACTAAACATGCCCAGCCCTTTAAGCCGCACCTCATAGAACTTGTTCTAAAGACCTTTGATCATTTCAGTCGCTCTCTTCTGGAAACTTTCCAGCGTGTCAACATCTCCCTTCAATTGTGTTGCCCAGAATTGGACACAGTATTCCAAGTGTGGCCTGACCAAGGCAGAATAGAGAGGTAGCATGACTTCCCTGGATCTAAAAAAATGCCAATCGGATTTTGTCCTGCATGAATAGGAGTATAGCTACTCCTATTCATGCAGGACAAAATCCGATTGGCATTTTTTTGCCGCCGCATGACATTGTTGGCTCAAGTTTAACTTGTTGTCCACAAGGACTCGAATAACTTTTTCACACCTACTACTCTCGAGCCAGGTGTTCCTCATTCTGTATTTTTGTTTTTCATTTTTTCAGCCTAAGTGGAGAGAGTCTCTCTCTCTCTCTCTCTCTCTCTCTCTCTCTCTCTCTCTCTCTCTATATATATATATATGCGCAATGTTAGTTTATGGGACGCACATAACTCTAAAACCATCGAATGAATTAACACAAAATTTGGACACAATACACCTATCAAACGAGTGGTCATCATTCATAAAAACACTGACAAACACAGCAGAAGAAACTTAGCAAGCAAAAAAATTACAATACATGTAAAAAATCACATATACACAAATATACACAAATATATATACACACATATAGACATACATACACACACAAAGGACCGCCTATCCCTGCACATTCCCCAGAGACCACTATGGTCCATGGATCAAAACCTATTGGAGGTTCCATCACTTAAGATCTGCCACCTGTCCTTGACGCGGCAGCGTACTTTCTCTGTAGTAGCGCCTTCCGGAGGGCCTGCAAGACCAATCGCTTCAGACAGACGTTTAACCTTTAAGGCTGTTAAATTCCACTCTTGCCTCAATCTGTTTTATTATGTTTTTAACTATGTTGTGATTATGTTGTTCACTGGTGTGAACCACCCTAAGCCTCTTTGGGAAGGGTGGTATATAAATTTAAATAATAAATAAATAAAACACATATACACAGACGGCCACAGCAACGTGTGGCAGGGGACAGCTAGTCTATATAAATAAAAATGTAATATTCATTTGTGGGATTAACATAGCTCAAAAACCACTGAATAAATTTGGACACAATACACTTATCAGGCCAACGAGTGACCATCACTCATAAAAACACTGAAAAAAACAGTGGAAGGGATTTAAAAAGCCAAAAAAACATTACAACGCATACGTAAAACACATACACTTGCAGACACACACATATATACACATATTCACAAATATATACACACAAAACTCATATCCACAGACTGGGCCACATCAATGTGTGCCAGGGGACAGAGAGAGAGAGAGAGAGAGATCCGTGGGCACTGGTGGAATTCCTGGTAAGGGATGCTGGACCTGCGTGTCATCAGTTGGCTTCTTCTATGATCAGAGCAAACTTGTCAGATGTGCTGCTTGTTTGTGAAATTGCGTGAGCAGCATGGCTGCAAACACCTAAAAATATAGCTTCTTCGCAATGTTTCTGCTTAGCAATTTGTGCGCTTATTGAACAGGTTGAGTATCTTTTCTCCAAGGTCGCATCTACAGTATAATGCAGCTTGAAACATCATATGGTCAGTGTAGACCAGCCATGGGCAAACTTCAGCCCTCCAGGTGTTTTGCATTTCAACTTCCACAATTCCTAACAGCCTCAGGCCCTTTTCCTCCTCAGCCGCTTAAGCCCATGCCTGGTGTAGAATCATATAATATAGTTGAACTGCATTATAGGAGTCTGTAATGATCATATAATGCCTTGTAAATGGGACCCAAAATGCTTTGGACCTGAAGTGTTTTGGATTAACCCCCACCCCAAGATTTTGGAATACTTGTGTTTGTACATACATTGGGGTCTCTTGGAGATGGGACCCAATCATCAACACGAAATCAATTTATGTTTTGTACACATACACAACCCAGGGCCAATATTTTAATCACATTGGTCATGAAATGTTTCTGTACACTGAATTATCAGAAAGCAAAGGGCCTGCTCCCTCAGCCTCCCCTGTGAACTCCCCCCGCCGCCCCAGGATTCCAAATAAAGGGATGTTCAACCTGTGTTTATAAGATGCATTATTCTGTACTTTATTTAATAAGAGTAATTTACTAAAGAGGACTGATAGCTAAGTAGCCTGCAAACATCTGTGACTTGGGGGGGGGGATGGAATAGGATAGCTCAGAATTGTAAATTGTGATTTGTTACTGTTGTGTGATATTGTTGACAGTGCACAAAATTAATATAAGGGGGAGAAACAAAGGATGTACAATACTCTTCTCATTTGATGCCAGATATTGGAAGTTATTGGAGAGTAACCATTTCCCCTCTGAGCGCCTGACTTGTGAAACAAAATTAACATTTACCAAGGCAGGGCACTCTTGGGAATCTTGAGCACGTTTCAAAATTTCAGTAGAGGAACCATATTGAGTCAGGTTCTCATTAGCAAATGTATGAAAGTAATTATATGCCAGGGCAGGGCCGTAGTCAGGATTTTGATTTGGGAGGGGCTGAGTTTGATTGGGGGGGGCTGAGTCTGTGTGAGAGAGGGTCTACCCTAGCAAACCGTTTGTATCGTTATCCCAATACCCCCATGCATATGGGATATATTGAGCATGGTGATCAGATCATGATATGAATAAGCATAACAGTTTAAATAATGTACCACCCCTTAGTAATGTTGTTGTTATTGTAGCAAGTTCAAACCAAATACGTGTTAATGCACACACAAAATTATAATAGGCAAACGTCCAGACCACCCTGAGAATTTGACCCCAAGTGGGGGTCAACCCAAATGGGGTATAATTATATGCCTGGATGCCAAGGGCAGCACAGGATTTAAGTTGTGGGTGAGGATTTTGGAGACTACGGCAATACACTTGGTGGCTTTGGACAAGTCACATTCTCTCAGCCTCAGAGGACAGCAATGCCAAACTTCCTTTGAACAGTCTTGACATACAAAGTCTGTGATAGGTTGGCCTTAGGTCAGAAATTACTGGAGGAAACACAAGGCCCATCCTTTTCTTCATTCCAGTCTTAGGCATGAAGTGTTCTGCTGACCTGTAGTAACAAGGTTTTTGTGGTGCAGTTGCTCATCGTGACAGAGTCCCCATATCTATGACCTTGAAGGAGTATAAAATCATAAGCAGCCAATAGTCCTTACCTTTTTTCCATCTCTGTCAAGATCAGATCTTCTGTAAAGCTGTAAAGTCTCTGTTTTACATACAATAACAACTTGGGCCAAACCTATGCACTGCTTCTCCAAAAGTAAAATGTTGCTGGGAAAATTCACCTCCACAAGAGCTTCCCCCCTCCTTGCCACACATAGACACTCACACACAACTGCTGTGAATACTGCTGAAGGAGGGGAGTTAATAATATCTGATAGTTTTTTAAAACTTGCTTTTCAATGTGTTGAGTCCTTGTTCTACCTACTAAACAACAAGAAATATAGCTAGGTTCATCCCTTCATCTGAAACATTTCTGCAGGGGAGTTATGCTCTCATGGTCCCAACCCGTTCTCTGTATAAGAAAGAGCTGGATAGGTGTCAGGGAGCGATAACTTGTTCAGTATGTATGAATGTGTGTTGTAGATCATGTACACTGGCAATGTCATGATGATAACCTTCAGGCACAAGATTTTTTTAAAATTGCATTATGTGAATTGTAAAATATTTTCAAATAAAAATGCTAATGCTTTGAGGATTAGAATGAGGGCTAGTACTAGTGATAGGACTTAACATTTTTTTAAAGAATTCAAAGATCTTGCCTAAGAAAGAAATCCAAATTTCCTGAACCAACTGATAAACTGAGCACAACATTTTTACTTCATTACGTCTTAGTTTGGGAACAACAGTTCCAATACTATATACTGAACAGGACAAAAAAAATCCACTTCCCAACGCTAATATATTTGTTGAAACCTTTTTGTCCCAGCCAATTCTGGTAAACATTTCTAATCCCAAACCTGTGAATCTGAAAGGTGTGAAATCTGGAGATATTGCTTTTAGTACTGCAGAATGCCTACATATTAGAATCATAGAGTTGGAAGAGGCTTCATGGGCCATATAGTCCAACCCCCCACCAAGAAGCAGGAAAATCACATTCAAAGCACCCCTGACAGATGGCCATCCAGCCTCTGTTTAAAAGCCTCCAAAGAAGGAGCCTCCACCACATTCCGGGAAAGAGAGTTCCATGGCTGAACAGCTCTCACAGTCAGGAAGTTCTTCCTAATGTTCAGATGGAATCTCCTTTCTTATAGTTTGAAGCCATTGTTCCGGGTCCTAGTCTCCAGGGCAGCAGAGAACAAGCTTGCTCCCTCCTCCCTATGACTTCCTCTCACATATTTATACAAGGCTATCATGTCTCCTCTCAGCCTTCTCTTCTTCAGGATAATTATGCCCAGCTCTTTAAGCCTCTCCTCATAGGGCTTGTTCTCCAGACCCTTTATGATTTTAGTCGCCCTCCCCTGGACATTTTCCAGCTTGTCAATATTGCTCTTCAATTGTGGTGATCAGAATTGGACACAATATTCCAGGTGTGGTCTAACCAAGGCAGAATAGAGGGGTAGCATGACTTCCTTGGATATAGACACTACACTCTTATTGATGCAGCCCAAAATCCCATTGGCTTAAGTTCTTGTGTGGATTCTGGAACAAAATGTTCTGGGAGGCTAAAATATCCCATCCTACACTGAGGCCGAGATGAATGTATGATACAAGGTCAGCTCTGACAGGGAATTCTGGTTTTTACTTGTCATGGCTAAAGTACTGGGGGCCAGAAACACTTCCTGATTTGCAGATGTTACAGTAGATTTCCTTTTTTTTCTTTCTGTGCCTAATCTAGATGTATATTATTGTGAAACAATAAAAAAGAAGCTTGCCGTCCTTTGTACACCACAGAAATGTATGTACTGAATGAATAAGTAACACTACTGTATATGTTTTATTATTTATTGAACATGAGACATTTATAAAAGCAACAAGCAATAAATAAGTAAATGTCAAGACATAAGAATTGTTCAGTCAACATTGGAATTAAAAAATTTTATCATAGCAAAGGAAAAAATATATAATACTTTAATAATTGTATGTACAAAGACATAAAAGCCTGAATTTACAGTAATTATGAATACAGAATGCGCTTGAAAGCATTCCCAGTAGAACTAGATAAACTTGATTTCTTCCTAGCTTGTTTCTCGTTTTTTACTCCAACGCATTTATATATATATATACACACACACACCTTTCCAAGGGAGAAAGTAATTTAAGCGTGAGCTCACATTTTCTTCTTTTACTTTTAAACTAGTTGCTTGCAGAAAGTACATCGTCTGGTATCTTTTGTCCTTCTGCCGATTGCTTTCAAGTAAATATTTTATTTTCATTTTATATTATTGTAGAATATAAAATTGCAGTTAACAGGTTAAGCTTTAAAAACAATCAAACTACAGATGTCAAATGACACCACAAAATAGTCCTATTTACTTGAAGAAATGATCTACGAAAGAACATCTGCGATCATGTTGTCAAGTGTATATTCTTTCTATTGATAAATTTTAATATGTCAGCATGGAAATCATGCTGCCCTCAAGAATTTGTTGGACTGAAACTTCCAATATTTCTTGGCTATGTGGGCTGTCTTTTCTGGTAATAGCTGGGGGGAACATGGTTAGGCCAGTACATGCTGTTGGGGTCAAACAGAAAAAAACCTGTAAAAATGCAGAGGAAATGGGACGAAGAGAAAATAAACTGGTTCTTGAGCCCGCTTGTTTATTATTACATAAGAGCCCAATGACTAGAAGAAAATGCACTGTTATATTTTTCTCTATGTGAAAAACATTTCAAATGTCATCTGACAAGTACTCCTGCTCTTACTTTGTTTATGCGACTTATACAAGGAGGTATCCCTAATTAGCAAGGTGGAACAACGTTAGAACTTTAGACCCAAAAGTGGCATGTTCAGTCCTGAATTCTATTATACTGTAGCAATTCTATGTTTGCACTGATTTTGCAATGAAAGCACAATGCCATGCACAGATTTCAACATACCCTGTGTTTCAGTATTGAAATTTTGCAAGAACATTAGTAGTAACATTGACTTGTGCTGACCTAACGTTTTGTAAGCTAGGATACATTTAATGTAACTTTTCCCAAGTTTGTTCATACTATGTACTAGGCATGGTTTAGAATCCTAACAGGGCGATTCTTATAACCAATGGGGGGGGGGGGATTTTTTTTATTAGTAAAAGAAAGACTTACAAAAAATTTCCCAAAAAATTCAGAAATGTAACTTAAGTACTAACAAAATTTGTTAGTAATTCGTATGCCAGAGCATGCGCATTCCAGATGGTTTTGGCCTACAACTCCCAGAAATCCTAACAGCTGGTAAATTGGCTGGGATTTCTGGGAGTTGTAGGCCAAAACTTGAATAAACCACACTGAATTCTAGATGGGACTCTCCAAATAGGAAGGAGGGAGGGAAGGAGGAAGGGAGGGAGGGAGGGGGTATTCTATTCTTGGAAGCAGCAAAAGAAAAGGAGGAGGAGTCCCCTCGCTCCTCGCTGCCTCTCTCACACGATCCTGAGGAGCGAGGGCCCAAGTTTGCCCAGGCTGAGAGGAAAAGGAAGAGGCCTGAGGCTGTGAGGAATGGTGTGAGTTGAAGTCCAACACACGTACCTGGAGGGCTGAAGCTGGCCCCTGCGATGGGGCATGGCAGAGCAACGGGGAAGAGAAGCATCTGAGAGAGCGCAGGGAGAGAGAGGAGGAGAAGCGTGCGCACGCGCGCGTGTGTGTGAAGCAGGCCCCTGCGATGGGGCATGGCAGCAGAGCAACGGGGAAGAGAAGGAGGGGGAAGCCTGGAGAGAGAGAGGAGGAGAAGTGCGCGTGCCCGTGTGTGAAGCGGGCCCCTGCGAGGGGGCATGGCAGCTGAGCTCCGGGGAAGAGAAGGCGGGGGGGAAGCCTGGAGAGAGAGAAGGAGAAGCGCGCACGCGCACGCGCGCGTGTGTGTGTGTGTGTGAAGCAGGCCCTGCGATGGGGCATGGCAGCAGAGCAACGGGGAAGAGAAGGAGGGGGAAGCCTGGAGGACTACACTTTCCAGAATGCATTGCCTAGCCTACCTAGCAGCAGAGTCTCTTCCAGTTCCTCATAGAAATGCGGGAAAAAGAAGAAGCTGAATGAAGGAGGGAAAGAAATGAGGTGGAGAAGACAGGGAGAAGTGAGTAGTACAATAATTAATTAATTAATACTTAAGAATTTCTTACGATCATAACACAAATTGTTGGCCTCAAGGACCGTAAAAGGAAGTCTACTTCCGGGATCGCGGCAGCGATACGTAAAACCTCAAAAGTCCCATTACATACGATATAGAGCTTTATAGGTTAAAACCAGCACTTTGAATTGAGCTTGGAATTGGACAGGCAGCCAGTGGAGTTGACACAACAGGGGGGTGATATGCTCCCTGTATGTAGCTCCCGTTAGTAATCTGGCTGCCGCCCGCTGGACTAATTGCAATTTCCGAACTGTCTTCAAAGGCAGCCCCACATAGAATGCGTTGCATTAATCTATTCGGGATGTGACCAGAGCGTGGACGACCGTAGCCAGATTAGACTTCCCAAGGTACGGGCGCAGCTGGCGCACGAGTCTTAACTGTGCAAAAGCTCCCCTGGCCACCGCCGAGACCTGGGCTTCCAGGCTCAGCGATGAGTCCAGGATCACTCCCAAGCTGCGAACCTGCGTCTTCAGGGGGAGTGTAACCCCATCCAACACAGGCTGTAACCCTATGCCCTGTTCGGCCTTACGACTGACCAGGAGGACCTCTGTCTTGTCTGGATTTAGCTTCAATTTGCTAGCCCTCATCCAGTCCGACACAGCGGCCAAGCACCGGTTCAAAGTCTGGACAGCCTCCTTGGTGACAGGTGGGAAGGAGTGACAGATCTGGACGTCATCTGCGTACAGATAACACCTTACTCCGAAACTCCGAATGATCTCTCCCAGCGGTTTCATGTAGATGTTAAATAACATCAGGGACAGTACTGAACCCTGAGGGACTCCACAAGACAACGGCTGTGGAGCCGAACAGGTGTCACCCAATGACACCTTCTGGGTATGACCCTCCAGAAAGGATTGGAACCACTGCAACACAGTATCCCCAAGCCCCATATCTGCAAGGCGACCCAGAAGGAGACCGTGGTCAACGGTATCGAAGGCCGCTGAGAGGTCCAGCAGAACTAACAAGGACACACTCCCCCTGTCAAGTTCCCGGCGTAGATCATCTACCAAGGCTTTAGGAGAGTGCAGCCAGCTTACTGACTAAAAAGGGTGTTCACCTGATGAATGAATGAATGTGTGAAAAAACACCCACATTGAGTAGTTCTGCCTATCTCTCAGGGATCATTCATGCATGTGCAAGAGTTGCACAAACCATTGCTTGCGCAATCAAGTTGGAAGTTCTTTTTGACTGTGGGAGTTTTGGAATGTTTTACTATCAGCTTAGCAATACTGATCCCTTAGCAGTTTACAAAATAGGCCCTTGGGCTACCTGACACACATAGAGATGGGTTTGTGGGCAGAAGAAGGAACAAGAAGACATTGTTGACAGCATTATGTAAGAAAATAATGAAGGAAGATTAGCCTAAATCAGATGGTGACATTTGCGTGAATAGAAGTTTTAGACTTTGGCAGCACTGGGGCAGTGTTTCGCAATCTTTGGCCCTCCATGTGTTTTGGACTTCAGCTCCCTCAATTCCTAAATGCTATTAACTACTTATTACAGTCAGTAAATTGCATCCCATCAACCATAATAATTTTTCTTGCTTTATTTATTTATTTAAAATTTTTGTACCCCAACCTTCTCACCTCTATAGAGGGACTCAGACCGGCTTATAGCAAAATTCAATGATATACAAATTAAAAACCTGTTACAACAATATATTAAAAACATAAAGCACCAAAATACATACATACATATCACATAGCCATTTAAGACAAATTCAACTTGAACTGTGAACGTGGTCACTCAGTTCATACTATAATCAGTCACGGCCTATTCTGGGAAAGCTTCGTTCCACATCCAAGTCTTCACCCGCCTCCTGAAGGACAACAGGGAGGGGGCAGATCTAACATCACTTGGGAGAGAGTTCCACAGCCGAGGGGCCACCACAGAGAAGGCCCTGTCCCTTGTCCCCGCCTTGCTTGCAAAGAAGGTGGGACCAAGAGCAGGGCCTCTCCAGAGGATCTTAATGTCCTTGATGGCTCATAGGGGAGTATCCGTTCAGACAGGTAAACAGGGCCAGAACCGCATAGGGTTTTATTCCCCAGGAAGCAACAGTCTAAATTCAACTTAAAGTCCCAGCTAAAGTAGACCCACTCAATCATTGGAATTTATGTAATTGTTGACTTAGCAAATTGTGCTGATTCAAATCAGAACATTCCAGTGTGGAATAACAAATGGATTTATGTCAACAAGTGCAAGGAGACTGGACATGCTAATAATAAACGTGACTTACACATTATTTCTTCAGGTCCATTGTCCTCGACTATGGCAGGTAACTGTACAAAGAAGGAATGAAGCAGTAAGAGAGCGAAAACTATGGAGAGAAAAAAATATAGATTTCAAAAATGTGAGAAGAAAACGTATTTGATAATCATGAAGGAAATATACAATGAAAAGCTTGTTTCAACACTATTATGTCAGATCTAGGTTTTTCTGCTACTAGGATAGCAATTTCAGATCAGAGCTCCACTGAGAATGGGTTTATTGGTGGGATCCCAACCCTTTGATTTCTCCATCCCTATACTTCACCACAAATCTTCAATGAGATGATGTAGACAACATTGTTTCTTTCATCATTCCACCCACATGAGCTCTTCAAAATTACAGAACTATAGCACCATGATTCCATTTTAACTACCTGGCAGTATCCTATGGAACCCTGGAGTTTGCAATTTAGGGAAGCCTGTTTAAAATTCTCAGCCAGAGCTCAAACTGTAAATCACAGGAATCCATAGGATGTTGCCAAAGCAGTTGAAATGAAATCCTAGTGCAATAAATGAAATTAGATTCAAAATATTATTTTCACACAAATCTGGAGACGTGCAATCTATCTTAAATCTTATGCAAAACTTTCCATAATTTTTTTTACAGTGTAGTGCAAGCAACTATTTTCCTTCCAATCATAGTTGTTGTTATTGTTTATTTATACTCTGCTTTTCTCTCCACAAACCCAATACATACAAACCCACTGTGGTCTGATGAGATCGGTATCAATCTATTATTTTTTTCATCCTGCTATATAAAAGTTAAGTATTTCCCCTTAAGTGTTATTTCTTGTTCTGATATTATTAATAGCTGGTTATTGGGACCATCGGTATTATGAAGATTTTTTTAAAAAATAGGTAGGATTCTCTTATCTAGATCAGTGACACATTGGTTTCTGTTCTGAATAAAAACAAAGAACCAGTTTTTTTGTTTGTTTTCTTTTTAAAAAAAAGATTGCTAGTATCATCAGATTTTCCCAAATTGATCAGATTACCTCATGGGAACAAAGCAGTGGTTCTCAACCTGTGGATTCCCAGATGTTTTTGGCCTTCAACTCCCATAAGTCCTAACAGATGGTAAACTGGCTGGGATTTCTGAGAGTTGTAGGACCAGGGGACGAACAGGTTGGGAACCACTGGACTAAAGCATGATTAATTTGTCTGGATTCAATTCATGATCTTCTTCCATAATTTTTAAACTTAGAAACCAAAACCAGTGATATTCCAAAGAATGCACTACAATCAGATTTCTTTAATGGAGCTTTATTTCTTTGCATTTGAAAGTACTGTAGCTCTAGCTTTCAGAGATGGATGATTCATTTCCAATAGAATTAAACGGTATGAAAAATAGATCTATAGATTAAATTTGCTATTTCTATTAGGCTGACCATGGGCCCTTCCACACAGCCCTATATCCCAGAATATCAAGGCAGAAAATCCCACAATATCTGCTTTTAACTGGGTTATGTGAGTTCCACACTTAGATAATGTGGGATTTTCTGCCTTGATATTTTTGGATATAGGACTGTGTGGAAGGACTCCCTTTAGATCCTGATCATAAAATACAACATATCTAAAATGTAATGGATTGCTTTTTAAGGATCTAGATGCCAAATCATCTATGATCTATAGGTTCATTTCTGACTTTTAAGACTAGCCGTCCCCTGCCACGCATTGCTGTGGCCCAGTCCATGTATATGTGTTGTGTGTGTGTATATACATGTGTGTTTGCATATATATGTGTGTGTGTGGTTTTGTGCATGCGTTGTAATGTAATTCTTTTGGCTTTTTAAGTCTCTTCCTCTGTTTTTTCAGTGTTTTTATAGGTGATGGTCACTCGTTGGCCTGATAGGTGTATTGTGTTTTAACACCCTGTCATTTCTGTTTTAGATTAACTTGTGCTGTTGTGTGTTCACATATGTTTTTTATTGTGTTTATTGCTTTTATTGTTCTTTGATGTTGTTTATATTTTGTGATGTGTTTATTATTTATTATTATTATGTTTATTATTATGATGCTTATTATGTCCAAATTTCATGTAAATTCATCCAGAGGTTTTTGAGTTATGTTAATCCCACAAACAATTATTACATTTTTATTTATATAGATTATTCTGTTCTAGGATAGAGAGAAGAGATGGGTAACAAGGGATCATGTACAAGAATAAATATACATGTAATTTTTATATATATATATCAGTATAGAAAAGGGATGAAGTTCCGACTTACAAACTATGTCTACCTAAGAACTAACCTACAGAACATCTCTTGGGGTCCTTCCAAATAGGCCCAATAATATCCTAGGATCAGATCCCAGGTTTTCTGCTTTAAACTGGATTATATTAAAGCAGAGTTGGTGCTTTTAGCAGAAGTACAGTTAGAGAAGAGTGATGCACAAGCATAATAGGCCTTAGAATAGAGAAGTAGTTTGCCAAAAATCATGTTGGCAGCCAAGTCCGAGAATAATGCACTCTGATTGGTACGGAAGGCACCCGCAGTGATTTGCCAGGGAACACCATGTGCCTTCCCTGATAACACAAGCCTTGATTGGCCTAGCTAGCACCCAGCGTGGCTCTGTTTACATTGTTTCCAATTGGTAGAACGCTGCGCATGGGCAAATGAGTCCGCCCCTCCTTGCTGGCATAGAGGAGCGGTTTAGAAAATGTTGCAGATTCGGAACAGCATGGTCAGCTAGCAGATAACTGACTGTGAGAATGGGGATTATAACTGCGTAGTGCTGTTTAACAAATGAAAATGCTTTTAGAAATGATGCTAAATGATGTGATGATTTATTGGTTAATAAAGATGTGTTAATGCTGTGAACCAATGAAAAATGATGAAGAAGGAGGAGACGGGAACGACAGCCATTGATTGTATATAAGGAAAAGTTAGAGAGTGACCGGGGTTCTTGCCCGGAGGTAGCTTGTTCTATCGGCAAGTTCCCGTCAGCTGACGTTCATTTTTGCAAATAAATCTTTGACTTCATTGCAGCAGCCGGTTGTTGCGTCTTTTCTCGTCCTGTGCCCGCACGTCACGCAGCTTGTAGGAAAAAGGTAAAACATTTCCGGGAGTTTTGGGACTCCGAGTATTCTGCTTCAATATGAGTCCACACTAATAGATAATCAATAAACAGAAGACCTGGGAATTTTTTTGTTGTTGTTGTGTCGGGAGCAATTTGAGAAACTGCAAATCGCTTCTGGTGTGAGAGAATTGGCCGTCTGCAAGGACGTTGCCCAGGGGACGCCCGGGTGTTTTGATGTGTTGCCATCCTTGTAAGGCTTCTCTCACGTCCCAGCATGAGGAGCTGGAGCTGATAGAAGGAGCTCACCTGGGATCAGATCCTGGGATATACAGTAGACCTTGTGTGGAAGGGCCCTTGTTTGTAGCTCGGGGACTGCCTGCTTATGAAACCAAAGTGCATTTCGTGCTTAGACTCCCCAAAATACAATATCTCATGAAGTACGCTCAAATATCACACAACCTGAAAGAATCTGAACCCCCAAAGCAGGCCTGGGCAAACTTGGGCCCTCCAGGTGTTTTGGACTACAACTCCCACAATTCCTAACAGCCTACCGGCTGTTAGGAATTGTAGGAGTTGTAGTCCAAAACACCTGGAGGGCCCAAGTTTGCCCAGGCCTGCCCCAAAGCCTTCTGGTCTCAAGCCTTTCAGAAAGAGCCTGCCAGCTGTTACTGTAAGTTCCAAGTACCAAAGGAAAAGGGAGTTATCCAGAGAGCAGGCCCTGTAGCAGGATTTTCGGACTCCAACTCCCAGAAGCCCCGGCCAGCTGAGTCAATGGCCAGGAATCCTGGGAACTGAAGTCCAACCTCCCTTAAACCAAAGCACTGGCAGTGACTGACAAGCCACCGCCTTCTTTAGAGAGATTCCTTGGCAAGTTGACCAATCGCAGCTCATCCCAAGGCACGCGTTATCTTTCGGCGGGTCCTCCTACGAGTCCCACAATGCACGCGCCCAAACCCAGGCTTAACCCCTTGGGTGCCTGGCTGCAGCCAGTTTTGTGCAGCCAAAGCACAAGGCGAGCTATTTTAGGCTCTTTCAAAACAGACAGCCAAACGAGAGCCAGAAACAGCGTCTAAATACACACCCAAGGCCATTTTAGCCTGGGAATATTTTAGAAGGGATGCGAAATGACAGTTTTACAAGTGATGCAAAACAATGACAATTTTACAAGTGATGCAAAATAATAGCAATGCTCTGCAACGTGTTTACTGCAAAGCACAAGTTCAGTGGTCCAATCACCTCTGTTTGCAATCTTCTTGATTTTAGAGGAATCAGCCAGGCTTTGAAGCTGCAAGGCTATTCAATGCTAATCAAGGTGGCCAGTTGCAACATTCACACTTGCCTCAAGTAGTAGACAAAGAGTTCTTTCTCCCACGCCGGACACTCCACAGATATATACATCTCACTTGCCTAGTTTCTAACAGACCTCACAACCTCTGAGGATGCCTGCCGTAGATGGAGGCGAAACGTCAGGAGAGAATGCTTCTGGGACATGGCCATACAGCCCGAAAAATTTACTGCAACCCAGGTGGCATTTATTTTTAATACTTTCCTTACATCTTGTGAAATTACAGGGTGGGTATCCCTGAATCAAAAGGCTTGAACCCAAAGTTTTATCTATTTTGATTCCTCCCCAATATATTATGTATATGGGACACTTGCATATACGTAATAATGGAGATGGGACCAAAATTTTTGCTATTTGCTATGCTTCTATACCGCCTCTCTCAGCCCGAAGGCGACTCGAGGCGGTGAACAAGCGGCCGCAAGTGCCCACATACAACACATCATAATAAGATTAAAAAAATCATATAAAACCATATAAATTAACAATGAAAACTACAAAATGCAAATCTCAGCTCCACAATCTTAAAATCGGTTTCCATTTCATCGTCATATTAATCCTTTGATCTTGATTAATTAAAGTTCGTCTGCGAATGCTTGCTCAAACAGCCAAGTCTTGACTTTCTTACGAAATGTCAGGAGGGAGGGGGCCAATCTGATGTCACTAGGAAGGGAGTTCCAAAGCCAAGGAGCCACCACTGAGAAGGCCCTGTCTCTCGAACACAACATTTAATTTGTGTTTCATAGACACTTCATCCACATGACCTGAAGGTAATTTTATAGGCAATATTTATGATTACTTTTCATGAAGTGTGTTCTCTCTCTCTCTCTCTCTCTCTCTCTCTCTCTCTCTCACACACACACACACACACACACACACACACACGCTCTGTGCGTTTTGAATGACATCATAACTCAAAATCCGCTGGATGACTTGCTGCCAAATTTGGCCACAAGACACCTACTAACCCAAGGAGTGAACATTACTCAAAAAATTGATTTTGTCATTTGGGAATTATAGTTGCTGGGATTTATAATTCACCTACATTCAACGAACGTCCTGAACTCCACGAATGATGGAAATGAACCAAACTTGGCAAACAGGACTCCTATGACCAACAGAAAACACTAGAATGGTTTGGTGGGCACTGACCTTGAGTTTTAGAGTTGTAGTTCACCTACATCCAGATAGCACTGTGCACTCAAACAATGAAGGATCTAGCCCAAACTTGGCACGAATACTCCATATGCCCAAATATGAACACAGATGGAGGTGGGTTTTTTTTTGGGGGGGGGGGGGATAGATCTTGAGATTTGGGAGTTGTACTTGCTGAGATTTACAGTTCCCCTACAATCAAAGAGCATTCTGAAACCCATCAACAATAGAATTGGGCCAAACTTCCCACACAGAACCCCCAGGACCAACAGAAAATGCTGTGTTTTTTGGTGGTCTTTGGTGACCCTTCTGACACCCCCTCGAGACCTCCTCTGGGGTCCCGACCCCCAGGTTGAGAAATGCTGTCTGAAAGCCACCCAGTTCAACTCCCTTCACCAGGACAAGAAAACATAATCAAAGACCTCCTGACAAAGAGCCATCCAGCCATAGATATAGATATATGATACACACACATGGCCGATGTAGTAGCATAGATTTGAAAGGGACCCCTAAGCAAGGACAATTATATGTTCCAGACTAGGCAAAGCAGACAATCTCTACATCAACACTGACAAAGAAACAACAAAAAATACTGTTTACCCACAGGCATAAAAAATTACATAGATCAAAACCAACACTTTCTCATTATTTTATTTCCCAGATTACCAGACTGGGCCACAGCAACACGTGGCAGGGGACTGCTAGTTTTTAATAAATGTGTGCATGAAACAGTGTGTACACTGAATCATCAGAAAGCCAAAGTGTCACTATCTCAACCACACATCTGTCTGGATAACTTTGGATTTTTGACATTTCATAATTCCTGATAAAAGGTATTCAACTTGCATAAAGAAACAAACTTATGACTGACAACCCTTTCTGAAAACATCATATTGTTTCTCAATAATTGTTTAAAAACACATACATATATGTGTATTTATATCAGGCATGGGCAACAGCCAGTAAGCTGTTAGGAATTGTGGGAGCTGAAGTCCAAAACACTTGGAGGGGCCAAGTTTGGCCATGCCTGGTGTGTGTGTGTATTTATGCTTCTCTCCCTCAAATATTCAAAACAGTATCAATGTATTACACTATGTAACATGATTTTTGTTCCCAGATTATAAATTTCATTTCCTAATTAGTTCTACCATAAAAACATGGAAAGGGTTTATTAAATTGCTAAAACTTTGGTTTTGCGATCTGCACAAAGGTTTAAAATGGCATATTTTCATTAAGGAAAATTACAAACAAAGTCTAGACCAGGCCTGGGCAAACTTGGGCCTTCCAGGTGTTTTGGACTTCAGCTCCCACCATTCTTTACAGCCTCAGGCCCCTTCCTTTCCCCCCTCAGTCACTTAAGCAACTGAGGAGGGAAAGGAAAGGGCCCCGAGGCTGTTAGGAACTGTGGGAGTTGAAGTCCAAAACACTGGGAGGGCCGAAGTTTGCCCATACCTGGTTTACACTCAAGGAAAAAACAAAGCCCAGAAAAACAAAGTTACTGGAGTATAAAAACTACTTTCAAAGTAAGGAAAGCACAATTAAACTGGGGAAAACACTTTCAAACCAGGAACACATTTTAAAATCATTTTTGTTACATAGTGTTATCTTACACTATATTATTATTATTATATTTATACCCCCACTTTATTATTATTTTATAATATTATTGTTTATTCATTTTTATGCCGCTTTTCTCCCATGGGTGGGACTCAAAGCGGCGTACAGTGGTAAAAAACAGCAATTACATAAAAATACATTCAAATAGACATCATATAACAACTAACACAGATTCCCAATTACTTAAACCATATACGGTAACTTAATTGTATAAGATATATAAACCCAATTTTCCTAGTTCCAACAGACCTCACAACCTCTGAGGATGCTTGCCAGAGATGCAGGTGAAATGTCAGGGGAGAATGCTTCTAGAACATGGCCATACAGCCCGGAAAACCTATAACAACCCAGTGATTCCAGCCATGAAAACTTTCGACAATACATAATAACTTACAACTGTACCATCGAAAAATTTCCTTAACCTCAGGCCACTCCCCAAAAGGGACTCAAAGTGGCTTGACATAAAAGCATTACTATACAATTTTAAACATACAAAAATGCAAACTTTAAAATAGAATTAAACACAAGCAGCATTCAAAAATTCAAAACAGTTCAATACAATTCCCTTTGTATTTGAAAAGCCAGAAAACTATGTACATACACAACAACATCCAGAAAAATAAACCATAAGCTAAACATTTAACCTAGAGATAAACAAAATATTCAAGTAAACCTCCTCAGCAACTTTACAGAAAAATGTTCACAACCGGGCATTTAAATTGTTTCTTGCGACCAGCCAGACTAATTAATCCAAGCCCAGCCTTTGTTAGTCTTACTTCTACCACCATCAAGATGTTACTCGGGCCCCATCTACATTGCCATATAATGCAATTTGAAACAGCATTACATGGCAATGTAGATGATGCCTTGGTTAGCAATTCTTTAGACTTAACAGATTGACACCATGTAGCATTATATTTATTTGAAACAATTCAAACATCTCAAAATTAATGTGGCCTCTGCACAACACTGAAAAGCGGACAAAATGTCATCCTGGATGTCAACTTGCAATTCTAATTGCACTCCAATTTTTAATTCATTTTAGACCAAGAAAACAAAGCAGCCCAAACCAAAAGCAGGGATCTTTCCTTTCAAAGAAAGCAACTTATAATAACGCACACCAACACACCTCTGTAAAATCCGACTTTCAGTATAATTTTTTCAATCTTAAACTATCTTTCCCAGCTGATAACTTGTTCAAAAGGAAATACATCCCTTTGTGACACATCTTGGAAACCAGTATTAAGACAAGCCATTCCAAATAATGTTCCTAAGCTTCCACATCTAATGCTCAACACAGTCTTCTTTGGCTACTGTAACTGTTTTCACCTTAAACATTTCCAGAGAAAAATGCAATTCTGTGACACTGAAAAGTGGACAAAACATAAACGTCAATGTGCAATTCCAGTCATTTTCCTAATCATTATTTATTTTAGACCAAGAAAACAAAGCAGTCCAAACAAAAAAGCAGGGATCTTTCCTTAGGAAGAAAGCAACATATAATAATGCACTCTAACACAATTCTGTAAAATCTGACTTTCACTATAATTTTTAAAAATCTACAGTAAACCAGCTGATATTTTGCTCAGAAGGAAACCCATCTCTTTGCTCCACATTCTCCATTCATCTCTGAAGCCAACATAAACTCCAAATAATGCTAAGTTTACATATCTAATGCCCAGCATAGTCCTGCTTTAGTTCATCTTTTTCACCTTACAATTTCTATCAAAAAAGCCAATCCTACATAATAGCATTATATAATCAACATTTTCATGGGAAAAACAAATATTTCACCGTTTGGTTGCCTGATTGTGTGTGAGAGTGTGTATGTGTGCATGTATATATATCAAATAAGCCACAAGCACCTAACTCATACTTAAGGAGACAAATGACCACATGAGATGTAGAAAACGTGAAAGTAAATCTGGTGATTGACAGGCCTGCTCCGATAATTCCCATGTGCCTACAAAATACCTCGTAATCATAATACAATCTATCTCCCAATATGAGGATGGCATTCTTATGTATGGTGCACTACATGAATATGCCACTTTAAAAACTGACCAATTATATGGTCATTATATGAGTGTTTTATTGTATTGTATTTTTATTAATCTCCTAACTTTTAAAATTAATGAACGAAGTCAGAAAAGTTCAGTTAGTAATTTAAGTAGGCCTCAACCCAGATACAGGAATGTAAAGCATTTGTAAAATCGCATAAATAAAAAAAATATTTCAGTCATATAGTTCTAGTCATGCTTTAAAATATTGACAGTTTTCTTGACAATATGTTACAATTTGGTTTCAAAGATACATACATATTTGGCCATATTCAAGAGTAACATTTTAGTACTGCTCTATTTTTCGTTTCAAGCCAAAATCTTTATATCTCCTAGAACAAAAAACCTAATTAATATTTAATGTGTTCATAGAGAACTATGACATAATATTTTTGTATTGATTTCTTCAGTTCCTAATTATTCTACCACGTGTAAACAAGCATTCATTTTGCTTCTTAAGAAAACCCTCATAGCAGAATGGAGTTTTATAGATTGCGAGCTGTTTTGAATTTTGTTTTCCCTTAAAATAATATCAATCAATTTTTATTAACTAGAATTTAGTGATTTGTATTTTTCTAAATATAAAAAATCTGTGTGAAATGAAGGTATGATACACAGCGGGTAAGCCATAGAAGTAGCCAGCAGTCAACTAGTTTTTAACATTTATTTATCTCAGACTTTTAGATATAATCTCAAATAATTCAAATAATAATAATTCAAATAATAATTCAAATAATAATAATTTTCAGGTTAAAAATATTATATATCCTTATCACAGCATCTCAATTTTTTCTACATTATTAACAAATATAATAATCAGAAATAGCCCTGCCATCAAAGTCAACAAACTCCAATCTTTGATATACTGCAGTCAATCTTTAGCCTAACTTTAAAAATATCATATTGGTCAATTTAGGATGAACCTCATAAAATGGAATAAAAATGGCAAAGAGGTCTTGCATGCTTCTCTTTCATTTCTATTTGGTTTACATGACAAATGTATCTAGTTTGGGAAAGTTTACTACATTATTATGTATTAGAAAATACTGCTTAAACTGCAGTTACTACATAATCAACATAAAAATATCTTCTATTTGGAATTTTGTTTTTTATTCTGAAACATATTTATTTTATATATAATTAGCATGAGATGACTTAATTTTTCAAGATATGATACTGAATTGCTGACATAAGACCGATCAGTGAAACTATCTCTGTAAATGTGTTATCATGTTTTCACAATGTCAAAATAGATCAAATTCAATTTTGTTTGCTTACTGCATGTGATGCATAACTTATTATCCTAAGGACCAAATATGTCCTATTACACAATTCCTCTACAATTACTTATCTTCTCAGACCAAATCAAAATGTTTAAGTAATATAATCCAGTGCTTTACCTGTATAAAGTAGCCTGCATTTTTCAGCTGTCATGACAAGTCCTTGAAATCTGGATCTCCCAGGAAAACTAAAGAGAAAGAAAATGAATAAATACAATTTTAAAATGATTAAAACAGAGTTAACATTCTTACATTTCTAAAGGGGTGGTTATGATATACCTGAAAGATCTATCTATCTATCTATCTATCTATCTATCTATCTATCTATCTATCATCTCCAGAAGTGTATAAGAAAGGATATTGATGAAATTTTTAGAAACGAAATTACAGTAAATTTGACGCCAATTTTCTATTATACATACAAATGCAAGATCCCAACCAGGGCTATATGTATTAAATTAAAACTTGGGGCCTGTGTTTTTCAACAGTATAGCCTGTTTAATGTTTTGCATAACTTTACATGGCACAACCTCCTTCTTAAAGGCAGAAATGTTTTACATGTCAAGATACACTAAAAATAAAAAGACAGTTTTTGTTCAGTTGAAAAGAGTCCTATATTCATAGGAATAAGGAAAATACAAAATACTGTATTCTTTTTCACTGCCCCCTTTCCACTACTGATTACAAACGGTCAATCCTTTCTAAATTAGGACAATTTATTCTTGCTTTTCCCTTAATTTATCGAATTTGTGTATTATATAACAATGTTGCATTTATTCTGATATATAACAAAATTTTAGTAATCACAGAAGATAGAACAGTATGTATCCTTGTTTTCTCAAGCAAACATTTTATATATAACATCCTTTCACAATAGCCACTGTGTTTTTTGCATTTAACATCACAAATACATTTTAAAAAATTAGATTATGAATGCGTAATATCCAGAATATGAGAGAAAGCAAAAGGGTTCTTGAAAAACTAGCAATTTATAAGAAAATGCTGGTATCTTACCTTTTTGATTTTTACAAAGGCAATAATGAGATAGAAGCCCAAGAGTTAAACTCATTATTTGAAATTGCTCCTCTCTGCCCCAACAAAATGTTATTTTGCATCTACCCTTTCAATGGCATTTCAGTCATTGTTTCAAAGCACGTGGTTCTCCCTAATATCAAAGCTGGCAGCTAAGAAGGATGGAAATGCTTGCATTTAATATTGAAACCAAAAGTTTTGACTACTTTTGTTTCTTTGTGCTTTTGCTACGTATAATTAAGCAGATAGATTTTTTAAAAAGCATCCTAGCTTTATATATTCAATCTTATGCTAACTTGAATTTTTATCTGAAGCTAGGAAAGTTAAAATGGATTTAGGGTGTCGTACTATCAATTTTTGTACTATATCCTTGTTTCATTATAATAGATCAAATTCTGCCACACACACAATTTATTTGATATTAATTCCTTGCCTTACAAAACAAGGAAAAATCAATTAATTCCTCTAATGATCTACTGATTTGAAAAAAAATACAGAGAATTGTGCATTTTGACAATAAAATGTCATTATTTCTTTTTTTCTGATTTGCATAAAGGGGTTTGGGAACACAGTTAAAGGATGCACAGGGAACCAAACAAAATTCACCTAGGAAGAAACTTAAATGAGTTTAACAGTATAAAAAAAATAAGAGGATTTAAAATTAATTTTGAATATAATCTGGACTGTTAGATATTTTGAGTTTCACACATGAGGTCATGCATTAGCCCTTTTTTGTTTCTCTGTGGGCTCCTGCCACTGTCGGTTTTCGCTTTTGTTTGGGTTTGCTTCCTGTTCCAAGGATCGTTCTGAGCAACATTTTTAAAGTATCTAATTTCATGCCATATACATATATATAAGTTTTCCAAAGAAAAGGTTATGGGACACACACAAGTATGTTTGTATGTATATATCCAGCATTAAGAAAACATAATCCGGAGTAGGGCTGAACTTGAAGAAATAGAAGTACTCATGTCATGTAAAGCTAAAGCTACTACATTCATAATAAAATTCTAAATTATGTTAATTACCTAGAAAGATAATTCCAAATTAGAATACAGCACTATGGAATTCTAGAGGTAGATGTTAGAAAATTGAATTTAGCTTTAAAAACAGATTGGTCAAACCTTTGTTTGGTTGTGTAACAAATGCTGTGCTTGTATAATATACTAATAATTATTTTTCCCTTTTCTGTAAACCCCTTAAAAAGTATCTAGGCTCAAATTTGTCTCAAAATAAAGAGAAACTTTTTACAGCCCTATAATTCTGTCAAATCTTTTTTCTGCATTTATTTATGTCTTTTCTTACATAGGATTAACCAAAATCACTAGTATGGGATATTAAATAAGGAAGAGAATTTGTATTTTTCCTTTCCCCTTACCTTACTGTTTGCTCTTGTGTCCTCATCCATGAAATGTTAAGGTCTAAAAAGGGTGTGTGTGAAATACTGCTATACATTACACATATACTAGACATAAAAGAATCAAAGCAATAAAAAACCTAATGTCAAAACCTTTCCATAGCTAGCTAGTCTGGTAAAAGTAGTAAAAAATGGCCTGAAGTGAAAGGGATATACATTTCATTCACCTCCCTGTCTTCTATGCCTACACCTCAGCGACTTTATTTTTTATATATATACACACAGAACTACATATATTGTATAGTTCCAGCTTTCTTAGCTATGCCTTAATAGTTTATTGGATAAAGTAATGAGAGAGAAAATATAGGAACATTTTCAAGGTAAATGCTAGCCCTCAAGGGGCATGTGTACTGTGAAATTAATGAAGTTTGACATCACTTTAACTGCCATGCTTCAATGCTATGAGACAGACATGGGCAAACTTCAGCCCTCCAAATGTTTTGGACTTCTACTCTCACAATTCCTAACAGCCAACCAGCCAAAGTTTGCCCATGCCTGCTATAGAATCATGGGAATTGCAGTTTGGTGAGGTACCAGCACTCTTTGGCAGAGAAGGCTTAAGACTTTGTAAAAGTCTGCTGCTTCCATAACACAGAGCTAGGGCAGTTAATGTGGGGTCAAACCCTTTGGCAGAGAAGGCTTAAGACCTTGTAAAACTACAATTCTGCTGCTTCCATAGCACAGAGCTAGGGCAGTTAACATGAGGTCAAACTGCATAAATCCTATTGTGTAAATGTAATATGTACCTTCAGATCAACTGGCTGGAAAAGGACCCATGTCCTGTGAAGGTCCTTCTCCTGTTTATAACAAGGAAATTCGATGATAGGCTAAGTTGCCATCCCTCTCAAACCCCACATACATATGCAATGGAAAACTTTGTGAAAGTGAAGCTACTGCCTGAAGATTCCTACTACATTTCATAGGTGAAAACCAGGATGCACGAGACCAAGCAACTTCACAGTGTGGTCAAGATGACAAAACTTACCAGTGAAGGGGAAAAAACAGGTAGGAAATACCCCAGCAGTTTACTTTTGCCTGAGCTTACTAGGCAAGATTCTGCCTGGTCCTCTCTTTGCTCCCAATTTGAATGCAGAGTGCAAGAAATGAAGTAGGGGGGGGGTAAGTGGGAGGAGGAGGGGGCATTTTTAAAAAGCAGCTGAAAATGGGGAAAACAAAGAATTAAATGGGATTTTTCCTAACAAATCACTACAGCATGCAGTTTTCCTGCCTGCAATAACCATCAAAACAGATCATTCTGTATACAGGGTATCATAAGAACATAAGAACATAAGAAGAGCCATGCTGAATCGGACCTCAGCCCATCTAGTCCAGCATTCTGTTCACACAGTGGCCCACCAGTTGTACACGGGGAAGCAGAAGGGAGGGCAAAACCCTGATCACTACACCAGTACCAGGGAAATCCTGCCTACCTGCCTGGCACTTGAATGTCCTTTTCAGTAACTACCGATACAATCCAGATCATTCTGCCTTGAAGTTGTTCAGGCTGACAGCTGTCACAACCTCTTCTATCCATTGAATCAATGCTACTCTGTGTCAGGGTATAAGAAACTCCAATTTGAAACTGAGATAGATATTTCCCCTCCTGCTGCAATTTACAAACAAAACCAAAACACTTGCAGTAGCCAGCCTTGGGGGCAGCTTGGGCACATTTGTGACTTCTGTGTTAGATCTTCCCATCAGGACAGTTTTGGATATCTCTGCCAGTGCCTGATGAATTTTGTCTGAATAAAACAGTATCTAATCTTACAGAGCATATAGGATGGCTAGGTTTAAGAGGACATTATCGCAGACTGGATCGGAGAGAAACTTTTGTTGTTTTTTGCAAGGACCACGGACAGCTCACTGCATTTCCATTTTTAAAGAATTTGCACAGCAACAGAAGAAAAGAAGCAGGTAATATGGGGCACATATCTAGAGATGAGGCCAGAAAATATCCCCATTTCTCTACATCAATTTGCAAAATACCCACTGCTAGTTCCACAAATTCTTTTTCCTGGCTGTAAAAATCAGATTTTCATCAATGAAACAAAATAACTAAAATGTGCTGCCCTTTTGTTACATCCAAAGGGACTGCTGAATCCTGCCTAATATCAGAATTGGTAGTAGCTAGTAGTTACATAGGAAGCTGACTAAGAGTGCATCGCTACACTGTCAAATTAATGCAGTTCGATCTCTCTTTAACTGCCATGGCTCAATACTATGGAATCCGAGGGGTTGTAGTTTTTCAATGATTTAGCCCCCTCTGCCAAAGCATCCTGGTGCCTCTCCTAATTACAATTCCTAGGATTCCAAAGCTTTGAGCCCTGGTAGTTAAAGTGGTGCCAACCAGCATTAATTTGACAGTGTAGATATGCCCTTCAGTGATGTCACCTCACTAGCATTATCAACAACATTCCAGGGTTTCAGGCAGGAATTTGTTATAGCTCTGCCTGGAGGTGTTGGGAATTGAACCTGGGAACTTCTGCAAACAGGTTTCTGCTCCATCACTGAGTTATGGCCCTCTCTTTTGTTCAACTTGTTTTTGGCTAATAACATAAATTCCAGCAAGCCATTGCTGACCACTGGGGATTGCTTCCTGCTGTGGATACCAACACCCATGGATGTCCAAGCTCCATACAATGGCACAGAGATCAAGGCCAAATGGCAGGGTTAAAAAATGAAGGCCCTCTGAATTCCTGTATTGGAAACTTTGAACAATGAAAAGCAGAGATTTAAAATGTGCTGTTTGAATGGAAAATCCTTTGCAATCCTCAGACCAGTTAGGATTACTACAGTGAAAACTGAAGAAACCTCTTGCACCCTTAATGGGTTTGTCAAAGAGGGAATTTGCTTGTTATCTGGTTTTGTGACAAACAGCCCCTGCTGAATGTCCCTCTTCTACACAAGCATTAAAAGAACATTGAGTCATCTCTGGTTCTCAGTCTGGCAGCTCTAAAATATTGCAATCTATGGTCTCATCCAGACTGATAAAGAAGATCAGAGAATCCAGGTTTTGTTTCTGTTCTTTCGATTTTGTTTTGGAGATTCATACATGCTTTGTTTATCTGAGAACAATTGTATGTCAGCTTCAGGTGCAATCAGAGACTTTTTATGTCAGCTCCCCTGATCAGTTTATTTTAAACCAGCATAACGTCAGAAAGAAAAGGAATGAAGTCTGGTACTTTCAAATCAGTCTGGATGTGCTCTTAATTATTAATCAGAAACCTAAGACAAAATATACGCTAAAGAAAGAAAATTACATGTTTAACAGTGTGGAACACAATCTTGACAAAATTATGGACCCTGCTTGAATATTAGTGCATTAATACACTTAATAGTTGAAAAACAAAAAAAGGTGTAAATACCTATTGCTTAAAAAAAAACAACCTAGAACCACCTGGCTTGCAAAGTACTTATCTAAATAAAGTCTCTATGTGAGGGCCAGTGTAGTTTATTGGCTAGACTTGTATTTGGCTTCAAGATAGGAATCTGAAAAACAGTATTTCCCAAGATATTGTTGGATTATACCTTGGCCACAGGTCCTACTGCATATGATGATGAGAGTTCTAATTTAGCAACATCTGAAAACTTATAGTTATGGAAAGCAGACTTATTGGAAGGACAATACACATCTATTCAATAACTAAAATGACAAAGTTTGCATTAATCGAGTTTGACACCAATTTAACTACCAGGACTCGATGCTATGGGATCATAAGAGTTGTCGTTTAGTGAGATAACAGTACCATTTGGCAGAGAAGGCTAAAGACCTTGTAAAACGACAATCCCAATGATTACATAGCATTGAGCTATGACAGTTAAAGCAGTGTCAAACTGCATTAATTCTACAGTGCAAAGGAACCCAAAGTTTCAGGCCCAGCTAGAAGACAAGTGCATATTTAAGAGCTCACTGAAACTGGATTATAAGCACACAGTTATGTTTTGGGGCATATTTAGTAGGGTTAAGTTCCATTAAATTCCATGTAAGGCACTTCTGAATCAAGGCTAAAGGTTATGTGGCACATTTGAATGACAGAGATTATGTCTTGGAACAACAAAAGGTCTATAGGACCTTAAACATTAATATTTGCTATGCCTTTTGGTAATGGCGCTCCAAGCAGTCATGCTGGCCACATAACCTTGGAGGTGTCTACGGACAATGCCGGCTCTTAGGCTTAGAAATGGAGATGAGCACCAACCCCTAGAGTCAGACACAACTGGACTTAATGTCAGGGGAAAACCTTTACCTTTACTTTTGGTATCTACTAAGAAGCCCCTGGTGGAGCAGTGGGTTAAAGTGCTGACCTGCTGAACTTGTTGGCAGAAAGGTTGCAGGTTCAAATCCGAGGAGTGGCGTGAGCTCCCAATGTTAGACCCAGCTTCTGCCAACCTAGCAGTTTGAAAACAGGCAAATGTGAGTAGATCAATAGGTACCGCTCTGGCTGGAAGGTAACGGCACTCCATGCAGTCATGCCGGCTACATAACCTTGGAGGTGTCTACGGACAACACTGGCTCTTCGGCTTAGAAATGGAGATGAGCACCAACCCCCAGAGTCGGACACGACTGGACTTAATGTCAGAGAAAAACCTTTATCTTTACCTATCTACTACCGTACTGTTCACTTCAGGATCCCCCCATTGATACAAAATCCATAAATGCTCAAGTCCCACTATATATGGTGGCATAGTAAAATGCTGGTCAATATATAAAAAGGGAAAGGTAACAGGAATAGGGGGAAAGCTACCGGGAGGGAAAATTAGGGCATCATTTTAGTATAACAATAGGGCTGTGATTTTAAGGCACAATTTACAGAGGAGTATAAGAAGCTTAAACCAGAGTAACATTTTGTGTGCAAGAAATGAAGTTGCAGGAAAGGTCTTTCTCATCAGGTTCTTTGTTTGCTGAAATCTGCATCGTCTCATACAACTATTGTACTAAGCTACCTTGAGGGAGATAGTAAGGTGTCACATACTGCCTCCTATTAGAGCTTTGTGTATCATGCTGTTTAAACAGGCTTGCATTTGTTTTATATCACAGCGTTTTCCACAGCAATCACATTGTGGAAGAAAACAGGAGTATACTGGCAACATACCAGTTTGAAAGCCATCACTAGCACACCCGTCAGCAATTGCAATATTCTGCCTTCGCATCCTTTGCTTTTCCTCTCTTTTCTGCTTTGTCTTTTAACTCTTCCCCTCCTTTCTGCAGACTTTCTGCAAATGGGTTCTGTTCACCCCCCTCAAATAGTTTTTGACAATAAACCACTATTTAAAATGGCCACTACAGAATTTCTGCAGAGAAGCCTTATTAAAAATTACCACTTTAGCTCAAGCGCCCCAAAATGGCAGATGTGCCACATTCTTCAGGTTTGCCCATTTCGCTGATAAACTCCATTCAGGCCAAAAAAGAAGGCGAGGAAGGAAGAGAGGGAGGGAGGAGGCTGGCTTGCCTTTTTTCCTCTGGTTTGGGCAAAAGGAATCATGAGTGGGAATGTTTCTTTGCTGCTCCCTTTGTGCTGGGTCCCTATTAAACCCATTTATTCTGCTTTGGTCAGACCTCATCTGGAATATTGCGTCCAGTTCTAGGCACTGCAATTCAAGAAGGAAGCTAGAACGTGTCCAGAAGCAGGCGACCAAATTGATCAAAGGTCTGAATGTAAAGTTCTACGAAGAATGGCTGAGGGAGCTGACAGTGTTTAGCTTGGAGGAAAAAAAACCGAGAGGGGACATAATAACCATGTTTACATATTTGAAAGGATGTCACATTGAGGAGGAGGCAATATTGTTTTGGAGACTAGGGCATGGAACAATGAATTCAATTGCAGGGAAGAGGTTCCTGATAGTAAGAGCTGTTTGGCAGTGGAATTTTCTGCCTCAGAATGTGGTGGAATCTCCGTCTCTGGAGGTTTTAAACCAGAGGCTGGATGACCATCTGTCCAGTGTGCTTTGATTGTGCTTTTTCTGCATGACAGTAGGTTGGACTGGATAGCTCTTGGGGGTCTGTTACAACTCTATGATTGTATGTTTCATGTTCTTTGGGGGGGGGTCATTGTTAAAATTTATACTCAAGTATATAGAAGTATCTATGCTTATCTATGTATGGTAAACATGGAAATAGCCATATGTGTATTTTTTTTATTTAAAATTTTTGTACCCCAACCTTCTCACCTCCAAGGAAAGACTCAGACCGGCCGGCTTATAGCAAAATTCAATGCCATACAAATTTAAAACATCTTAAAACAGCATATTAAAATACATAAAAACAGAGATACATAAAAACTACATTGCCATTAAAACCACATTCAACTCGGTCTATAAAAGTGGTCTATAAAAGTGTATGGTAGGATATTCTGCCAGTTTAGAGATCACATTCTATACCAGTTCAAGTTTCCAAACCAGTTTCAAGGACAGTGCATTACAACAGTTCCAAGGATAGCTGTTTTCAGAAATGACTCACCTGCTATACTAGACAGTGTTGGCACCCAGTCTTTTGAAATTCCTTACCTTTGATTATATTTAGTGGCATAAAAGCAGCATGATATGAAAATATTTGGCACTATCCTGCCATCTGGGATTTGTAGTTTGCTGAACCACCAGTATTTTTTCAGTGGCTAAAGAGCTTCTAAAAGTATAGCTTACGAATCCATAGCACTGAGTCATGGGAGTTAAAGTGGTGTTAAACTTCATTAATTCTACAGTGTAGATGCATTCTTCATGATGGTTATATTCTTATTTGGTCCTTCATAATAAATTCTAACAGGCTATTCCCTATTGGCTTTTGGAACTATCTTATGAAATGCATAACTCAGACCCTAAGTTCAGTGAAAGTAGAATTTATTTCATTTGTACAGGTTGAATATCCCTAATTCAGGATTCTGAAATCCAAAATTGCCCACATGGATGGCTAAAATAATGACACCTTTGCTTTGATTCAGTGGACACAAATTTTGTTTCATGCACAACATTATTTTAAAAATATCATGTAATACTACCTTCTGACCATGTGTTCAAGTGAATTTCATGTTTAGACTTGGGTTTCATCTTCAAGATACATCATTATGTACATATATGCAAATATGGGTATTCCAACATATGAAAAAAATCAAAATACTTTTGGTCACAAGCATTTCAGATGGGCGATATTCAAGCTGTATTTAAGGACCGAATTAATTTTGAAAGACATGGTTAAAAAATGTAATTGAGTGCCATTAATGATATCGTCTTATTCCAGATAAATTTTACTTTTTAGAAATAGTGCAAATAAACAATGTAAAATGGTGCTTGGTCTTCACTTTTAAATGTGTACAAATATACTGAATATTAACTACAATTGAATACATTCAATTGTCAGTCCAACTAGATAAGACCACTGAATGAATGCATCTCATTAAGTCAATACCAAGGCAAACCTTGTGGATTTAATGGGCGATTAATGAATGTAAACTAAATGGGACTAACAATTGTATGTAACCTTTCACTTTTTAAAAGTTGTAGTATTCCTGTACAACTTTCTCATAGTTTTACCGTTTAGGCTTCTTCTTTTTTATCTAAAGATAATTGCATAATACCAGGGCAAGAGGCCACTATACAACAAAAAGTAATACAGTTATATAATCATAGGAATGAATGTGGTATCTATGCTATAGTATTACAACATGCAATGTACTAGCAGTTTGTACAAAGTATGCTTAACAGCAATTCACAATGCAGATCTCTATAGCATAGATACCACATTCATTCTTATGATTATATAACTGTATAACTTTCTGTTGTATAGTGGTCTCTTGCCCTTGTACTTTGGGAAATCCTTTCTCTCTATTGTTAATTGTATAATCCTGGGAGTTGTAGTTTGTTGTGGCATCAGAGCTCTCTAACAGAGAAAGATGGGTCCCATCTATACTACCATATAATGCAGTTACAAGCTGCATTATGTAGTCAGTATAGACTCATATAATGCAGTGTAAGTGCACTGAACTGGATTATTTGAGGTAGGATCTACACTGCCATATAACCCAGTTTCTGAATGCAGGTTATCTTCTTTAAACTGGATTACATGAGTCTACACTGTCATATACTCAAGTTTAAATCAGATAATCTGCATTCAAAAACTATCATGGAGGAACTTCTCAAAAGAGACTACAATAATGTGGCGGGCTATTGCCAATAAAGGAATAAAAATAGTAATAAGAAAACCACAATGGATATACATAGATCCTTGCCTATAAGTGCAAGTCGCTTCACATGTCTTCAAGGTTAGAAGGAGTTGCCTCAATTCTATTTTTACTTCTTGTCAAGATTGTATGCACATTACAGTAGGAACACATTACACAAGCTTGTGTTTTATAATATGTTAAAACTCTATATTTTTCAAAACCAAATTTTACAGAATGTTTGTCTTTTGTGAAAAGAACAAGAGAGGATTTGAATGACTGAAGCTGATTTATATTTATTAGAATGTTTAACACCAATTTTTTTTGCATAAAACACATAGATAATTTTAATGAACTGCTTTTTAATGTCCTATTTTTGTGTTATGCAAACCTTTCAGCTGCACCTAGATACAGTTACACAGAGGGCATTGTATTACTGTTCAGTTTCCTGAAATATAGGAATATACTACCATCACAAACAATTTGCAATATGTTTTCTTAAACTGGAAAAGATTAAGACAGATTTTTAGATAGTACTCCTTAGAATACTTTGATAAACGTATTAAGTGATCACTAAGTTTAAAGTACTAGAACAGTGGTTCTCAACCTGTGGGACCCCAAGTGTTTTGGCATACAACTCCCAGAAATCCCAGCCAGTTTACCAGCTGTTAGGATTTCTGCAAGTTGAAGGTCAAAATATATGGGGACCCACAGATTGAGAACCACTGCACTAGAATGTTGTTACATAAACAGAAATGATTCTGCAATCCAATGTTGCTCACCAACTAGACCAGTGGTTCCCAACCTGTGGTGTCCGTAGACCACCAGTGGTCCCCAAGAACTAAAATATGGTCCGTAGCCTCACCGTTACTACACCATTGCAACGAGAGTGACTGGTCTCACAGAACCCTCTTATAGTGCCGAGGCAACGGGGATGTTGGGAGGGGAGAGGCTAACTATCCAAGAAAGGTGCGACAACAAGCCTCATGACTGCTGCATCTCCTCCCCCTCCCCCCGAGCAGAGCCATTTCATGTGGCACTTGGAAGCAGGGGCACCCTGGTGTCTTCATTTTTAGGCCTGTTCCTGGGGTTATTTAGGGTCCTGAGTCAGAAATTTGCATTGGATAGACCACAACAGCTGTAGATTATTAAATATGGTTCTTGGTGGGTGAGCAGATGGGGACTACTGAGTGGCATATGTTCTGTATCAGAAACTAGAGCTGATGTGGTCTATCCAATGCAATTTTCTGAATCAGCACCCCCAATAACCAAACCAAATCTAATGTTGACCAAAAACTGATTCATAACCCTTTTGGTACTAATGTTGGAGAGTGTTCCCTGGTCAAAGTCATCCCTGTTCAAGTGGTCCTCAAAACATGGTTGGGAAGCGCTGAACTAGACCAAGCCATTTAAAGCTATGGAATGTATATTTCGTGTATCTAATGACTTCCATTTGTTTCGGTGGGTCTAATCTGGTTGGGACTAACAGTGAATTTAGCTCATGTGCTTAACATTAATTTATCACACAGTTGATTAAAGATATAGTAAAACCAATAATACTACAGAATATATTTCTTTAAAACAATATTCAATCGCATTTTGTAGGTCTGCACTGCTAGCACTGGGTAAGCATTATATATATATATATATATATATATATATATATATATATATATATATATATCCTATATAGTATAGTGCTCTGAGTTAGACTTCAAAAGCATGGTTTTGTGTGTTTGGTTACAGTGACATCGAGTTTTCCTTCAGCTTAATATATTGGATACCATAAACTGAAATGACTTCATGGATCAGTTAAGAGATGTAAATCAAGGTAAAATTAACTGAGAAATTAGTTTCCCTTTGCTTTATATCTTTATTAGATGAGAGACACCTGTAGTCTCTATGATTAACAAGCCACAATTGATGCATGTTCACTTCGAAGCAAGACTTGTCTGTGCTTAGAATCAGGATTTTGTCATATTGTCTTTTCTTGATCATCATAAAAATTACTGGAAGCCTCAAACAATAGTTAATCCCCTCCACCCTGCAGAAACAGACGAAAGGCCTGAGGAAAATATTTTAAAAAGAGCATTTACAGACATTTCTTTAAATGTATGCTAATACTGAAATCAAATAATGTTTCATGACTAAATAATCAACCTCATTAGTCACCCTTTCGATTTGGATTCTTCTACCAGCCTTTAAAAGTAACTGTTAATTAGGTTCGTTTGGAATAAATGTAATGGGTATAGATGCTCCTGTTCCAGCTATAAATTAGGTAATCGCCAAAGGTAGAATTTTAAAAAAGATATAATTTAGCATGCTAATGATATTTAATTATTAGATGTAAAACTGTAAAAAATATGTTTTAACATTTACCTTCGTCTGCTTTCTCTTGTGGAATGGGGAGTTCCATCATCTTTCAGGCTATAGCCTTTACTTCAGGCTATAATTATCATTTTGGCAAATGCAACTCTAATATTGAAAATGAAAGCATATATAATGAGAAAACTGATAGAAAAGTTAGTTGCATATCAAACTGAGAGGTGTGAAGATATCCTTTTCACTGTATACAGGTACTTTTACAATTTTTTTCTGTGTGTACTCTTCTGGGGGGGGGGGATAGTTTAGATTTATTTAGTTACAGTAACTTAAAACTTAGATACAGACAAACAGACATTTTATCATAAGCAGTCCCACATATCTTTTAGGTACTGAATTCAAGGCATGCACTTAAATGAAAAAAACATTAAAAAGTTTAAATATATATATATATTGAAACTTTTTATTTAAGATGGTTGTAAAGTATTTTCTTCTGTGCTAAAACACTGAAGAAAACTATGTCAGGAAGGCTAAGCAAGTAATTCTATCTAGCTATCATATGGCCTCTTTATGATTTAAATTCTAGCATAAAAGCCTGTTTTAACAGTGCAATCTTATGTATGCTTGTTTTGAAACATTTCCAATTGAATACAGTGGGATCTACTTTCATAGGAATAGGTAAAGGATTACAGCTTTATAGTACAATCTTATATACATCACTATGAAGTAGGACCCAGTAAATTCAATGGGATTTAACTTTGTGTTAGTTTGCATCGGATTAGAGTTTGAGGTATCTAATATTAGTGGACTTCTAATAATCCTAATGTAATAATGTAGTGTTTTACAGTAGAATCCTATGCCGTGGTTAGCACAGTGAGTTAAACCACCAGGTACAAAAGATCTTGCCAACTGGAAGGTTGGCAGTTCAAGCCGTGGATTAGGGTGAGCTCCCACCATCAGCCCTAGCTTCTGCTTGCCTAGCCATTCAAAAACAGCAATGTGAGTAAATAAATAGGTATTGCGTTGTTGGGGAGGTAAAAGCGCCCAATGCCGGAGATGAAAAAACAGGGAAGCCTTGCTTCTATGTACTGTCTATCTTTGTTAATTGCATAACGGCATTGAATGTTTGCCATATATGTATTTTGTAATCCTCTCTGAGTCCCCTTGGGGAGATAGGGTGGAATATAAATAAAGTATATTAACTATAGTATATTATTATGAAAAAAACCCTATAAAACCTTATTAAAAGCATGATTGCTGTCATACTAATTATTGCAAATAATTATTCCGAGGTTTTTTTCAAGTACAGGGAGTTCCCAAGTTACAACCAACTCATCATTAAGAATGGAGGTGAGACCACAGAAAGTGAGATAACTCTACTCCTCGGAAGGGAAATCCACTTCTGAAAGAGTTATTATGGAAAAAAGGTGTCTCCACTGAACCTTTATCATCAAACCTTGTTTCCACAAGAAGCCATTTCTTTTTCAAAATCTAATTATCACAGAGACAGAAAGTGAGGTGAAATCTTCTGAAGAGGTACACCAACAGCAAAACATACACCACAGGGGTGTTAAAACTTCCTTATGCTATTCAAAGCACACACACAGAGGGGTGTGTGTGTCCTCAGCCAAATTACATAGATAGATAGATAGATAGATAGATAGATAGATAGATAGATAGATAGATGACAGATAGATATATATCTGGAATTACATTAATAAATGTACCTGTTCCAACTTACAAACAAATTCAGCTTAAGAACAAACCTACAGGAAGCTATCTGCTTCATAACTTGGGGACTGCCTGTATATAAAAATATTGACAAATTACATTAAATGTCAATTGTTTTTTATTTATAACTATATACAACATTTGCAAATAAAATAGTTTCACAGTGCAAGCAGATATATTTTGTGATAGCAAGTAAGCCGTTCACAAATGTACCGCCACTGAGTTTTTAATGTCACCCAAACAGCCTTTGGGTTTCATTATACCAGTGTTAAATATTTCTGCAGAAGTCCTCAAGCTGAAAAACTTATTAGCAAAGTTAAACTCATCTTAAGAAGATATATGTTTAAAAGAGAATTAAAACAAGTAGAATGTTTGTTCTTAAAGAAGAGCATATGGTTATAAGCACATTCTCCAATATTTTTTATAGTTCAAGTAAAGTAACTTTACTCATTGTATATTAATACTAAGTAGGAAATTTCAGCTTTGAAGACTTCATTATATCTCCTGCGACACTTTACATACATATCCTTTAAAATATATCTGCTTAGTTATGGTTTTCCTCCTTCAAGTTATATTTTCCCCTTTAATCTAATTCCAAACTGTGACAAATAAACTTTTCTGCAGGTTATGTTGTCTACTTACAACCTGGTAATGAAACAAAATCTTCAGACAGGATTACAAGAGAAGCAGCCATTTAAGGCTGCTCCTCTTGTATTTAATTTTTAATTTTTAAAATAAAGATCTACTGATTTATAGGATATGAATCTTCCAATGACAACCCTGCCCTTTTAGACCCCATACTAAAGAGAAACCAAAAACTTTGAGGCTCTCAAAACTGCTCGGGGAGGTAATATCTGTCAAGGAAATTTCTTGATAGATTGAGGCAGCATATAAACCTCTAGCAGGTATAAGGACAGCTTTCTCACTCTTTTACTGGGAACCTATACCAGACATTTATACTGTTCATGAAGACCCTCCTCCCTATTAGATTCAGTGGCTGTCCGCACTTGGACCCAGTGGGTGTCACCCAGTCATGGAACTCATGGTTACCACCCACACGGATCTCCTTCCATTCCACAGCAGGCCATAATATTGTAGCTAAAGTATCAGAACATTTGACATAAGCAGTGACTATAAAAAAACCCAGGAGCAATGAAAACAACTGCATGCTTGTAATGAAACCACATGATTCAAAGGATTGTTTTAATTGGGTAATAAAGGCAGCTCTGGTGAGCGCATGTGCATTAGAAGGTTCAAAATATAAATTAGTTTAGAGTTTTAGTCTTGTAGGCATATCGGTTCAGTTCAGGTTAAAGCTAGGGTTATGAAAAAAATGTTGTAACCATATCTAACTACAAGGATTTTGGTTTTATTAAAACAGTAAATTTCTGTTAAAATACTGCACATTTTTAAATAAACCAACATTTTGGTGTCACCTGGTATGGTTCATCATTCAGTAGCTGTCATATTGTTAGTTGTGAATTGTTTTGATGTAATTTGATAGTATATTTTTCCTTTTTGGTGTTGAATGTTTGCCATATACGCTGGAAACCGCTGAGTCCCTTCGGGGAGATAGGGCAGTCTATAAATAGTTTTATTATTGTTGTTGTTGTTGTTTATTATTTACTGTCCTCCATCTATTTCACCATTTGCTTCTCTATATACTTACTATACTTACTACAATTAAATGCAAGGTTAAATGGACCTGTTTTCACTACAGTTTGGAGTGGGTTTACACTGTAGAATTAATGCAGTTTGACACCACTTTAACTACCATGATGCAATACTATGGAATCCTGCAGTGAGGCACCAGCACCCTTTGACAGAGGTGGCTAAAGATCATGTAAAACTAAAACTCCCATAGTTCCATAGCACTGAGCCATGACATCTAAAGACGTGTCAAACTGCATTAATCCTACATGCAGGCATAGGCAAACTTTATTTATTTATTTATTTATTTACTATTTTTAGATGCCGCCCTTCTCAACCCCGAAGGGGACTCAGAGCGGCTTACAGCAAACAACAATACTGCCAGAGTGGCTTACAATGTACATATAACAATATTGCCGGAGTGGCTTACAGCAAACTGAAAAAACAACAATTAACATTACTGTCATAGCACAACATTAGCACTACACATCATATTGCACTACAATATATCGCAATATTGTTAGCAATATTGCATGTAATATAAATATACAAATTATAATATCATGATATAATTATTATATCACATTATCATTGGCAGTATTATACTGTGTTACAATACAACACCACCAATACCAAATGCATATTCCACACAACATACCGTAATCATACTATTATTATTATTATTACATTACAATTATTGTACTATAACATAATACAATATATTGACATTATAATATATTATATTAAATCATAATGTAATGTAACATTATATTACATCATATATTATTATATTATATTATTTATAAAATAATAAATAACATTATTTATTTAAACAAAATAAAATTACTTATTTAAATAAATAATTTTATAGAATTATCTTAAACAAAGCAAGAGGGGCTCCGAGCTGATGGTAAAGGCAGGAGGCAAGGTGGAACTGCCTTTCCGTCTCCTTCTGTCTTCACTCTGTTTGTGTTTTGGACTTCAACTAACTACTTCAACTACCGGCTGTTAGGAATTTTGGTAGTTGACGTCCAAAACACCTGGAGTGCCAAAGCTTGCCCATGCCTGGTGTAGATGCATCATGAGTGAAGTACAATGAAATGTGTGATGGATTGGAACCACTTTGTGGTTAAGTTCTCCTTTTTATGACATATAGTTCTTCATCTTCTAGTTTATATTTTGCATATGAATGGTCAGAAGAAAAAATATTTCAGTTAGTGCAGTAGTCATGCCATATTTGAATGATCTCTTCCATGTGATAGCCATTTCAATAAAATTATCAAACTAATATTTTTCATTAATATTATATATATATGGAATATTCCATGCAATTCTACTGAGAGTGAACAAAAATGAGTGTTTTGTCACTTATTTTGTGCATATAAAATGTTCTCTATGAGGAACACAGTCTTTCTTTTTCTAAAAGCCTTTGAAATAATTATTTCCATCATATAATCAAAATAGCAGGTTTATATCCAGTTACATTAAAAAAATTCTTCAGCCTACTTCCAGTTATATTGCATCTGAAAATGGATGGGATAATCTGTAAGAGGAATACCATTTTCAAATGTGAAACCAATTCATAACTTCCTTTTCAAAAAGATAGTCTGGATGCATTTCCATACAGCAGGTGGCCTTCCCCCCACTGAGATTTTAATTTCGTTCAAGGAGTTACTCAAGTTCCAGATTTTCAAGAAATGGATCTTAGATTAATTTTACTTTTAGGTTATAAATGTAATAAAGAATCCATATGTTAATGTTGTTGTAAACTTGTTTTAATTCTACACTATAAGATGTCTTTCTTCATATATGATGAGAAAGACAGGATATTAATTAATGACATCAGGAAATAACAACTTTAATGCTGGGCAATGCAGCATCAGCTGTGCATTTTCGAAATAACTTCATATTTTGATATACTGGACACCTGTGTACCAAGGTGCCCAAAAGGGCTTGAAATATTTATTTATTATTTCGGCTTGATGGACCGCCCTATCCGAAGCTCAGGGTGGTTTACAGCACATAAAACATACCAAATTAAAACACATAGAAATGTGACATCGTAAAACCGTTAAAAAATCCCCACCCCCTACAAAAAAACCATAATGGATCAAGCACATAACACTAGAGGCAACTAAATTCCAGAGTGTATAAGATATTGACTGTGCCATGTGCAATATTCGGACTATAGGAGCAGGAGGTGAAAATATGTACAGCTGAACTGATACTCCCGTTTACTGATTGTATATTTCATCTTCATAGAAAGTGCCAATAGTTTTCTATTAAAAACATCAAAATTAGCATACAAATAGTAACCTTTATGAGATCAGTTTAAAAGGCAGGAAAGAAGTCTTTCTTGTTGTCCTTCCGAGACAAACCAGGAAAGGGATCTTGGGGTCTTGGTGGACAGCTCAATGAAGATGTCAACCCAGTGCGCAGCAGCAGTGAAAAAAGCAAATTCTATGCTAGGCATGATCAGAAAGGGAATCGAAAATAGGTCAGCAAATGTTGTATTACCTCTCTACAAATCGATGGTAAGGCCACATTTGGAGTACTGTGTACAATTCTGGTCTCCGCACCTTAAGAAGGATATAACGGAACTGGAAAAGGTACAGAAAAGGGCAACAAGAATGATCCAAGGGATGGAGCGCCTCCCTTATGAAACCAGGTTGCAACGCCTTGGTCTTTTCAGCCTTGAAAGACGGCGTCTAAGAGGTGACTTGATCGAAGTGTATAAAATCATGCATGGGATAGAAAAGGTGAATAAAGAAAAAATATTTTCTTTGTCACAAAACACTAGGACTAGAGGGCACTCCCTGAAGCTCCAAGGTAGGAAAATTAGGACTAATAAAGGGAAATATTTCTTCACCCAGAGGGTCATTGGGTTATGGAACTCACTTCCAGAAGAGGTTGTGACAGCTGTCAGCCTGAACAACTTCAAGGCAGGATTAGACAGATTCATGGATACCAAGTGTATCGGTAGTTACTGAAAAGGACATTCAAGTGCCACCTCGGAGTTGGTTGAGGTAGGCAGGATTTCCCTGGGTACTGGTTGTGGGGGGTCGGGAGCAGGTCAGGGTTTTGCCCTCCCTTCTGCTCGAGATCCCCGTGTACAACTGGTGGGCCACTGTGTGATACAGAATGCTGGACTAGATGGGCTGAGGTCCGATTCAGCATGGCTCTTCTTATGTTCTTATGTTCTAAGGAAATGGAGCAATAAAATGACACTTCCTTCTCCTGTCATTCATTAGTTTCAGCACTTCTAATTTAATGCAGATCCAGTTTATTTATTTATTTACTACATTTACATACCACTTTTCTCCACCTAAGGGAATTCAAAGCAGTTTCCAACATAATAAAGGCAAAATCCAAGTTGTCACAACTTAAAAGCAATAGAAAGTTCGTGTATAGGATTATTATTACACAGAATGCAATAGATTGCATTACATTGCCTACCCCGAGGCACATCCCCCACACTTTCCACTCGTACTGCTCTTATTCCACTTTAACCGTCATGGCTCCATCCCATGAAATTTTAGGATTATAGTTCAGTGAGACCAGTCAACTTTTCCGGCTGGGCATTCTTGATACCTTTTCCTAGTCTGCAAATTCCAGGATGTTGAAGCGGAATGTGACACAATGATTGTGTTAGTGTGAATGAGGTCCAAGTTGAGCTCTGCTTTTGTGTAGACATTTCTTTCTGTTAATTCTTCCTGCTCCTCAAAAATTGTGTCCACACAACTCAAAAGGCATTGCCCACAGTTCCTGCTGTCTCGGGAAGGCCAGAAAACTGACACCATAGGGAATTGTCATCGTCATCATAACCATCATTTATTTGTTACTTGCCTTTCCCCATGACAGGTTTAGTATCACTTATCTGAAATGCTTGGGATCAGAAGGATTTTGAAATATTTGCATAAACATAATAAGATATCTTGGAGATGGGACCAAGGTTTAAACATAAAGTTCATATGTTTCATATGCATTGTACAGAAATAGCAGAAGATAATTTTATACACAATATTTTAAAGTTTTGTGCACAAAATATTTTTCCCCAGGTGTTCCCAGCAGTACTTTTTTTCCCAAGTAAGCAATGACCAAGGCTACATTCAGTCTAACAGCCTGGTATATGGGTTTCATTCATTTCAATAGGTGATATCCAGAGCATCATGTTAGCAGCTAGGAAGAAAAATTATGGTATTACAAGATTCCGGTTTCAGTGTATATCAGGTTGGTCTCAGAATTGCCCTTGATTAAACCATTCTAGTTAGTCTGGACCTCATATTAATGTTATTCTTCAGAAGAATTTCTACCAGAACTAAAATAAAAGTGCATCCTTCTGCTATCATGTCTATCCAATCCATTGCTATATTTTAAAATCTAATTTACAGTTCTCAAACTGTAAATAATCAGTAATTATTTTAACAGTGAGAAATTTTACTTTCCTAGACAGATGTAGAGCTAAGAAGTTCCTTTCCTTTCTCTTCCTTTCCATCTTTTGGTAACCACTGCTCCATTGCGATCACACTGGGAGCACAGAATTGGGATGGTATGACGCTTAATCACTGGACTATATGAGGGTAAAGATGGTTGGCCCTATAGGGTTTTTTTTTTACTATCTTAGCGATTTACAATGGGCCCATGGTGTTGATTGGGGTTTGGTTCAAAAATCCTCCAAAGATGCTCAAATCCCATTACATCCAATAATGTGGGAACATTGTGTCCATGATATAAAATGATTTAATCAAGGTCTGCATTGTGGAATTCTTAAAAAAAATCAAGACATGGATAGTGGAATCTCTGGACAAAGAAACCATTGGTATGAAGCGTTGGCTGTATTCAGTGTTGGAGGTTCAGTTTAATCAAAATGTATATAATACAATTGACAAAAATAGTGGAAATTGGATGAAACCTTAAAGGCATACAGCACAGATCCAGGGATACATCCCTAAGATGAGGAGATTTTACATGGGCTGGAAAATGGTATTACTCTGGGAGTGTACCTATGTTCCACAATTACAGCAATTTGTTACCATCTTAGCTATCATGGCACCATTTTACAGAATCCAAGGACTTGTATTCTGGGGAAGTACATGGACTTTTCTGCCAGACGGATCTTGTGTTCTAGTCTGAGGAGCTGCACTGAAGAGAATACTAAGTACCCCACCAGGCTACAAATACCAGAATACTGTAGGATGGAGCAATGACAGTTAAAATGGTATCAAATTACTATAATTATATACTGTAAATACAGTCTTTATCATCTCTGTAGTGATGATACAGCTTTAGCATTCCCTAATATTCATCTGTGTAGTTCTGCATGAGTTCTGTTTGTTCACCTTGTTGGATCACAACCAGGGTCTATGATACGTTTTGTTAGCATATGACTGACAAGCATTCTGCCTACTATCTCAGCACTCATATACATGAAATGCCAGTGAAACCAGTGGGATGAATGTGATGGTTTGGCAATGACACTGTATTGAGTTGTGTCTGCATATTGCAGACAATCCTGACTAGCCTAGACATTACTCAATGCATGTAAGTATTGCCACAAGTAAATAGCATCTTCCCTACACCATGCATGTAGTTTAAGCAAGGGCAAACCATTTCTCATTCAGAAAACAGTATAGTTCACAATATAATTTAGCTTTAAAATAAAAGAAACTCCACAATATAGTATGGTTTGTGAAACTCAAACTTACCAGGAGAATGGGGCCATTTCTGAAATGTGAAAAGCCAAATAATTCTCACCAGGTTCAGAACTTAGAAAGAGTGACTTGATTGGGCTGCCATTCTCACACTGCCACAGTCACCATGTCAAATCCTTCATGTTTGGGAAGGAAGAGAGAAAAGTCTGCTCCCAGTAGACTACAGAAACTCTAGAAGACAAATTATTAAATCAGAATTTCCAAATATTTTATATTTCTTAATTATTGCACTTCCAAAGCCAGTATTCATTGGTTTGCTATATTATATTTAGCTTGAACAGTATGTGGTTGCATAGAGTGTTTGACACCTGGATCAAATAGAACAAATAATAAAATGGGAAGTGATTAGATGTTTTTTAAAAAGTAAATATAGAAATAGAATATTTATTTATTAATTAATTATTTATTAGTCGGACTTCTAGGCCGCCACTCCCGGGTGGCTCGGGGCGGCTCACAAAAAGTCGGATACAAACGTATTTAAAAGCACATTATAGACTCTAAAACATATTAAAAACATCCTAAAAACATAGATTAAAACTCTGCATGATGTGTGGGGAACAAATGCACCGGATAATACAGTGTACACAATGATCGAATCAGTGGACAGGCTGACACGCTAAAGCGTCTTATGGGCCGAAAGCTTGCAGAAAAAGAAATGTCTTACATGCTCGCCTAAAAGGCAGGAGGTCTTGAAGGGCCCGTGTCTCGGCCGGGAGAGTGTTCCACAACGTTGGAGCAATTACCGAGAACGCTCTCCTGCGAGTAGCCGTCAGCCTGAATGTCTTAGCAGAGGGAATTGTCAGTAAGTTGGTATTTTCTGACCGCAGTGATCTCGTAGGGCAATATGGGGTAAGACGGTCCCTCAGGTACATTGGCCCCAGGCCGTGTAAGGCCTTAAAGGTGAGTACCAACACTTTGAAGGTGATCCGGTGCTCAATTGGAAGCCAGTGCAGATCCTGCAAAACAGGTGTGATGTGACAACCTGCTGGAGAACCAGACAGGAGTCGGGCGGCAGTGTTCTGCACCAGCTTGAGCTTCCGGGTCGCCGACAGAGGAAGGCCAACGTAGAGGGCGTTACAGTAATCCAGTCTCGAGATGACCGTGGCTTGGATCACCGTGGCCAGGTCGTTCCGGGATAGATAGGGGGCCAGCCGCCTCGCCTGTCTGAGATGGAAAAAAGCTATTTTACTGACCATGGAGATTTGGGTCTCCATGGTCAGTTGGGAGTCAAAATGAACTCCCAGGCTCTTTACAGAAGGTGATGGGCATAACGCCACACCATCCAGGGTCGGAAGCTGGACCTCCCCATCACCCGGGAGACCCAGCCACAAGATCTCCGTCTTCGCTTGATTCACCCTCAACCTACTGGCTCGCAGCCATCCAGTAACGGCCTCAAGGCAATGTTGGAAATTATCAGGAACGGAGCCAGGCCTGCCCTCCATCCTCAGAATGAGCTGAGTGTCATCAGCGTACTGATGGCACTCAAGCCCAAAATTGCGCACCAGCTGTGCAAGCGGCTGCATGTAGATGTTAAATAACAGAGGGGAGAGAATGGCCCCCTGAGGAACTCCACAAACTAATGGGGAGCCCTCGGAGACCACTTCACCCCTCCTCACTCGCTGAGACCGATGGTGGAGGAAGGAGGTCAGCCATTTCAGGGCTGTTCCCCTCACTCCAGCCATGGCCAGGCGGTGAGTCAAAAGATTGTAATCGACTGTGTCAAACGCTGCCATGAGGTCCAATAACACGAGCAGCGCAGACCCGCCTTGGTCAAGCTGGCAGCGGAGTTGGTCTGTGATGGAGACCAGGACCGTCTCCGTCCCGTCTCCGTCCCAATATGTGCTGAAAGATTAATATTAACACCTAATACAATATGTCCCTGGTATCTACTGGGATTTGGCTCCACTTGGATACCAAAATTTGTAGTTGCTCAAGTCCCATTATATACAATGGTAAAATGGTGTTCCTTCTATAAAATTTTTGTGGGGTAAAGGATGTTTTTATGTCATTGTTGAACACATGGATACTAAATCTGTGGATATGGAGGGTCGGTTTCCTGCTGGATTCAGATGGAACTGGAACATTGTCAGAATGGTAAACAAATGTGCTTTAATGTCTTATTGCTGTAACTTTAACTGACATTTAAATAAATGGCCATCTCTCTTCCATTATGATCATTTCCAGATTATTAAAATATATCCCCCTTCTACCGCTGTAGCTCTGTTAGCTACAGTTCATATATTTTGCCAATAATGACAGTATGTATGTGTCCAATTGCTGGGGGAATAACTGGGGTGTTATAATCATGATTCTGCCTATAATAATTTTAAAATCAGATCTAAAGCTTTCCTGTAGTGTGGAAACAAAGCTCAGAGGTGATTTTTTTTCCAATACTACACCTCCCCAAATCCCCAATGTGCAATGATTATTGGATGTGCTGCCAGAGAGATTCTATAACCAGAAAAGTAGCTTTTCCAGGATACTTCCCAATACTTCTTTCCTTCCCAAACATTCTAGTATTGCATTATCAACATAAAGGACTACTGTTTAGAAGGGCAATATTTTCTTTTTAAAAAAATCATAAAAGTCCAGGGCAGAAAGATACATATGTGTAACACATCAATGGGCACTCCAAAATTAAATTCAAAAAAATGCCAATGATGGCTAAAAACATCTGAGAAGATAAATAGCTAGAACCTATATAGCTGAGTATTAACTACTGTGATGACCTTATTAGAAAAATATTGTATATAGTTTCTCCTTCTGAAAGTATACATAACTCATATTATACACAACTTACAAAAGACCACAAATTTTGGAAAACAAACAAAATAATCTAATGTTGATCCAAATTGTGTTTTGGTGTTGAAGCTACATAGGTTTAACCTTCTAAGCTAGTCCTTCTAAATTGCATAAATAAAACTACATGGATCTTGACAAAATATTGGTGATGAAACTGAAGATACTGTTATTGTCGTATTTTTGAGCTTTTAGAGTTTATTGTTTCACGTTTTTTCCAGCTTATGGTGACTTTAAGGTGAACCTACCATGGGATTTATTGCCAAAATTATTTCAAAAGGAGTGCCTTTACCTTAAAATCCCAATCTTTCCAGGTGTTTTATTAATCCAGAGCAAACTGGGAAATCCAAGTTTTCTTCAGATAAATGCAGTTTTGCCTGCAGCTTCATTTGGACACCTCACATAAAACTGAGACAGGTCCTGCATTTGGGCATGTCTGGAAGGACCTGCAGTCTCTACATTGCTGCAAGATCTCTTTGCATACAGAATTTAATGCTGCTAGCTGCAATGTGATATCCTGTTTAATCATGAGATAAAATAAAAAGGTTTGTCACCATTTTAAAGAGAGCCAGTGTGATGTAGTAGTTTTAATGTTGGATTATGACTTTGGAGAATTGGGTTGAAATCTCCGCTCAGCCATGGAAACCAACTAGGTAACCCTAGACAACCCACATCCCTAACACAGGCACAGGAAAACAGTCGGTAAACTGGCTGGGATTTCTGGGAGTTGGTCCAAAACACCTGGAGGGTTGAAGTTTGCCCTTGCCTGTTCTAACCTCTGAGGAAGACAAAGTTTAACTAACATCTGTACAATGAAATGTTTTAGCTTATGTGTTTTGACTTTTGTAAGCTACCTTGAGATGACAATGACGATTTTGTCACGAAGGAGAGAAATTGGTATCGCTTGGCTGTCAAGGTATTACTATTAACTTAAGAAAAACAGACAGATTAGTAAAATGTTGTATTGGTTAGAAACCAATTTAGTTTATTTGAAAGAGTGTTCAAGCAACTGCTTTGAAAAAAATAATATTTGAAAGGGGCGCATGAGGACTTAATCAGGTGGCAAATATGGGGGTTATGAGCAGTTTTTTTTATTCATTACTTCTGAGCTCTCCCTTTCCTCGGCACCAGTCACCCAAGTTGTATGGATGTCCCAAAACAACAATAAGCACATGGTTCAGTTTATCATTACTTATCAGATGTTGTTCTTTCTTGCCTTTTCTCCCAAAATAATCAATTTTTCAGATTTATTACGCCCACAATTGCTTTTTAAAAAAAGGAAAACCTGGGGGAGATTATGGGGATACCAGGGCTTTCCTCTCCCTCCCATCCTGCTGCTCTGGAGGAGAAGGAAGACACTGGTTTCTCACTCAGATCTCTGAATGAGAGAGAGAGAGAGAGAGAGAGAGAGGGAGGAGAGGGAGGGGAAGCAGGAGATTTATTACATATTTATTACATACATTTCTATCCCGCCTTTCTCCCCACAAGGGGACTAGCTGTATCAACAGAAAAAAACAAACAAAGATTCCTTTGAAGTGTTTCTTGTGCTGTGTTCGCAGCAACCCAATGGAACTTACCTATTACAATTGTGCCCTTGTATGGCTGGGAGGTGGGAGAGCAGGCTTTGCTGGGGTGTCTCTTGCATTGCAAAGCTTTCCTTTAGGCAGAAGAATTTTCCAAAGCTCATCGCTCCCTCTTTCCTTCTGTTTTTCAATTACACCTCCCAGCTCCTCATACAAAAGCACTGCAATGTGGGGAACTTATTGGTGAGGCTTACTGCCTTCCTGACCTGCATTTACATGGGGGAAGAGATATGTAAGAAGCAGTGTGAAGGAATAATTAAAGAGGCAACACTCCGGGGCTTTTCTCTGATCTCAGTACTCTCCACTGCAGAAGTTCGAGATTTAAAAAGCTAGCTGTATCGACAGAAAAAACAAACAAAGATATTTTGAAGTTTTGGTAATTCGAATAATTACATTTTTTAAAAATGCCATGTCGGGCTAATGAAGCAGGATTTTGGGAGAGAAATGGCAATGCTTGGCAGGGGACTACCCACAGGAACACCCCTTACTCCCCTAACACTGAAGCGATTCAACCCAGGCAAATTGGGCAAGCTCCTATCCCCATGTTTTGGGTGTTCTCCCCAGTTATATCCCAGTTGAATCTAGAAGATGATCTCTGACTGTTCCCCCCCCCCCCCCGTTTTTTTATGTCTGCTTCTGACATTTGCTTAATGAATCCTGAGAGCTGACATGAAAAGCTCCATCATAAATAGTACCCTCTATGGATTCAAATGTTTTTAAAGGGTGTTTGTGTGTGCCTGCTGAGATTAGGTCCTTAGACCCTGATTGCGTTAGAAATTGAGACACTAGTTGCATCAGAAATTTTATTGAAAAGGAGTGTTTCTGGGTAATCCAGCTTTTATGCTTCCTAATACGAATAAGAAGATAGCATAGTATCTAATTTTAGTTGTTAAGTTTTATTCAAAAGTGAACAATTCCACAAACCTTAAGAAATAAGAGTATCATTAATTGTACGAAGTGATGTTCAACTCTGAAGTAACACCATAGCTCAAATACCTTTAGAATAGAAACAGTTCACACATTCACTAGTGATCATCATTGGTGAAAAAACCAAGGGCCTTAGTTTAGTGACCAGACAAGACTACTTCCAATAATTTTCAAGATTCAGCATTGCGCTCTTTAAGGATAGAGTGCGGTTAATGTCATTTGTGGTTAAGCTCTGAAATACTGTATGTTTAACATCCTTGTATATCTGGGTCCAGAACCCTAATGTTGTGTTAGCTTCTTGTATTTAAAGCGCTGAGCCATTTAGTTCAACATGGGCTTACTGGCAATCACTTAACTAAGCAAACCCATTACCAGCAAACCCATCCAGTTAATTATATACTAGAATAGTAATATGTGTCATCTTTATTCCCAGATGTTTTTAGTTTTGAGTGTAAATGCTACGGGTCAGCTTCCAATAAATCATTTTCAATGCACCACTAATGCATGATGATTAAGTAATATAGACAAATGTACATTCTTGATTACATATGTTGTGCAGATGGGTACGCATCCCATAGGCATGAGCTGGCACAAACAGAAATTTAATTCTGAAGGCTGAAGATACAAATCTCAGATTATAGATATAATTATCCTTGAGTAAAAATATTTTGGTGCACTTTTTTATTCTGTTATTTTATTGACTGTACATAACTTCTTATATCTTTTTATGTAAAGTGCCTTGGAAAAAGTAACTGAAGTATAGTACATAAATCTACTAAGTGAATTATACTATTCTATTAAACAGCTGCAACATTAACAACATACAGTACATTTCTCTAGATACATTTATTTTGATACGTGCAGCAATAAACAGTGGGCTTGATCCAGTCTTACTGACTTTGTCATACTTGAGAGTTGATTCATTTGAATAGACAGACTTAAATTAATCATGACTGTATTATTTCCATTGATTTCATACTCTAGGTTTGATTTGAGCCTGTATCCAATGAAGAAGGTGGAGCAGACCCAGATAATGTATTACTTTCTTCCATCATATTCATTGATTTTCTAGTCATGGATTTTTTAAAAAAATGTGATTAGTAAGATTTTGTTGCTGTTTCCTTTTTCTAATTGACCATTGAGGGGGATTCAGGAAATGCATTAGACATGGTCAAAGGACAATTAAGTCTGGCTCCAACCAAGTAACTACTAGGCTTGAGCCCAAATCAGTTTGACCGAAAGTGATTTGTAATATTCGGTGGTCCATTTTGTGTAATCCCCAAGAACAAAATGGGGAGGAGGGAACTGAAAAGCTCAGCAAAAAGGATCAATTGGCTACTGGAGAGGATGGAGTCAAGTCTGCATTAAACCTGCCACAGGGATCTGCTAGGGGCTCCTGGAGAAGATCCTGCAGCAGAAGATCCTCTTCGGCACTGGAAAAGTTCCCTAGGCTCCTCCTCCAGAGATGGCCCTTCTGAGAACTCGCTTTCCCAGCAGCATTTACATGGGACAGGCATTGAAAAGTCTCTGAGTTCCTCTCAGAGTGTGGTGGGAGTTGAAGTTTTTTCTCTCTCTGTGTGTTTCTCAGCCAATAAAAAGCCTTGTTGTGTCCATGCTCTGATTGACTGAGAATGGACACAACCAGCAACTACAATTCCCAGAACCTTCTCTCTCGGTTTGTCTTATTTTTAAAAAATTTTATGGTAAAAACTTAAAATAATCCTTAAAAATCAGTAGATTGGTGAATTGTTCTGAAACTTGGCAGGTCTGCAGTTGTAAATGGGTTCTAAAACTGAGGTAGATTTCATGCAGATAGGCCTTAAAATGACTGAGGATTGAGCCTTTAATGTTTCCGAATCTTTGCCGAATGAAAATGGCAACACTCTCACTGATTCAAGTAACTTCCCGGTAAACAGAATGAGGGTTAGCCAAAAATGGACCCTGAAATGGCATAACTTTTGGGCTGAATTGTACACCACATCGATACACATTTTATATCTAAAATTTTATATGCATACTAGCCCATGCACCTAGACAGACTTTTGATATTTAGCCAAGTTGATGGGACTTCTTTGTGTCATCTTTCTCTTTCACAGAATCATAGAGGGTCTTATAAGTTTGACCCACTGCTTTCTATTAGAAATATAGTGCACCCTTGGCTTGGAGACCTATCAGCAAAAGGAAGTCCACCAACTCTCTAAGCTTCTAACCAGCTTTGTGACTTTGCTCACCACTGAAGACAGAAGGATGGGAGTTGTTCTTTTAGGGTGATATTACTGTTTCTGTATTTCCTACACACCAGTCAGTGCAGTATGAACTACATTGGGGAGCTGTACTCCTTTTCCCACGATTTGTAAACTGACACAGAGAAGAAAGAGCAATGCTGCATAATGACCTCCCCACTTCTACTGAAAAAGAATGACTGTGCAAGTATACAACATGGAGTCTTCATTTTGCAAGGCACACTGAAGTCTCTTACACAGTTTGAGAATCATTGGAATGAAAACAACAGTACATGATCTCTACTAAACATACACAGACATATGCTTCAGTTGTTATTTATACATTTTTCTCATCTATTTTTCTGACTCAAACAATGAGACTATCTATTTCTGTTAAGAAATAATGTGATTACAGTATACTGGAATGGCAATTACAACACATATAGGTAAGAACCCATGCATACATACTTTACTTGTATACATACCTAAAATATGTTTCCACTTTCTGGAAGAAGCAGAAATGGTTTCCTTTTTCAGAATAATTTTCCATCTATGTTATTTGAAAGAGACTGGAAAAGTTGTAGACAATGGCTGCATGAAATACAAAACCAAAAGCACACTATATAATTAAACAGTAAGTTATAGTTCTTTTTTTTAAAAAAACAAACAAACAACCTCCACTGTGTCTTATTTTCCACTGAGGGAGCAACTCTCAATGTCCTCTTTATAAATGGTTTTCTCTGAAGGAGAATCTTTAGCATTCACCTAGTTTCTTAAGCACATGTTATTATTCTTCTGTTGAGTAATGCCTGGTGAAATGATTTGTTTTGTATACTTTGTTGTGATTTTCTTAATAACTTAAAAAAAGAAATCTGGCACTTGGGATGGCTAAATAATACAAGTCACAGATTATAAAATAATGTAAAACATGGGTTATGAAACAGTGTGTCAGCTCAAGTTCTGTGGAGCTGTCTTCAGTTGATTTTATCTTATTTTATGTATATGCCAGGATTAAACAGGCATCAAAAGTCATGGGGCTAGTACATATGTATGTATTGTTTTGGGTTTTTTAAAAAAAAAATTAATTAATGAATAGCCAGCTTTGTGTAATAGTTTGAGTGTTGAATTAGAACTCAGGAGACCAGGATTTGAATCTCCATTTTGCCATGGAAGCCCACTGGAGCAAGGAAGGTAAATCACCTCTGATCACCTCTGATCAAATTCTGCCAGAACAACTCTGTGATGGGTTCATCATAGCATCAGCATACTTTGGGAAAGAACTTGAAGGCACAGAATAATAACATTAAAACCCGAAATCCTTGAAATAAAGCAATAGTAACACTATATCCCAATTTGATATTCAGTATTTTATTAAGGTCCCATATATTTCTATTCAATTACAGGCTATGTTTAGAGGGCTAAAGCTATACTGGCAAACCCTCTTTGAACAACTCTTGATAAGGAGATCCTGTGATAGGTATGTTTTAGGACGGCCATAAGGCCGAAATAAGCCACACAACAACCATTCGTTTCATTACAAATGAATAGTGAGTTTCTTCCCATTTTCAACATTACTTTTAAAACGTATTTTCTAGTAAACTGTAAACATCAACCCTGACCCAGACTGAGACATTATACACTTTGCCCCCTGCTGTAGAGCTAATCTGGATTGGGAAGAGGACTGTGCCCATAGTTTACTTGGTGGAGAATACACACATAAATACAAAAAGATCACATTCTAGCCATGTAAAGTGCAGGCCCTGTGTCCTGACAGCTGGATTGGTATAGCTGTGGGAAGAAAAGGCTTAGAGCCCGTCACTATCCAAGAAAATCCTTATTAGGAGTGCATATACACCTGGAATCATGGGGTTGTAGTTTTATGAGGTCTTTAGCCTTCTCTGTTAAAAATGTTGATGCCTCACCAAATTGAAATTCCCAAGGTTCCATAGCATTGAGCCATGACAGGTAAAGTGGTGCCAAACTACAGTAATTCTACAATGTAGTTGAGCCCATTTTCCTGTGTTTACTTTTGTGTTCTGCCCTAGAATCACATGGACACACATTTATTTAAAACAGTGGTTCTTAACCTGTGGGCCGCAGACCACCAGTGGGCCACGAGGACGAAAATCTGATCCGTGAGCCTCCTTCCTCTTTATTTTCTTTTCTTTATTTTCTGCTCCTTTCGTGCTGCCTGCCATTCCTTCCCTGTCACTGACCATGTCATATGTCCTGTATCTGAAACTAGAGCTGATGTGGCCTATCCAATGCAATTTTCTGGATCAGCACCCCAAACCAAACCTAAAGTTGACCAAAAGCTGATTCATAACCCCTTTGGTACTAATGTTGGAAGTGGTCCCTGGTCAAAGTGGTCCCTAGTCAAGTTGTCCCTGGTAAAAAAAAGGTTGTGAACCATTGATTTAAAGTTTAGCCTCATATCCAAACCTTTGCTGTTACATATATATATATAGTATATCTCGTCTAGTAAGTGGATCCTACAAATGGTGGGCTTAGTCATCATCGTAATCTGTGTCAGACTGTTATTCATTTTTATTTGCCAGATAGAAGCAGCTGTTTGTAGTAATTATTTGCAAGATAAACAGAGATCACTGCAATTGTGCTAAAGCGGCAACAAGAATCTGCTTCATTGGCACAAACAAGAGTCACTGTCACCTAATTCCCATATTGTCATTGGCAGGAAAGCTAATGAAAGTCTTCCGGATCACCTCTGTATAATTAATGTAAGTTTTTATATCAATAGTCCACTGGGAATGCTTGCTGTTCTACAATTAAGAAGCTAGAGAAATAGATAACAAAATGGCAATATTATGAAAAGGTTGCCACAGATGGTTTAACTGTAACTAAAAGCCAAGGTTGCTAAAATTTAGTCCAGAAATACTTCACAGAAGCTCTGAGGCAACAGCCCTAGGGTTACACCCAGGACATGTATTAGATCTGGATCTTGGTAAATGGTGCCAAGGCAATACATACATCGATCAAAGAAATTTGAAAGGCACAGATCCAAAAAGGTTTTTTAAAATATAAAATAAATAAATAAAGGGATCACTTCGGGGCTTTGGGGGTGACCAAAATCTGGAGCTGAAGAAGTGTGTCTGTCTGACTGCATGTAACTCATAAGCTGTGCTTTCACCAGACTTGGTACAAACCCTCAAAATATAGCTCTGTTTGGGTATCAAGTCTCCAATCTGGGCACACAGTTACAGCAATACATTTCTCCCAAGATGTTTCAGAGCACTTCTGAATTGAATCTGCTTTACACCATGTTGGTTGGAAAGTTCATTGGCATACAAGTGTTTGTGCCCAGCATTAACAGCGATGAGCCACTTGCCAGGATTGTCCACGAAAGGGGTCTTGGCCTCTTCAGAACTATGGTGCTCTGTTTTTCTGGGCATAGCAAGTATCCTTTTACAATAAGGAACAACCTAACAGAATTCTTCTCAAAGTTTAAGAAGAAAGTCATCTCCAGAAAAATAAGTAGCAAAACTATAACTAGCTTTCAGGGTCCACACTAGTGCCTGTTAGTTATCTCCAATCTTTCAGTAAGGCTGTGAACTCATCCTCAGCATTACTGGCTTATGCTAGCCAAGAAAACACAGACTGTTGAATAGCTTACAGATGAAATCCAAGACACCAATGGCTAAGCAACATCAGAGCGTGGTCAAGCTGGTAAATATTATTATTGAGGAAGACCAGGAGGATTACAGCAATTTTCCCTTGCCTGTATCTACACAAAAGGGTGAAATTTCACCCACTTCTGTCCCCTCCACTCTGCTGAGTTCATTGAGCACAAAATACTCCAAGGACTTCTTCACATGTGTTGCCTCATGCTCCGCAACATCCAGCTCCCCCCACACACACATACACCTCATCACATGCCTCAGTAATCTGACTAATCCATCTTTCCTTATGGGAAGATGGGAATCCTTTTGTAGTGTGCTGCTGGCAATTTTTCACTGGTCATGGGTTTTTTGCCAGTTTCCTCCCAGAGTCACCTCGGAATTACTTCTCTGGGGTGTGATGGGAGCCATTGGGCTCCGTGGTGAAACTGACAAAAGCCCATCTCTGTCACCAAAAAACAGCCCTTGTGAAGAGGTCCTTAGATTCTGAACTCAGTTTGCAGCAACTGAAGTTGTCAACGAAGTAGGAAAAGGGGTGGAAAAAAACCCCGGGACATGTTAAAAGCAGCTGCAATAAATTGAATGCTGGATGATTAATCAGGACTCTCCCTACCAAATTGGAACATCTGGGGAATATGTGATGGCATAATTTAAGAAAAGTAGGAATTTTAATTTCTGTATTAAATAAACAGTTTTCATCTAATGACTTATAGAGTTGTAGATCTAGGATCGGGTTTCCTTGTATCTGTGGAAGGAAGTCTACCTCAGATGTTCTCTTGGTGTTACAAGACCTGTCTATTACCTTAAGTTGTTGGTTGTTTTCCAGAGATAACACTCTGAAAGGAAGCTACCTAAAACCAAATCAAAATACCTGGGGCATTCACATATATATAGCCCGCTGGTTTTGTTGCAAAACTGTTTCAGTCCATCTATTGCTTACAGTGTTCTATTATTAAATAGAAGGATTTCATGGCCGGAATCACTGGGTTGTTGTGTGTTTTTCGGGCTATATGGCCATGTTCCAGAAGCATTCCCACCTGACATTTCATCTGCATCTATGGCAGGCATCCTTAGAGGTTGTAAGGTCTGTTGGAAACTAGGAAAATGGGAATGTCTAGGGTGGGAGAAAGAAATCTTGTCTGTTGGAGAAAGGTGTGAATGTTTCAATTGGCCGTCTTGATTAGGATTTAATGGCCTAGCAGTTTTCAAAGTGTGACTTCTTACTGCCTGAGGGAATCTTTTGTTGAGAGGTAATTAGCTGTCCCAGATTGTTTCTTGTCTGGAGTTCCCCTGTTTTTGAATGTTGTTCTTTATTTACTGTTATGATTTTAGAGTTTTTAAAAAATACTGTTAGCCAGATTTTGTTCATTTTCATGGTTTCCTCCTTTCTGTTGAAATTGTCCACATGCTTGTGGATTTCAATGGCTTCTCTGTGTAGCCTGACATGGTAGTTGTTAGAGTGGTCCAGCATTTCTGTGTTTTCAAATAATATGCTGTGCCCAGGTTGGTTCATCAAGTGCTCTGCCATGGCTGACTTTTCTGGTTGAAATAGTCTGCAGTGTCCTTCATCTTCCTTGATTCATGTTCTGATATTATTTTCAAAGTTATAAAGAAAGAAATTTCTCCACCAAACAGCCAAAAATAAATGTAAAATAATAGTATTAAAAGCAAGTGTAAAACATACCACCAACATCAATATTTTAAAAGTATAATAGCATCAGTTCAATTTGTTGGTTAATGATTAGGTAGGTAAAATGTTTCAACCCTTTGGCAAGAAGGGTAATAATAATAATAATAATAATATAAACTTTATTTATACCCCTTCACCATTTCCCCAATGGGGACTCGGGGTGGCTGACATGAGGCCAAGCCCAAAATTACAACAAAATACAATACAAGTACAGCAAAATAAAATACAAAAAGCAAAAATATCATCAAAATAATTACATAACATAACAAAATAAAATAAAACAGTTCCAAAAAGACATGCTAGAGAAATGGGACACAGTGGGCAGGCCAAATGTACTAGAAGTAAAATTGACAGAATTGATAAAACTCTGGATGAGGTAGGTAGAATGTGTTTCTGATGGAAAATGTGTTTCTGGGGGGGACGGGACGACTCAAAGGGCTGAACAGTGGGATTAAACCTTCAATTAAGGGCGGGGGGGTGCATCATGAGGATGGAGCTGTAATTGGGACAGACAAAATATGGAATATATATCCACTCACCAAAGGCACACTGGAAGAGCCAGGTTTTTATGTCTTTCTTAAAAGCTGCCAGAGTAGGGGCGTATGTAATCTCACCAGGGAGTGAGTTCCAGAGCCGAGGGGCCACAGCAGAGAAGGCCATCTCCCTCGTCCCCACAAATCGTACTTGTGATGAATGTGGGAATGAGAGAAGGGCCTCCCCAGAGGCTCGAAGAGCTCGTGCAGGTTTATGGAGGGAGATGCGGTCACAGAGGTTGGCAGTCCTGAACCGTTTAGGGCTGATAACCTGCACCTTGAATTGGGATCGGAAGATGATTGGCAGCTAATAGAGCTCCTTAAACAGGAGGGTAACAGGATGTGACAATGTAGAGATCAGTATGCCAGTGCTACACAGGAACAAGTAACTTTTCTATGCCTGAGCCTTATAAGTGAAAACCTGCTCAAAATCAAATATAAAAGTCCTTCTGTTCACTGCAAAGCATATGTCTAAATCCAACCAATCTTTTAATGCATTTCTCAGTGGTTTTGCTATTAGTTATTCTTGCTCTTGCTATGGAGGCCTTTTATATATTAGTATGTGTGTATGTGTGTATATATATACACCTCACGACATTTGTTCAGGTACTTGTGAGGCATCTCTTGACTGTGGGGTGTTTTGTACTTTCGTCTACTTTATGTCATGTTTAAACTGTTTCAATTCCATGTTTACCTTTAACAGAGCTTATTTAAAAATAAGTTCTTCAGTGCTAGAAGTTTTTATTTTCCAAATGTTTGGTATACTCTTTTAATTCATGTTGTAAACCATTTTGGTTCTTGTGCTAGGAGAAACGTGGCACAATCAATGCATTGTTCACTAAATTAAATATCACACTTGTAAGTTGTATGGGTAAGTGATCCATCAGAGATATCATCAAATGCCACATGTAGAACACACCCTATCATTTTGCTTCACCCAACGTGACATATTCAGTTTCAAGTCATTTAGAAATCAATCTTTATGCCTTTGTATAACATTTGCAGCTCCACATGTCCATGCATATGTCTTTATTTTGATGCTGAATCTTTTCTAATTTGTGGAACTCATTCTTCAGACGGTGAAAGAATAAATCATATAACTCTAGTTCAAAAGTAACCACTGCCAACCAAAGCAGTATTCTTATTATTGCAATTAATACTTCCATTTTAAAAAAAATTGCAGAGGTATTTAGAGGTGGGGTTTTTTTTACATCTTTATCCTATTTGCTGAAGTAATACCACTTCATATTCTTCTCAGATTGTTTCTACAGCCTTGTTTCTCTCCGATGTCATATTTATGCACATGCTAAACTCCCCTCACCCATTTCAATATATACGTAATAACATAGATTGTGCAAGGTTACAACAAGAAATATTGCACTCCTGTGATTGTGAGAGAAGCCACTGAGAAGGTTGTCTCTTATGTCCTCAATAACTGAGTTTGTGGTGGTGGTAGGTCAAAGAGAATGTTTTTGGAGAGAATTATTTGTTTTAGGTGATGTGGAATACCTACTACGGGAATCACCATAATAATGTTACATATTTATAGTTTTTATTAAAAATGCAAATACAGTTTTCTTCCCGAAGATAGTAGACAAAGTACCCCATATATTTCATTTGCATTTGGAATCCTTTGCCCGCGCCAATTGTGTATTATTCTATAGAGCAGGTGAAAATTATATAAACTGTTATTTATTTATTGTGTCAGAAGTGAATTGAGGGTACAGTTGTAATGTATTTAAAACACAAAGTTAAAAACTAGGCATTGTACTAAATGTCCTTTGACCAGTAGCTGGCCACTTGGGAGTACCTCTGATGTTAATATAAGAAGGTCCTCCATTGTGCATGTGGCAGGGCTCAGACTGCATTGTAATAGGTGGTCTGTGGTTTGCTCTTCTCCATACTCGCATGTTGTGGACTCCACTTTGTAGCCCCATTTCTTAAGGTTGGCTCTGCATCTCGTGGTGTGGTGCCAGAGTGCAGCCTGTTCAGCACCTTACAGTCTTCTGTGGGCCCAGGATGGAGTCTCTCATTTGGTATCAGCCATGGATTGAGGTTCTGGGTTTTAGTTTGTCACTTTTGGACTCTTGCTTGCTGATGTGTTCCTGCAAATATCTCTGTAGATCTTAGAAAGCTATTTCTTGATTTAAGGCATTGGCTTGCTGGCTGATAACTGAACAGGGGATGGGCCAGAGATGTCATTGCCTAGTTATTATTAGCTGCTGCTTCCTGGCGGATGTCAGGTGATGCAATACTGGCTAAACAGTATAATTTCTTCAGTGGTGTGGTGTGATAATGTGGCATGTCTCGTTAAGAGCCACATCCACTGTTTTAACATGGTGAGATGTGTTCCACACTGGGCATGAGTATTCAGCAGCAGAGTAGCAAAGTGCAAGGGCAGATGTCTTCACTGTGTCTGGTTGTGATCCCCAGGTTGTGCCAGTCAGTTTTCATATGAAATTACATATAGCACTCACTTTTTGCTTCCTAGCCAAACAGTGCTTCTTGTAATTCAGATAACAGTCTAGGATAACTCCCCAGGTATGTTGGTGTGCTGCAATTTTCCAGTGGGATTCTTTCCCAGGTAATCCTCAGAGCTTGAGATGCTTGTCTGTTCTTAAGGTGAAAAGCACATGTCTGCATTTCCCTGTAATTGACAGAAAGAGCACCTAAAACTTGGGAGAGCGTCTGTTGAACCATTTCAAAGCTCCCTGCCTGGGCAGTTATGGCTGGATTGTCAGAATAGATGAAACTTTCTGTCCCTTCTGGAAGTGGCTGGTCATTTGTGTAAATGTTAAACATTAATGGAGCAAGCACCCTCCCCTGGGGCAGGCCGTTCTTCTGTTTTTGCCAACTGCTTCTCTGGCCCTGGAACTCGATAAAAAAGCTCCTGTTTTGTAGCAGATTTCCTATGAAGTGGTAGTCCTTTGTGATATTATACATTTTTCTCAAGAGAAGGTGGTGATTCACAGTATTATAAGATGCTGACAGGTCTATGAAGACAACTCCTGTAATCTGCTGCCTTTCAAAACCAACTTCTATGTGCTGAGTCAGGTTTAACACTTGTGATGTGCAGTTTATATGCCAGAAGCAACTTGCAGCATATGTACTGTCAAATCATTATCTAGAAAACCATTCCTTGTTTCTATCTAAGCTCTAGGCTATTGTTTTGACATTAATAAAGGTATATATGTAATACTTTGGATCCCACACTTCAAATGACATCACAAAAAGATATGATGTGCTTACTATCGGCTTTGGCTGCTACCTTCTCTCCCCTTCTGGTTATTACACAGCTGTGCCCTTCACAGAGTTACAAGAACTAAAGATGGGAGGGCATGTGCTGGTAACCTTAAGTAATACCTGAAATCTCAACATTCTGGTCTCAAGCATTTCAGATCATAGAAACTCAGCTGTATCCAGACAGGGTTCTGTACATTTGAGACCTTCATTGTCTCCTCTACTTTTACACTTATCAAATAAGTAAAGAAAAAGAAAGAAAGAAGTATATAAAAATAAATATCTGTTTCTTAATAAATATGGCATCAAAACATCAGTAAAAATGAAATGAGGAATTTGATTACCCAATTTTGCCAAATAAATGGATTCAGCATCAACCTCTATACCCACTGGATCTTTAATTAAAATTTATTTAGCAAAAAAACCCCAAACACACAAATCCTATCTTGTTTTGTGTATGTTAAATATAGCAACAGCCTTCTAGTAAGGGTCTGTGGGGCAGCTGGCTTGGAGTCAGCTGCATAAGATCTCTACTGACCAGAAGGCCATGAGTTCGAGGCCTGCCCGGGTCGGGGTGAGCTCTCGACCAAATTGTGTAGCTCGTTGTCGACCTTTGCAACCCGAAAGACAGGTGCATCTGTCAAGTAGGCAATTTAGGTACCACTTTGTGGGAAGGCTAATTTAACTGATTTACGAGGCCATAAAATCTCCAGGAAGTATGAAAAAGAATGAAGGAATGTGACAGCTCCCTCTGGTGGCCAGAAGCTGGAATGTTAAATTGCCTCTGAGTGTCTGTCTATATATGTTGTATGTCTATGGCATTGAATGTTTCCCTGTATATGTGCATTGTGATCCACCCTGAGTCCCATGCGGGGTGAGAAGGGCGGAATATAAATGATGTAAATAATAAATGAGTTCTGGTTAACAACTAAAACTCCCCGTATATGTCTTTTAGTGATTTGGTTATATTCAGCCATAGTCTTTCCTTTCGTGGGTGGGGATGAGTGGATATTACCCACATTAATTTTGCCCTGCAGCCTTTTTTAAAATTTGCAGATATGCATGCATTAAAAATAATGTATTTGAATGCACACCATAACACAGGAAAAATAAATGCTCAGTCCAGTGAGCTGTGAATCTTTTATAACTCCTTCATCATTTGAATATGTTGCATATTAACACATTGGGGGATATTGGGACTTTTTACTGCCTTTTATTGCGGTCTAATTAGATACTATAGACATTGATTAACAAGCAGTCATACAGAACTAGTTTAGGAGGCATGTATTGTGAGGTTGACCCACAACTAACACTGAACCACCAAAACATTAATTAGTTTGCCATCTTCAGAAAAGATATTCCAAATGTTATTGGTGGGAAATTCAGAGTTGTATGCTACCAAGCCAATTATCACAGCAGTTTAAATTTCCTGCTATGGAAGATCCTGCCGACTGGAAAGTTGGCAGTTCAAGCACAGGTCGGGGTGAGCTCCTGCTGTCAGCCCAGCTTCTGCTCACCTAGCAGTTCAAAAACAACAACGCAAGTAGATAAATAGGTACTGCTTTGGCGTGGAGGTAAAAGATGCCCCGAAAAACATGCCGGCAAAAATCCAATCAGGAAAGGAGTCAATGGATGACAGGCTACTCGGTGTAGCCGAGTCAAACACAGACGGATGCTGGAGATGAAAAGAGGGAAGCCTTGTTTCTGTTTTACGTACTGCCTGTCTCTGTTAATTGTATAACAGCATTGAATGTTTGCCATATATGTACCTGCAATCTGTTCTGAGTCCCCTCGGAGAGAGAGAGAGCAGAATATAAATAAAGTATATCATCATCATCACCACCAGCACATGAGTTAGTAATTCTCAAATTATAAGCTTGGCCCCTTTGATAAAATCTGTATTTTCTTTTTGTTGTGATGGCTAATAATCAAACAAACATTTCATTGTGGTATGATAGTTGTAGCCATTACTTTAGAAATATGACTGAGCTGAAAGTAGAAGCACTTGTGAGCAAACATTTTCTCAGCTAAGAAGACATATCTCCTCCAGATGTTGATGAATTACAATTTCCAGAACACCTCACCACTACTGGTGCTGGCTTATACTGCTGGGGTTGCAGGTCATCAAATTTCCACCCCAGCTTTAGGAAGGGGGATTGTGGAAACAAGCTGAAAAAGTGTGAGGACTGTGAGGCCAATTTGCTTGATGACATCCCCATGTAAACAATGGACACACTGAAATTGATGGTTAATAATGGCTGCTCATTTGGAATGAGAATAGGAATTGTGCCTTCACTCTTTGTTCTCATTTTGCCACTCAAAGTACCTAAAGCTAATGTATGCTAATGCTTTCAAACCAAAAATGGGCAACTTGGAAGTCCCTGAACAGACGATGAGTGGATATTACCCACATTAATTTTGCCCTGCAGCCTTTTTTAAAATTTGCAGATATGCATGCATTAAAAATAATGTATTTGAATGCACACCATAACACAGGAAAAATAAATGCTCAGTCCAGTGAGCTGTGAATCTTTTATAACTCCTTCATCATTTGAATATGTTGCATATTAACACATTGGGGGATATTGGGACTTTTTACTGCCTTTTATTGCGGTCTAATTAGATACTATAGACATTGATTAACAAGCAGTCATACAGAACTAGTTTAGGAGGCATGTATTGTGAGGTTGACCCACAACTAACACTGAACCACCAAAACATTAATTAGTTTGCCATCTTCAGAAAAGATATTCCAAATGTTATTGGTGGGAAATTCAGAGTTGTATGCTACCAAGCCAATTATCACAGCAGTTTAAATTTCCTGCTATGGAAGATCCTGCCGACTGGAAAGTTGGCAGTTCAAGCACAGGTCGGGGTGAGCTCCTGCTGTCAGCCCAGCTTCTGCTTACCTAGCAGTTCAAAAACAACAACGCAAGTAGATAGATAGGTACTGCTTTGGCGTGGAGGTAAAAGATGCCCCGAAAAACATGCAGGCAAAAATCCAATCAGGAAAGGAGTCAATGGATGACAGGCTACTCGGTGTAGCCGAGTCAAACACAGACGGATGCTGGAGATGAAAAGAGGGAAGCCTTGTTTCTGTTTACGTACTGCCTGTCTCTGTCAATTGTATAACAGCATTGAATGTTCGCCATATATGTACCTGCAATCTGTTCTGAGTCCCCTCGGAGAGAGAGAGCAGAATATAAATAAAGTATATCATCATCATCATCATCACCACCAGCACATGAGTTAGTAATTCTCAAATTATAAGCGTGGCCCCTTTGATAAAATCTGTATTTTCTTTTTGTTGTGATGGCTAATAATCAAACAAACATTTCATTGTGGTATGATAGTTGTAGCCATTACTTTAGAAATATGACTGAGCTGAAAGTAGAAGCACTTGTGAGCAAACATTTTCTCAGCTAAGAAGACATATCTCCTCCAGATGCTGATGAATTACAATTTCCAGAACTCCTCACCACTACTGGTGCTGGCTTATACTGCTGGGGTTACAGGTCATCAAATTTCCACCCCAGCTTTAGGAAGGGGGATTGTGGAAACAAGCTGAAAAAGTGTGAGGACTGTGAGGCCAATTTGCTTGATGACATCCCCATGTAAACAATGGACACACTGAAATTGATGGTTAATAATGGCTGCTCATTTGGAATGAGAATAGGAATTATTGCCTTCACTCTTTGGTCTCATTTTGCCACTCAAAGTACCTAAAGCTAATTTATGCTAATGCTTTCAAACCAAAAATGGGCAACTTGGAAGTCCCTGAACAGACTCACAAGTGGAGTGTCAGATCAAAAGACAACCTGGCAAAATGGCACCACCTAAAATAATCCTCCATCTTGTGCGACTGTGGAGCAGAGCAGAACGTCTCATCTGTATGCTTGTCCACAATGTCCTGCCTCATGTACAGAAGTAGAGCAGTTGGAGGCTACAGACAATGTGGTTGCTGTTGCCCATTTTTGGTCAAAAGATATTTAGGCACTTGTGCTCCTTCTATTTTTATCAGTTTTATACTAATTTATGCAATGCTTTTATACAAAATAAATAAATTTGGAAAACAATTAGAACTCTTCTGTTCAGATCAATAGGACTTAATCCTGAGTAGAGATATGTAGAATAATGGTGTAATAGATGCTGCTTTGCCTTAAAATGACTATTTCTTCCATTAAATTTCCTTCTTTTCTTTCCAAGTTTTTATTCCGTCTTTGCTTGCTATTGCTCCACTCTCAGATTTTCTCTATAGCATGGTCATGGCGCAGTGGTTCTCAACCTGGGGTCCCCAAATGTTTTTGGCTTTTAACTCCCAGAAACCCTAACAGCTGGTAAACTGGCTGGGATTTCTGGGAGTTGTAGGCCAAAAACATCTGGGGACCCCAGGTTGAGTACCACTAGGCTACACAAATAACCTAGTCCAGAAATTTTCACCAATGTTGTGCTTTTCTGCACGCTTCCTAACTCACCAGCATTATTCTTGTAGGAAAAATAATATTCTTGGTTACTCAGAAACCACAAAACCAAGATTACCTACCTAGTCAGTCTTTAAGCATGAACTTTAAACTCATGTCATGTGTGTTTTGGTCTCTGTCTTGGGTGATTAATGTGTTTATGACTGCATAAAACCTGTAATAATTTTAACAGCTTTATACTTATTTTTAGACTTGGCTAGACTTAGGTTTGTGTTTAATGTTAGATATGTTGTGGTTGTCTGGTTATGTTATTATTAAATTTGTTATTATTTAAATTTGTTATAGTTATGAATTTACTTTTGGGATTAGGCGGGGTTGTTTATTTTTTCTTTGTTTAATGTATTATGGCATTGAATGTTTGCCATTTTTTGTTGGGAGCCACTTTGAGTCCCTTTGGGGAGATAGAGCGGGATATAAATAAAGTTTATTATTAAAGTTTTATTATTATTTTACAGAAATGCTTTGAACTCTATCTTTTGTGGCAATGAATTTTAAACTGTGTTTGAAGAATTTTTATAGTATTTGTGTGTTTTTAACTGTGCTGTGACCCATCTCGAGCTGTGGGAAGAGTTGGGGAAGAAATAAAATTATTACTATTACTATTATTATTATTACAATCTGTCAGCTATTTGGATTTTAGCAATTTTAGGCTTGTTCAGTCACAGTGATTCTAATGCAAGTATACAGATCTGAACACAAATATTTGTGGATTGTTGTCTTTATGAGTCTTACAATACTGGTTATGGGTTAGGACACTGAAATAACTAGGTAGGGCTTTGGAGCCTCCTATTGGACATCCGGAGTTTTCAAATTTTCCATCTATGTTATTTCTCTTCTGGTCTTTTAAAGATAATCTATCGTGTGTTGTAGACTTTTGGAGGAAATAAAAATTGAGAGATATAGATGTATTTATGAATTTGATCCATTAAAGTATATATTCTGATCACTGAAAATATTAGCTTGCTCACAAGCAGTAACTGCAAAGTAGCTATCCCTAAAGTTTTTTAAAAAAAAGTAATTTGTATAACACTCATAGAAAGAGGGGATTTCTTTCTATATAGAAATCATACTCCTATATTTAGACAACTACTATTCATTTCATTATAGTAAGTGTACCTATAGTCTGAATGTCTAACAGAGAAAGAATGTGGGTGGACTGTTGATATGTACTGCATGGAGTCTTGTGCACCCTTGAATATTTCATATATCCCTGCAGTCACTTCTCTTGCTTTACTAGACAAATCAAGTAACATCAGATCTGAAGCTTTTCTCCTAATAGCAGTATTTCATTCTTCATCAGAACTTAGAAATGTATCAGAGATGAATCAGGGGTGAGTAGTACTAGTGGTTCATGAGCAGTGGTTCCCAATTAGCAGCCAAGCAATGGTAGTTTGAGATTTCAGTGGTTATCCCATGTAAGCCTAATCAGGGCCGTAGCCAGGATTTTGATTCAGGGGGCTGAGACTGGGTGGAAGAGGGTCTACCCTAGCAAACCTTTTGTATTGTTACTCCAATAACCCCATGAATGTGGGATATAATGAGCATGGTGATCAGATCATGATATGAATAAACATAACAGTTTAAATAATGTACCAGTAAGGCCTTTTCGCGGACCACCCTGAGAATTGGGGGGGGGGGGGCTGAAGCCCCCTTAGCCCCCGCCTGGCTACATGCCTGAGCCTAATGGATGTGACCAAAGATGGTTCATTGTCATAAAGTTCTCCCTGTTTTAGAAGAATATGCCAGTTTAATAATAATAATATAAACTTTATTTATACCCCACCCCCTCTCTCAGAGCACTTGCTCCTACAAAGATTACTTCAGAGATTACAAAACTTGATCCAAACCTGAACTTCCATAAATTGTATAGACCCATCCAGAACAGAAAGGTCATCCCCCTCTGTACATGCTAATCTATCACCAACGATACCTCCGCAGTATACTACCCACAAGATCCAACTAAGAACACGCATCCAGTAGTATTAATATTATTAGTATTAATTAAGGCAATTTAGGCCAGGAGAATTAGAAAAAAAAAAACACTTCCCCTGCTTGCCTTCCAGCAGAGACTTCCCATCAGAGTAGCCAAAACAGTTTCTGTATCCAAACCAACTCTGAAACCAGATTGAAATGCCTCTAAATAATTTTCTTCCCAAGTATCTGGAGTTGCATGGCAACTACTCCTTGCATTGACAGGACATATTAGCAACTGCTTGATTTTAGAGACAATATTCTTGATACTCAGATTATTTATTTTTAGAATAGTCTCACAACCCCAAATTCTCCCGCATCTTGAGAATATATTCACTACCTTCAGGACCCAATCCATCAACAACACTCAACTCTGTGTTATATAAGCCAAGAAGGATAAGCTCATGATAACAAGTGGTAACAGGTCCTTGTCCGTATCCTCAAGTTATCACAACTAAAATTCATTCAATTAAATAATATCAAATGATGCAATTTATACATTCTGCAGGCTGAATTGTTTTAGTAGCATCACCTGAACAAAAACAAATCATTTTTTTGTCTCCAGGTGTTCAACAAACTTGTCAAAGTAAGCTGCTAAGCATTCCTTCACTTACTTGACCAGTTAGGGAAAACCCTAAACCAGTTGAAAGAGCCCCACTGTACAAAATTATAAAGATGCATTAGTAGTGAAGTTTGATTTCTCCATTCGCCATCCATCCAACAAAGTAGACTTATTGTTCAGACAATATGAAAATGGGTACCCTATCTACTGTTTTTACTTGAGTCTAATGTGCACCTCTTGGGCTAAATTATGTCACCAAAATTAGGGTGCAAATTAGTTTTTATAACACATTAAACCCGAGTAAATATAGTAAACATGTTTGGTTGAACTCAATTTTCAGCCATCAACATTTCAACTTGCCTCATACCATCTGACTCCATGCTCCTTCTCTTCTGTAGGAGACAGTTATTAGGAGCAAACATGTCTATTGATTGGATAATTTCTTAACCCCAGAGAAGATAGACGCACCAATCCTGCCAACTTGACATTCTTGAATGACCTTCAAGAACTGTGAATATTTCATACAATAACTTCCCTAATCCTGTGATCCTGTCCTCTGCTGGTTTACGATAGACTACCACCTACTCTCTCTCATATAGAGAGCAATACACAAACATGCATGCACGCACATATGTGTATCACTATAAAATGTGTCTGTGGAACAGTTGTGGGAAGAATTTGGATGTTTTTGAACTGCAGCTTTCAGGATTCCTCACCACTGATTATGCCAGTTATAGCTGATAGAAGTTGCATGTCAACCACATATGAAGACTATATAGATTACATCCCAGGTACAAAAAAGAGATAATTGTCAATTAAGGTCAAGCCACACAGTATCATGGTAACCATTCAAATATATCAGAAAGTAAGGTTTTGCATTCACGTGCAACTAGGTTTGCATATGAAATTTCCAACCTGGACCAGAAGCTCCAAGCTAGTGACAATCTGTTTGCACACACCTTTTCTGCTCTGGGTTCCATTTTGAGGTGTGTTTCTGCAAAGTCACAGCAGTTTAGTATCACTTTCACTATCAACTCCATCCTACAGAAAGCAGAATTCTTTTGCACTCATGAAGTACTTAAAATTCTCTGCCAGCGTGCTCTAACGTACTTTTCTGAACTTCTCACCCAGCTACAAATCCTAGGAATCCATAAGATGGAGTCATGATGGTTAAAGTATTAAAGAGCATCAACTGTGTAGTGCAGATATATTGTAAGTCAAACTAAAAGAGCACAAATATTGCGGTAGGAATGGGGATATTAAGATAAATAGCTAGATAAAGAATTTCATCATTAGGATCACATACACACTCATAGCCATTAGAATGATCCAAATTTTAACAAATGAAATGGTTAGAAACATTTTCAAAGCAAGTAAATTAATTCATTGCCAAGTCAAGTGAGTCCAAATAGATAGCTAGATGCCACTCTTCACTCTCATGTGGATATTCAGAATTCCCTGTTAAACACAAGAAAAGAAGAAACGCACCATCTAAAACGGGTTAAACCCTTGTGCCAGGAGGACTGCTGACCAAAAGGTCGGCAGTTCAAACCCTTGAGTGGGTTGAGCTCCCATCTCTCAGCTCCAGCTTCTCATGCAGGGACATGAGAGAGGCCTTCCACAGGATGGTAAAGCATTGAGGTATCCCCTGGGCAAAGTCCTTGCAGACGGCCAATTCTTTCACACCAGAAGCTATTTGCAGTTTCTCAAGGTACTCCTGACATGATAAAAAAGTTAAAAGGCATAGGCTAAAGTTTGCAAAGACTGTCTGCTTATTAATTATGCTGAAAAGGTAGCCCAACAGAGTTCATATTTGGGAAATATTGTGATGAGGGCACAGTCTAATTTTTATTTCAATTTCCCCTATTATATTAATGCAGGTATAGTCCATATTAAACATATATTAGAACATCAATATTTAAAATGTAGATTAATGCAATACTTTCTCAAATGCATTTAGGCATAACACATACAAATGGGGTTCTTTTGGTTTTTTTAAAAAAAATTGTACCTTTTTCTTTTGTATTTGTAAAACTTAATGAGTTTTTATGCATTGACAACAGCAAATCATAGCAGGTGATACAATGATTTTGAAAGAGGAGAGAGAGCTGGAGGAGCATAAAATTATGACAGAAATCCTATGGGTGAATTATGCTTGTATAAGTGGGAGGTTATGCCAGAGGATCTATTAAATAATTATGCAAGGAAGTACCCCGAATCTCCTTGTGCAAGAGGTTTGCTCAGCAATGCAATGGTTTCCAGGCAACAGCCAGGCAGAGCCCACTATGCAAGTGGTCACACATTAGCTGCAGAGGAGCACAGAGAAAGATTCCTTGCCTACACCTTCCCTCCTAAGCAGTCCAAACCCCATATACGTACAGGCATTATGAACAAGATAGGTTCTGTAGGTTTGTTCTTAAGCTGAATTTGTTTGTAAGTCGGAACAGGTACATTTTAAAGTGATATTATTGGATGTTCTTGAAATATAATTTTCAGCTAGTGGACTTCCATCTGGCTTTAGAAATTATATATACCTATGCACAATCCCAGTCATGTGCAAGGTGCTATCAAGATTGGGTTCTTAGCCAAGAGTCGGGCTTAAGCATGTTTTATATATACTTTCTACATATTTTGTATACTTTCCAATGTTTTGTATTAAAAATTAGTGGCATTTAAAATTTGTGGTTTATTTGTTTGTATTTTCCTCTTTTAATTAACAGACTAATCAATGCTACATGATACCTGGAACTCTAGGTGAGGAAGAAGGCAAGAAATTAAACAAACAAACAAACAGAAATCAAAGAAACCACAGTTGATATTCTACATGAGCTACTTTAAGAACTCCATCCTGCAGCATACTGTAGATAAAAAGTCTATATTAACTCTGCTGTTGATATGCTGATAAATATTTTATGGTGTCTTTAAAAACTGGATACATAGCAACCACAATCCCACATGGCACCACATAGCATTATAATTCTGCATAGGAGACCCCTGTGGTGCAATGAGTTAAACCCTTGTGCCGGGAGGACTGCTGATTGAAAGGTCAGTGGTTTGAATCCAGGGAGCGGGATGAGGTCTCATCTGTCAGTGCCAGCTTCTCATGCAGGGACATGAAATACGCCTTCCATAGGATGGTGAAACATCTGTGTGTCCCCTGGACAACATCCTTGCAGACGGCCAATTCTCTCACTTCAGAAGTGACTTCTGTATGGGGAATTATACTAGAACTGCCCTTTTAATACTTGGGGACTCAGCTGAGCAGCATCCCAACAGTTGACGGAGTACAGGAGGAATAGGAAAAATTTTCCCATAGCCAGAAGTAGAATGATTACCTCATCTATTGAGAACTGCTGGGGTGTTTCTGGAAGTCTCATGTTATGATGTAATCATTTTGCACCCTGCTATAGAGACATAGTCGGATGCCTTTCTAATCCTCCTGTACTCGCCACCAGTCACCAAATAGCCATGGAAGGCTGGTAGGAACTCAATGGGAAGTCCAGTGGTGGATGTGCCCAGGCTATTGCAAAGGCTAGAAAGCAATACCTACCTTTGCAACAACCAAAAGCAGACATATACAAGCATATGATATGCTGTGTATTAGGCATGGTTTCGAACCCAAAAATAGGGAATCAAAAACTACTGGGGGGGGGGGGGATTTTTTTGGATTAGTAATAGAAAGATTTACAAAAAAATTCCAAAAAATTCTAAAATGTAACATAATTACTAACGAAATTCGTTAGTAGTTCTAAAGTAGGCAAAGCAGGGAAACAGGACTGATACTGTTTTAAGCACAGGCAAATCAAGGGACAACATTTCCCTTGGTTTCCTTGCAGGGAGATATAATGCATTAATATATTATTATTAATATTATTAAATACCTCTGGTGCAGGCCTTGCTAATCTGTAAGAGTTCTCCTCACTCCAGCTTTTTCCCATTCAGTTTTACCATAGCAGTCTAGGACCTCCGTTTGAACTCTATGACTTTTCTTGATTCTGAACTCTTCCTTCTCCTCTCTGTGCTCTTTTCACTCCTGCTGCCCTTCTCTCAGCAGTTCTTATGTCCTTCTACTCTGTCCTTCTATCTAAACCCCCTTCCTGGGTGTTTAAAATTGCTTTTGTCAGTCCTCCAGCCCCTCTAGGAGTCCCGATCTGGATCTCTCTATGGTTTCCGGTTCCTTTTTCACTTCCTGGAGGAGGCCTTTCACTCTAATTAGGCTTCAAGCAGGGAAAGGCCCCAATTTGACTGTGAGTTATGTCTGCAAAGCTATTTTGGAGGGGAAAATTTTCCTGTTGGGTGGGCATCCGAAATATTTAATAATCTAACAAAATTTTGGGCCCAGGGAGTGCGAAAAAGAAAGTCCACTTCCGGGATTGGCCTTGCGATCCGTATAAACTTGAAAGTCCCATACATACGAATCCCTTCCGATTTCTTTTCATTTTCATAACTTTTTTCTCATGCCTACTGTGTATGCCTCAGGCAGGAAACCAGCTTCGAATATGCAGTTCTCTATCTGCTGTAGAACATGATCAAATTGAACAGGTTTTAACTGCATTACACTCCTAATTGACAAACTGGCTTTTAACCTCTAATGAATAATCAACCCATATTTGCACAAATAGTGGCCCTAGGACAAAAGCCATCATAAATGAAAAGGGATCCACACCTAAGTAAATACATTGTGATAGGAAATTTCATCAGAGCAAGACATCTACAGAACACTGGTCATCTGAGAGGAATCTGTGATCCATAATGTGAGATTCATGATGAGACATGAATTTAAACCTAATGAACTGGCTTCAGCTCTTGCCACTGAAGGATACCTCTGGGGTAGCTCACCACTTGGCCAGGGGATGACTTTGTCTCTTCTCTAAAAGTATAATTAATTTAAAATTGAGGTTTAGAGGCATCTCCCTCTTCTATAATGGAACTAACACCAACATTTCTACCAACCTTGTTTGTCTTTTAATTTATTTCAAGTATGGTCGATTCCCAACCAAAATGCATACGGGGTTCCTTCTAATTCTGAGACATATTAAAATAAGATGTGTATTTCTCTTTTATTTTTCCTTTGAAAAAAAGTCCTAGAGCCTTCTTTTATGAGGAAGGTAAATCAGATTTGCACCAGGATAATAGTGTTTTTGGTGGCAGCTTACTGTGTGATGTGATCGCTCTTCTGTTCTTGTCCCATGGGATACAATCTTATAAGTGATTCTTTTAATAATTCAAAATCCCCCGAGTAACCTCCTTTCCTGTGCAAAAGTTCAATTGCACTTTTACTCCAATTTTGGCTGGGCAGGGGATAGTCTAGCGAGCATGCTTCGTGTAAGGAAATATACCAGATTTCTTCCATTATAAGATGCCACTGATTGTAAGATGCACCCTAATTTCAGTACCATCCCCACCACCAAAAATATGTAAGATACACCTGCGATTCTAAGATGTTTATATAGGAGAAAATGTGTGTCGTAGAACTGAAGAAATACAGTAAGAGTTATCAGAAGATGAGCCTTTTTGTTCAGCATTCAAACCATTTTGTTGTTCTTATAACCAGCAGCAGCTCTTAGATAGCAGTGCTTAGCTCCGAAGACTAGCCCATCATAGCCTACCTCGAGTGAGCCGATGAGCAAAGTGAGAGGCTGTCAAAGGGGCAGGAATACAGCCTAGCAAGTTCTTCTGAGGTTTGGGAGAAGCCCTGGCAACCGGGATGTAGGGTGGAAGAGTGAGCAAGTGCTAGGCTTGGGTGTCACTGCAGGCTGCATGTCTCAGTCAGCCCTCCTTCCTTCAATGGGATTGGATTAAAGTTCATTGGAAGGAAAGTGTTACGAAAGACAAAACCTGTAATCAAAAGAGGAAGGTATCTGTTGTCGAACGTTTTCATGGCTGGAATCACTGGGTTGCTCTGAGTTTTCCGGGCTGTATGGACATGTTCCAGAGCATTCTCTCCTGATATTTCACCCACATTTATGGCAGGCATCCTTACCATACATCCAGGGGCGGTCTAAGGTAATTTGAAATGGTAGGCGAACATTATTTTGGTGCCCCCCCCCCAAAAAAAACATTATTTTGCCCTCCCCATGTAAAACAAATATACAATTATAATATCACAATACCATTAGTAGTATTATATTGTATCAATGTATATACAATATAGTATACCATACTCATACTATATTATATCATAATTATATTATACTACATTACAATATGGCTGCAGTTCGCCCTACCACCTGCTCCCTCGACCCGTGCCCCTCCTGGCTTGTTAGATCCTGCCTGGAGGGGTTACGTGGGCCTCTGTTGAATATCATTAACAGCTCCCTTGAGCAAGGAGTCTTTCCAGAGTGCTTGAAAGAGGCGGTGGTAGCTCCATTACTGAAGAAACCATCATTGGACCCTTCGGTTCCCTCCAACTACCGCCCAGTGTCGAATCTTCCGTACCTGGGCAAGGTAGTTGAGAGGGCGGTAATGGAGCAACTGCAACCCTTCTTAGATGATGCAACATGGCTAGACCCCTTCCAGTCCGGCTTCCGTTCGGGGCATGGGACGGAGACGGTCCTGGTCTCCATCACAGACCAACTCCGCTGCCAGCTCGACCAAGGCGGGTCTGCGCTGCTCGTGTTATTGGACCTCACGGCAGCGTTTGACACGGTCGACCACAATCTTTTGATCCACCGCCTGGCCATGGCCGGAGTGAGGGGACTGTCCTTAAATGGCTGACCTCCTTCCTCCGCCAGCGGTCTCAGCGTGTGAGGAGGCGAGTGGTCTCTGAGGGCTCCCCACTGGCGTGCGGAGTTCCACAGGGGCCATTCTCTCCCCTCTGTTATTTAATATCGACATGCAGCCGCTTGCACGGCTGGTGCGGAGTTATGGGCTGGTCTGCCATCAGTACGCTGACGACACCCAGCTCATTCTGGGGATGGAGGGCAGGCCGGAGTCCGTCCCCGATAATTTCAGCATTGCCTCGAGGCCGTTACTGGATGGCTGCGAGCCAGTAGGTTGGTGAATCCGGCGAGCGGAGATCTTGTGGCTGGGCCGCCCGGGCGGGGTGGGTGCCGGCTTCCAACCCTGGACGGGACGACGCTGCACCCAGCGCCGTCGGTGAGAGCCTGGGTGTCCAGCTGGACTCCCAGCTGTCCATGGAGGCCCAGGTCTCCTCGGTCAGCAAGGCTGCCTTCTTCCATCTCCGCCAGGCAAGGAGGCTGGCCCCCTACCTCTCCCGAAGTGACCTGGCCACGGTGATCCAAGCCACGGTCATCTCGAGGCTAGATTACTGTAACGCGCTCTACGTTGGCCTCCCTATGTCGTCGACCCAGAAGCTCAGGCTAGTGCAGAACGCTGCCGCCCGGCTCCTGTCTGGGGCTCCAGCAGGTTGCCGTATAACACCAATTTTGCAGGATCTGCACTGGCTGCCTATTGAGCACCGGATCGCCTTCAAAGTGTTGGTTCTTACCTTCAAGGCCTTGTACGGCCTGGGGCCAGCGTACCTGAGGGACCGCCTCGCTCCATACTGCCCTTCGAGATCACTACGTTCGGAGGATGCCAATCTTTAAAGTCGGCGCACCTGACATCCACCCGCCGGAGAGTGTTCTCGATTATAGCTCCCACGCTATGGAACGCCCTTCTGGCCGAAACCAGGGCCCTGAGGGACCTACTCCCATTTAGACGGGCCTGCAAAACGTATTTGTTTAGGCAGGCCTTTAATGAGTAGGTCCATGCTATATTGCCTGTGCGGTGCTGGTGCGGCCTCTAATGTTGTGTTAATTGCTGCTGTTTTATTACTGTTGTTTTAAGGTGCCGTTGTTGTTTTAACCACATGTTTTTAATTTTCCTATGTACCGGCTCTTGTGAGCCGCCGCGAGCCCTCGGGAGTCGGCGGCATAAAAGCCCCAATAATAAATAAATAAATAAATATAATTATATTATAATATATTGACATTATAATACAATATAATATTCTATTTTATTATTATAAAATAATTAAAAAATTATTTATTTAAATAAAATTATCCTCTACTAAATATTTTCATGACTCCTATAAAACTCAAATAACCCAAAATAAAGTAAAATAAAATATTATATATTACTATTTTGTACAATACCACTATACTGCAATATTGTTTGTAATATTACATGTAATATAAAATATATCATTATTCTATTGTTATATTGTATTTTTATTATATAGTATGACAATATTAAGCAGAACTGTATAATAATCAACAAGAAATGCAATGTAAATGCATCAAAATCAGAATCTATTACCGACCACCCGTCTCATAATTCATAGGAGTCTCCCATAAGTCCAAAATTAGGATCTCAATGTAAATGTAAATAGAAAAACAGACAAAATGTTCAAATGAGGTCAAATACAGGCAGTGTGGCCTGGGCAAACTTGGGCCCTCCCTCTAGGTGTTTTGGACTCCAACTCCCACAACTCCTCATAGCCTCAGGCCCCTCAGGTTTAGACAGAAATAGAGCCGAAGAAAGGAAGGAGGAGAGAAGAGAGATCACAGAGGAGGAAAGCCCTTCATTCATTCCTTCACTTACACTTCCTTCACTGATTCTTTTCTCCTTCCCTGCAAGCGCGCGTGGCGGAGACAAAAGGAGAGGGAAGCACTCCCTGCCGATAGGGAGTGCTTTGCTTACAGGCTTCTGCGCAAGGGAGCTACTGGGCATGCGCGGAGGTTTTTGCTCCTGCGCTCAACTTCAGCTCTGGAGCAACTGCACCTGCGCGAAAACCTCCGCGCATGCCCAGAAGTGGCGTCGGAGCACACAAGGCCAGGGCCCAAAAGCAGGCAGCTGTGGCGCTGTCTGAGGAACATCAACAGGGCCAGGATGGTGCCCCATGCGGCCAGGATGGCACCCCCTTCCCAGATGGCACCCTAGGCGGCCGCCTACTTGGCCTACCTTGTAGGACCGCCCCTGCATACATCAAGAGAACCACTAACTGCATAGGGAAGCTGATGAAGAAACACAACCTACAAACGATCTATAGGCCCATTAAGAAAATCCAACAAATGCTACGTTCAGCAAAGGACAAGAGGGAGTCTACCATATACCATACAGCTGTGGACAAGTCTACATAGAGACCGCCAAACATGGCATTGCCCAAACACGAATCAAGGAATATGACTACTTCAACCAGAGAAGTCAGCCATAACAGAGCACCTGATGAACCAACCTGGATACAGCATATTATTTGAAAACACAGAAGTGCTGGACCACTCTAACAACCACCAGGTCAGAAGCAACCATGGACAAAAATTTTAAAACCCACAAAGTTAAAAACTTGGCATTATACTAAATTTCCTTTAACCAGAGGCTGGTTACTTTGAGTGCCTCTGGTGTCACTGTAAAAAGGTCCTCCATTGTGCAAGTGATGGGGTTCAGACTGCATTGTAATAAGTGGTCTGTGGTTTGCTCTTCTCCACACTCGCATGTTGTGAACTCCACTTTGTAACTCCATTTCTCAAGGAAGAGAAATGACTAAAGAAGAGAGCATGACTAAGCAATGTACGAGAGAACAACAAAAGTGGGGTGGCTGGACCCAATATTGCTCGTCTTTGCTACACCAGTATTTTGACGGCTCTATAACAACACTAATGAAACTGGATAAGAAGACCATTGGTGATAAAATAATGGATGTGGATGTGATCGAGAACATGAGGGATAGTCTAAAGCAGAAATGTTCCACCTGGTATCCCCTATTTAAGAGTGATCAATACCGCCAAGATTACTTGCAAGAATTAACCGTGGTGACCCTCAGGAAAGCCTTTACAGCCTTGCGGTTTCAGACAATGCCTTCAGCCTGGCTGGAGGGAAGATATAGAGGAACATCTTATTCCCAAAGATTATGTATATGTGGTTCAGGAGCGATTGAGGATCTAACACATTACTTACTACATTGCCCTCTGTATAAGGATCCCAGAAAGAAGATTCTAGGAGGGCTTCTGGAGGATAGGGTGGCTTGGCAGCAGACAGCAGTGATTAAGGATTTGCTAGCAGACTACTCTAAAGATATAACAATAAAGGTTGCCACTTTTGCAGTGGCAACTCAAAATATCCGTGCGAAACTAGTAAAATCCTTAGTAAAGGATGGGAAATAGCACAGGATGGTACAGTGCGTTGTAGACATGACCGGAATGTTAAAAGTCAGTTTTAATGAGTTTTAATATTTGTACTGAAGTTTTATATTGTGATGTGTACTTTGTATGTCACTAATATGTGTGCTTAATTTGTTATGGCCTATGGCTAGAACAATAAAACTTATTCATTCATTCATTTAAAGAGATTAGCTCTGAATCTTGTGGTACCAGAATTGATGTTTCAACTGGTATTAAAACTGATGTTTTAACTGGGCTATAACTGATTGTATATGCTATATCTTAACATGTTGTTGTTCCCTGCCTCAATCCATGAGGACAAGCAAGTGAGAAATAACAATTGCCTTCATATAGAAACCATGCAGGATAACAATTGGAAGCCCAACAGGAAGGGAGGGGAGGAGAGGAGAGGAGAGGAGGAGGCCGAGGAGGAGGGGAAGAGGGAGAAAAGGTGGTAAAGGAGGGCTGGAGAAACAGACTTTTGGTACTGGGTTGCAACAGGGTGCCTGCTGTAAACAATGTAATACAACTTGAAAGATGAATAACAGGATCTACTCTACTCAATATTACTTTAGCTCTGTGTGGTACCACAAGGTGTGCCTACCTACAACAGGCAAAGCAAACAGCATCTGCCTCCCAAACTCCTCAATGAGCATGTGTGAGCAACAAAACAGAGGAAAAAAGGGGAGAACAGGTAAACCTCCCCCTTTACTGTTGTGTGTGTGCGGTGCAATAACCTAACCGTATTCTTTTCATGTTATCACTACTTCTTGTATCAAATTTTCAGTTGATTAACGAAATAATGCCCAGGAACACATCTACTTTGTGAACTGAGGTATACCTGCACAACAACAGAACATTAGTAATTAACAATTTGCTACCTTTTCATGATAACTAGGATCTGTTGCATTAGGTAAAGTGAGGCTTCCTCACTCTACCTAATGGCGGAACTGGCCTGAAAAGAGATATTGGATTGGGTTGCTGTAAGTTTTCCGAGCTGTATGGTCATGTTCCAGAAGCATTATCTCCTGACCTTTTGTCCACATCTATGGCAGGCATCCTCAGAGGTTGTGAAGTCTGTTGGAAACTAAGTAAGTGAGGTTTATATATCTGTGGAATATCCAGGGTGGGAGAAATAACTCATGTCTGCTTGAGGCAAGTGTGAATGTTGCAAGATATTGGATTTGTGGCAAATGGCTCAAGGAAAACATTTGCCCCAACATGTTGATGTTGCAGAAAAGGAACATTTCATGGTAGGATTATGATGAGAAAGACAAAAAGGAAAATGTCCAATACCGAAATATTCTTACACAAATCTGCTGGGCAGTCACACTTTACTGAACATTATACGTGAACTTCTGTTCCTACTATTCATATCATTGCTCTCCTTGGCAGATCAAACATGTTTGTGCTGTCAGCCTTCTACATATTGATTGGGGACAAGTTTTTAATGCTGCACTGTTTGTAAAGTCTGTATGTAAAGTCTATGTGTAAAGTCCATATGTATGCATTTTAATATTTTTAATATTTAATGTTTAACTTCATACATTGTTTAATGGTTTTTAAATATATTCATTTTGAGTTAATCATTTTGAATTGTTTTATATGTATTTTGTTGGCCACTTTGAGTACATTATTAGAGAAATGAGTAAATGAAATAATAATAATAATAATGCCAGCACAGTGTAGTGATTTCAGCAACTGAAGACTTTGAATGAAGCATATTCTCTCAGCCTCAGAGGGAGGCAAAAGCAATCTCTCCCCCCCCCCCAAATATTGCCAAGAAAATCCCATGATAGGGTTACTGTAAGTCAGAAACGACTTGAAAGCATGCAAGAACCACAAGCCTTCATCCAATGTAACAAGTAGAATACCTACATTTCTTTCCAACTGATAAAAAATGATCTATTGATTCTTCTGTAAGACAGATCAGGCTTATTCTCCTTGAATGTGAGAACCAAAAGAAGCAAGTCTTATTGGTTTCTTCTTCTATTATTTTGATGATGCACATAACAGTACAAGGAATAATCTGAACATATGGATTGTTTAGTTGACTCAGATCAAGCTCCATCTAATCTATTGGGCATTTCCAGTTGTGGTGAGCTAGATGCTACACAAAGTTCATTGGCAAGGCATTAAAATGGGAGTCATGCCTTGTTTGTTCCTGATATAAGCTCTTAAGAGGTGTGATACATTGGAACCTGAAAGTTCAAAAGCATTTAATAGGCCCTCATCCACGATGAATGTATTTAATTGTTAGATACTGAAAATTGCCTTCTTTTTGGATGCTGTGAATGTTTACTTAGTACTAACATTTTGCAAGATACCATTTTTATACATTGATTACTATAATATTGCTTTGAGCATAACAATATATTTCCATATTCCACCATATTATTGCTAATTATATTAGTAATAATGGTAGTGATATGATGCAAAAGTAAACATTTAGTATTACTTTTTATCAGTGCATTATTATTTAAATAATATGTAACAAATAAAGCAAAATAGTTACTCTATAAAAAGTTTTAAAAATATTTTAAATTATTCAAACTCTGCAAAAGACTTGCATGTTGATATAATGATACTGCTTTCTTGCATTTCATATCACCCAATCATAAGTAGATGATGAAGTGAATATATTTTGCTGGAACTAAGTGTACACAAATGATTAAAAAGGCATAGAACTTCATTACAGGAGAACACAAAGACTTAAGTGATATAAATTGGCAAGTAAAATTGTCTTTGCTCTAAACGTAAGTGCAGAAAGAACACAGTAGGGAATAAATATATTGTCTAGACTACAAATCTATACTCACTTGTTTGGTAGTAAACCACACTGGACATACCAGACTTACATCTGTGTAGTCATATATGGAATTGCTCTATTAGTGGAAAGTTTGGACAGATAGAACTATACACAAATAGCATAAAATATTTGTCTCCAATTAAATGTTGATTTTAATATTCATTTTGTAAGAATTGGTAAACAAACCTGAATGAGTTTTCTATGGTCATATTTATGAAATGATACAAAATCAGCCCAATTTGGCCGAAACTGTTACCAGACAATTTAAAAAAGTTAATATCAGAATCTGTCTGAACGGAATCTAAATTGGTCCAAAGTGGTTGAGTCATCAAACCATTTTTAAGCATTAATATCTAAACCAGAACTCAATGGAAGAGTATAAAATATTGGTGAATTCAATTCAGACTTAGACACAAATGTGTAACCACTTGACTTCCTGTTGATAATGAACACTTCTTGAGACCTTGCTCATGTGGAAAACTCTCCACACACATCACTTTCCATGTTAGGCAGTGGGGATAGGTGTTGCCCTGCTACCATGTGAAAGAAAATGTAGGCTATCCAGAGGAGGCTATAGACTAATGGGGTAGACCAAGATATCCTAATAGTCCCTCTCTGTCAGGTTCAAATCTATGTTCAGCCCGAAGACGGGCAAGACTTTGGACCAGTCTCTCTAGGCAATATACAGCAGATAAATATTGTCAAACTATATATACCATGTATACCACCTTGAAGAGCGCTCCATGCAATCATGTTGGTTGCAGAGTCAGACACAACTGGTTTTAATGTCAGGAGAAAATCTTTACCTTTACTACACCACCTTGATCTCCTCACATAGGGACTATGATATAATGTAATAAATACAGTAATACCAATGTTGATATATCAAAAATGGCCATAAAGAGTGTGGGTTGGATTAAACTGTTACATATTTATATAGTTGTTATCTCAGTTAACAAACCTCTGAAAATGCATTTCCTTTTAGAAAAGTCTTTTTATGGCCACCTATCTAACCCTTTCTTGTTGTCCTCTGTCTCACTGGAAGTGCTTTTTAAAAGCAGTATTAGACCTAGAAGGATGATGAAAGACAAGTGAAAAAAAACCCAGATTTCTGGTGATGCATTGTATCAGTGTATCTGCAGCAAAAAATCCGAAAAAGGAAGCTTGAGAGAAAGACCTGGATTCTATGGTAGTCACTTCTACTGTAGAGGGAAAGCAAACAGCAGCTGCTTCCAGAATCACTCATTCATGAACAGTAAAACAGATCACCTGCCTCACCAGCTATCCCCAGCATATTTAAGCAACACAGATAAAAAGATGGCAGTCAGGGGACGTGAGTGGGAAATCTACAAATGCATTTTGGAATAAGTTTTCAGGGGATTATTTTTCTTGATTTATGCAAGGCTTAACATGGCACCCAACTTTCTAGCAATTATGTTGTGGTAAAGTGTGGAGTTGAACTGCTGAGGATTATGTGGCCACGGTAGTATTTTTTCAGGAGGATCCAGCTTAGTAATCTTTCATAGACTCCTGCAGCAGTACTCAGCCAATAATTTTATATTAGATTTGCTACTACCCTATTGGCTGGCAGGGGCCTATTCGCCCAACCAGAGTGGGCCGGATGTGGTTTCCACTCCAGTCAGATACTAGACGATATAGCTGGAGCCCGAGTGAGTTCTCCTCAGTTTGCTTGGTATATCTGACCTGGTTGCTTCATTTTGTGTTTGCATATTGTGAGTTTTGCAACTAAATATCACAAAAATGTGGAATTGCTGTTCCATTTTTGTGGTACAGGGGCCTATCCCCATGGTTTCCATATTATTTCTTCCTCTGATAGTCGTTTTTCTGTTAAAGAGATAATGCCCAGGAAGACATCAATTTGTAACTGAGGTACACCTGTAGTGCAATGGCAAAGCACTCAGTGCTTTCTAATTCTTCTTTATGCTCAGCCTGAATGAACCAGATTTAAACTTCTTGCTAATGGCATTAACATAAAAAAGAGACAGAGAGAAAATTCATGGATTTCACAATCGAAGACAGTGAAAGATCTACCTTGGTGCTGGGACTGAGAATTTGCATTTGTTGACTATTTGAAAATCCTTGCAATTTGAGGGAAGGGAATCTCAAGTTCCACTGCAAATTGTTATATGTTTTTAGCATCTCGTGCTAGGTGTGTTTTCTCTAAAGTTCTGTCAATGAACTCTCTTTATTGGATGTTATTGGAGAAATATCCTAATTGTGAAAACAAAGGCAAAACACGTAGGCCCCTAAAGTTCCTAACATATTTTAGCTTAAAGCTTTAACAGTCAATATTCCATGGATTTGCTATTCTATTGCAGTCATGCTAGAATTGATAGCAAATACATACTGGATTGAATACCTCTGTTCGATTGTACAGATTCAACAATTCATTGTCCTTCCACGATCATACTTCCACATACCCCCATAACTCCACTTTCTCACACTCCCACTCTTATGTCTTATTATTTTAGAGCCATTTCACAATTTCAGTTTTGAAAAATAGACACATATAACTATAAAATATAAACAGAAAACAGACAATTTGGGAACAGTGAGTGGGAGGGGGGCAGAAGAGGAGAATCCCATCTCTTATTTATTTATTTATTTATTATTTATTTATTTATTATTTCAATTTGCTAAACCACCCTTCCCAAGACTCAGGGCGGTTTCCAAACATATAAAACACATCGAGATAAAACATTCTCTTGACATCACTGTACTGTCAACATGCTGGCACAGAAGCAGAACAGATTCAGCATACCAAAGGTAAGTGATAGGAGTGTTGCTGGATTGTGAGCTATTGATGGGTTTTACTCATCAGTAGTGAGGGATGGGATAATGGGGAAGGGAGGAAAGCCAGCACATGATGTGCTGCATGCGATAGGGTACATCACCAAAGATTATGGTCCAGCTGCAATGCTAGTTTGCCCACTTCTTCCGTCTTAAGAGAGGCAATATTTTAAATTGGGGAGGCATACAAATGTTGGGAATTGTAGGGCTTTGTTCACCCAAGGATACCTAGAAGTATAGACTTAAACCTTTGAGAATGGCTAATTATAAAGTAAGAGATGGAGGTTTTTAACGGGATTAATTTTAATTGGGCTTTATTGCTTTTACCAACAAGAGCAGGTTCTGTGATGTTTTTAGTGGTACTATATGTCTTAACTGTAAAGTTTTAAATTAATATAGGTGATGTTTATTAGTTATAATTAATATATTTATTGGGATTAATTTTTCTTCTATGTATATTTGTCTTTTTGATTTATTTGTTTTGATTTAACCTTTTTTGGATTGTGTGACTGATAATAATACGTACATAGTTTCCTCTTGTTGTAAGCCGCCCAGAGTCCCCTTGGGGAGAAAGGGCAGAATATAAATATTATTATTATTATTTGAAACACAGGAAGATTAGTACACAGCAAACAGGATCACTATGCTGGCTGTTGTGTTGTATACATAACAAGATTAGTACATAGCAAACAAGATACTATGCTGCCTTTTGTATTTGATCATACGTCGGACACTTCCCAAGTGTCTAGGACTGTGTGATATATCTGTGAATAATAATAATAACTATTATTATTATTATTAAACCTCAGTGGGACTGACTTTTGTTCCAAGATCTGATGTTTGCTATTTTTGCTCTAGAGCAGCGCTTCTTAAATTTTTCCAGTCGGGATCCCTTTTGGCCCAATAAATGTTTGCATGACCCCATAAAAATAGGTATAAACATCAAACATTTACTGATAACAAATGAGCATCTGCAAGGTGATTTTTTTCTTTTTATGAAGTACAGCTGAAGCATCTTTTGCAGAGTCCACTATAAACACTGCACAACAAATGTTTGTAAATGTCTAAAACAGCCACTAGGTAACATTCAAAAAACTTTTACTGTTTCCCAATTTTAGTGATCCCAACATTGAGTGAAGGAGACCTGATTTGGGGTCAGAACTCACAGTTTAAGAAGCCCTGCTGTAGAGTACAGTACCACCAAGATCAAGACTCCAGAAAAAAAACTGCAGTATATTTTCAGAGCAGTAGCAATAAACTGTAAGACAGTTAACAAAAGGACAGGCACCTCTGATAGACATACTTTGTATACAGACTCAGTTAGTGTTTCATAATGTTATACTTAAACCCTACAGTTATGGAACTGAATTTTAATGTGTGTTTGTAGAATTTTTATAGTAATTGTGTGTTTTTACGTGCTGTGACCTGCCCTGAGCCGTGGGGAGAGGCAGGTAAGAAGAAATAATAACAACAACATATATCTGGGAATAACTCATGTTGAACAACACAAGACTTCCACTGTATAAAGATGAATGAGATTGATTTGCTAGAGCTGTGGTTCTCAACCTATGGGTCCCCAGATGTTTTGGGCTTCAACTCCCAGAAATCCTAACACCTGATAACTGGCTGGGATTTCTGAGAGTTGTAGGCCAAAACATCTGGGGACCCACAGGTTGCGAACCAGTGTTAGAGAGCCAATATTCTTTTCAGAGATGACCAGATAATAATCCTTACTCTATATTGCATAAACAGAAGGGTGTTGCCCTCCCTTTTCCTTTATGGGAGTTATGACTGGCAAAACGTCACTTCTTTAACTTTCAAATAAACGTACAGCATTATAAACAGCCTTAAGAATTGCAATTGGTGCTACTTGGGTTTTATGAATTTAGTTATGCTGTTTTCATTAATCTAAATGGAATTAAGTGCTTTAGCATCTGTTAAGAGGAGATATGTCTTTGTTCCAAGATTTATGGCATATTTCTCCTACTCCCTTAAGAGAAAAGAAAAAGCCTAATGCAATTCTCTGGAAACCTGTCTATGCATGTTTTCTCCATGTGTGTGAGCAGGAGATTGAGAGGTAAGAGATTTTATTTGTTAAGTAACTGGAAGGGGGTAACTGAAAACCAAATAATTAATTTCCATTCAAGACATGATAGCAAGAGATCCCTCTCTGTCCCAGTACAGGTCGACAGAATGTTGTTAATCTTTTCAAGATGAATGTTTTCAAGTCTTATTGCTCCTGAGCAACACATAAAGTTAAAACGAAGGCATTGCACACACCAGATATTCTGTAACATGTTACAGGAGCTTTAGTGTTCACATCTGTTAGGGTATCCATGACAGACCCCAGTTTGCAAAGGATTATTAGAGATCAGCCATATTAATTTTCCTGAGTGCTGAAATATAATGTCTCAGGTTCAGAGAGGCTTTTTAATACAAAAACAAAACACTACCCACTTCACACTCTGAATAGACCATTAGTAATGAAAACAACTAAACAAATGTAGGGTCTCAACCTCTTAGGGTCCCCCCCCCCTTTATAACTGTCTTGCTTTTCATTGATTTTTGATAAACAGTAAGTTGAATCAAATATGAGAGTTTCTCAACATATGTAGGCCATATTTCTAAAGTAGTCTGCAAAGATTTGAGTTTTTCCTTGTCCATGTACCAACCAGGCAATAAAAATATATAAGATTTGAAATGTAATCCTTTAACATGTGAATGGGCACATGGCTTTCGTGGAATAATTTAATCTGCAGCCACTACACTTCATTACAATATCTCTCAAAATGTTTTTGAAACTCATTCCTGTATTATGTAATCAGTGCAGGTTTGGAAAGTCTTCTAAGACTTTCAGTCTCATGTGTAAAAAACAGGTGACTGGCTATGAGTACTATGCTCCATGACTTCAGTAGGACAGGGGGTCCTCAGGCAACAAAATGTCTTCACAAAGCCCTGTGGAGAGCAGCCTCATGAGATGTACTCTGTCCCAAACTTGTGTGTAGTCTGTAAATCAACTGAAAAGACCCCCCGTCTTTTATGTACTTTCAAGTTGTTTGTGACTTGACTAAGTCCATTGAGGGGATTCCATGGCCAGGTGAGGATTCTAGCCTTGGTCTCCAGAGTCATTGTCCATTGCCCAAACTACTCTACTATGATGGCTGTAGAGGCTTGTTTTTAAACATTTGAATGAGGATGCATTGTGGAAAATACCTACCAAATGCCTCCTTTCACAACTCACAGTTCATTTACGCTTATATAACATAATAAAAAGGGCAAATACTCTAAATAGATTCATAATATTACTGAGCTGGTAGTGACCACAAGAGCCACCCATTCCTGCTATGCAGGAATGCACAATCAAAGCACGCCCCAACACATGGCCATCCAGCCTCTGTTTAAAAACACCAGAGAAAAAACTCCACTATACTCCAAGGTAGCATATTCTGCTGCCAACTAGCTCTTACCATCATGAGGTTCTTCCTAATGTTTAAGTGGAATCTTTTTTCCTATCGTTTGACTCTACCAATTAGCCTCATAACTTTCTCTTTTCTAAACTTAGCATACCCAGCTCCATAGGCATATATGGGGCATACCTTCCAGCTCTTTTACCATTTTTGTCACCTTCTTCTTGACATGTTCCAGCTGGTCAGTATCATTTCTGAATTGTGGTCCACAGGACTGGATACAGTATTACAGGTGAGGCCTGACCAAAGCCAAATAGAATGGTGCTAGCAGTACTCTAGATCTAGACACTGCATTCCTATTGCAGCCTAGAATTGCAGTAACTTTTTTTGGCTATCAAAAAATATTTTATTTTTCAGGATTTTGTCTTTTTAATATTTTTGCCCGGGGGCGGGTGTGTGTGTGTCTGTAAATAACTGGATTATTTATGCCTAACTGCCACTCTTCCTTTGAGGAACATCATGCATATGGGTGCCAGGTAGTCTTCCTTTCAGAGCTTTTAGGTTTTGGTGGGGAAAGTATATCTAGTATAGTAAATAAATAAATACTAGCTACTTGTATGGAAGGGGTGCAGAACATGTTGGGAGGAGGGAAAGAATAATAATAAAAAACTTTATTTATACCCTGCCACCATCTCCCCAAGGGGACTCAGTGCGGCTTACAAGAGGCCAAGCCCAGTAGTACAATACATCAATATAAACAGAACACAGCAACAAAATGTAAGGAAAAAATACAATACAAAACCATTATAAATAACACATCAACAATATAAAAATACAACATTTAAAACACAGAAATTAAGCACTGTGGGCAGGGCCGATTCTAAAAGATTAAAAATTAAAAACACTGGGTGAGACAGCAGTGTAATGTATCTGGACAGGGGGTCCGGAGGGTAAAGTATGGTTTGATTGAACTAACAGGTAAAATAAAGTGCTTCCGAGGGCATTTTGCAGGAATTGGTCAGGTCAGGGAATTATTGTTCATTCATTCAGTGAAGGCACACTGGAACAGCCAAGTTTTCAAGCCCTTCCTGAAGACTGCCAGGGTGGGGGGCTTGCCTAATATCTCTGGGGAGGGGTCCCAGAGCTGAGGGGCCACTGGAAAGAAGGTGGTAGACTCAGGGCAGAATCTCGATTCTTTATTTCTTCAGGAAAAATAAGATATTTCAGAGGAGTTGAGAGCCATGGAAAACAGATATGAAGGTGGCATATGACCACTTTTCCCACTTCTTATTGACAAAGTCAAGATGGAGCCTTAAAAAATAAAACTGGATACAATTATAAAACTGAGGTAAAGCCAGAATCCAGATCCAAACTTGACACTATGCAAGATGCATGAAAACATTTGACATCTTACATGTTTTATTATGACACATATGTAGTATTTAAAAACCCCATCTACCATGATCACCAGAAGATATTCCACAGCTTGACACAAAGAACAGGATGGTTTCCATTTGTCCAGAATTACATTTTCTTTCAACACTGGCAATGGGTAGGCATCCCCCAACACACTTGAAACTAGCAGGATAGGCTATAGCAAAATTTCACAGATTCAGACTAATACACATGTGGCCAAACAATATCAGACTGTGGGGAAGATGGCAAAGATAATTCAAGATGAAAAATAGGTGAGATAAGAGAGGCTCCTGCAGTTTGCTTTCCCTGAACCTACTGTGAAGGGCAAGATTCTGCCCCTTCCTCTGCTCTGGCCACTCATTCAGAGTTAAAGTGCAGAGTAATTTTTCAATCTGCACTCAATTCATAGCAAATCAGGTAAGCTGAGGAGAAAAGGGGAAAGCCGGAAGGGGTGATTTAGATCTCGCTTGATAGGAGAGTTATGTGGGCTTAACCCAAACAATGCCAGCTGCTGGAGAATATATTCCCTAACAGCATGCCTCGATTTGGTGCCTGTGGAGCAAGACTGGGGATAGTCCAGCTTAGGGTTCCCATATGTCCCTTATTCTAAGGGACGTCCCTTATTTTGGCCCTAAAATTTGTGTCCCTTATTTTCAGGCCCTGTCCCTTATTTTTGACTAGCAGGACAGGACTGGGCAGGGTTGAGCAGAGGAAGGTGCGCGCTGCGGTTTCCACGGCAATGCCTGCCCGGGGATTCCAACTCGCAGGGCAGCCTGCGTCCCTGTTGGAAAGAAGAGGCGATACAGGACTTTTTCAAAGTACAGTAGACTAATTAACTGTTACCCAAGGGGAATGTTGGATCATGTTGGATAAAGATAGTTTCTGGTTGCTTGAGAGTTACTCTTAAAATAGGCCTAGCTGTGTATCCCAATACTATACAATGCTGTGTATCCCATACTATACTATACCATTAACTATTGACATAATAATCATGAAGATGTACTGTCTTATCAAATTTATTTTATTTTAATGTTTAGACAGTGCACTTTTAAAGTCAGCAAAGTCAAGTACTAAATACAGATGGAGAAAATTAGGTAGTTCTAATAATGTTTTTTTCTGCATGACAAAGCATGCAGAAACATACCATGTACTGTTAAGAGGGTATAAGTCAGGTTTTTTTTTGTGAGTTTCAATCATTATCTCATTCTGTTAATAAAACTATTTCTACCTAATGTTTGAGTTTCAAGATTTTAATGAAGTGTCCCTTATTTTTGTGAAAAATCCCGTAAATGTCCCTTATGTCTTATATCAAAAAATGGCAACCCTAGTCCAGCTTTCCAAATGTTCTTGGACTAAAAGTACCAGCAGCGCTAGCCAATGTGGCCAATGCTGGAATTTATAGTTGAAGAACATCTGAGGGTGCACACTTTTTTTCAATCCTACTGGTTTATGAGAGATATTCTTTGGGACAACTTAGTTGTAAACATGATACTGTAAGTAGCATCTCCAAAGGAGAATGCTTATTTAGGAATACCTGGAGTTTGTTGTGTTACTGCTGGAATCAGACAATAATTTCAGGAACCACTGTGAGGGGAGCAAGATAACTTTCTCGAGTTATGTATAGATATATTTAGTGTAGAGGTCTAGAGGAACCTTGGTGTGCTAATACTATGAGAAATGATGGTGAAATCCCATACAACAAACACTGCGTATACTCACGTATAAGTCAATCTCATGTATAAGTCAAAGACAGGTTTGGGGGGCAAAGTTATGGAGTTTGATATGACTTCTGGATAAGTTGAGGGTAATTTCACAGAGAAGGAAAACCACCAATGCTGCCAGATGCCCCTGACCTAGGGTTCCCATATGTCCCTTATTCTAAGGGACGTCCCTTATTTTGGCCCTAAAATTTGTGTCCCTTATTTTCAGGCCCTGTCCCTTATTTTTGACTAGCAGGACAGGACTGGGCGGGGTTGACCAGAGGAAGGTGCGTGCTGTGGTTTCCACGGCAATGCCTGCCCGGGGATTCCAACTCGCAGGGCAGCCTGCATCCCCGTTGGAAGGAAGAGGCGATACAGGACTAGTAGACTAATTAACCGTTACCCAAGGGGAATGTTGGATCATGTTGGATAAAGATAGTTTCTGGTTGCTTGAGAGTTACTCTTAAAATAGGCCTAGCTGTGCATCCCAATACTATACAATGCTGTGTATCCCATAGTTAATACCATTAACTATTGACATAATAATCATGAAGATATACTGTCTTATAAAATGTATTTTATTTTAATGTTTAGACAGTGCAGTTTTAAAGTCAGCAAAGTCAAGTACTAAATACAGATGGAGAAAATTAGGTAGTTCTAATAATGTTTTTTCTGCATGACAAAGCATGCAGAAACATACCATGTACTGTTAAGAGGGTATAAGTCCGTTTCTTTTGTGAGTTTCAATCATTAGCTTATTCTGCTAATAAAACTATTTCTACCTAATGCTTGAGTTTCAAGTTTTTAATGAAGTGTCCCTTATTTTTGTGAAAAATCCCGTAAATGTCCCTTATTTCTTATATCAAAAAATGGCAACCCTACCCTGACCATGGGTGCCATTTCCCCACCCAGGTGTTTTTTTTTAAAAAAGGAGAGGCTGTCCCATGGTGGAGACTGTAGAGAAATTCAGTGCTTCTGTTAGGTTCTCCCAAGACAAACTAAGCTCTCACTTTTTGCCACTAAGCTGTAACCTTTTGCCACTCTACTCAGTGAAGGGGATGGAACTTTTAAAAATGAGGGTTAAGGCACAGTACTCACATTGACCCATGGAAAAGTTGGCCCAGGTATTTTGGGTTAAGCTTTGATTAAAATTTCCATAGATTCCATTCTTACAGATATTTTCATACATGTGGGGTTAAATCCCTTATATTTTCATGTATATAGAGTATTTAACCCAACAAATATGAAAATATGTATAAGACTGACATAAGTGTGTCTTGAGCTAGAGAACCCCCAAACCGATCACTATTATACATAGTGATGATATTGTTGATTAATTTTTTATTAATATTTTGACCAAATGTCCTTCAACAATGATGAAAGAGTGTGTTGGTGTCTAGTCCCTATGAGTTTACCAATAGCACTTCTCGGGTACCTTATACGTATTTTTGAAAAATTGGGTTTCATAATATTTGGGCTAGCTTGCACCCCATGTGGGAGAAAAGTAGGATATAAAATAAATATTATTGTCTCTTCTGGTTTATGAGAGATGTCTTTAAAGAAAAATTGTATTACATCAATGTGTTGTCGAAAGCTTTCATGGCCAGAAACACTGGGCTGCTGTAAGTTTTTGGGGGCTGTATGGCCATGTTCCAGAAGCATTCGCTGCTGATCTCACAACCTCTGAGGATGCCTGCCATAGATGCTGGTGAAATATCAAGACAGAATGCTTCTGGAACATGGCCAATGGCCATACATACTGAAAAACTTACAGCTACTCAGGTATTCCTTCAGTTAAATTGTGGTATACATGCACAGTACAGCACAGAACAATAAAACTAACAAACTGCATCAGGGTCAGAGAAAGCTAATTGCTGATTGAAAATCCTGAAAGAAACTAAGTAGCCTTTATAGTAGCTAGTGTGAAAAATCAGAAACAATAGGAAACATGAGAAAGCAGGATTGTATGTTGATGATATTACTGTAGGTGTTATTTTCAACACAAATATGGTTTTTATTTCATTCAGTACTAAGGTATCTTATTTCCAGAAGTCTCTCAGCCCCACATGCTGTTATTAATTTTTTAATTATTACTAACACCAAATAAAACAAAAACAACAATAGATGTTATCCGGGACCAAAACTGCAATCCAAACTTAGGAAAAGCCAGAATAAATTCTCCTGCATTTTAGACTACTTTGCTTTGCCCAACAGTAGTGGAAACTGGACTAGAACAAGACAGACAGAGATAATTCAGTTTTGCTGAGGCTGAATGCTGCACACCAAACAGGCAAAGTAGAATTGATGTTAGGAGATGGGAAAAGAGGGAATCATAAGTATGAACTGGGGACAAGCTTTGCTCATTGGATATGGCGATTTTCCAGGTTAATTTTAGAAAGACTTGTACTTTTAAAAAACTTTTCTTTGATAACAGATTTTAATATGTTTTCTGTACACTAATTTTTGTGTTTTGTTTAGTATGAGAAAGCAGAGTAGCAGCAGCAGCAGCAGTAGCAACAACATAAAGAAAAGCAGGCCTAACATCCAGGTAGCAGATAAATAGCAGATTATATAATGAATGTTAATTTCCTTTGCCTTTTATAACAAGAATGAGAATTGGCCTAATTCAAAGGACACAATGATTGGATTAGTTAGGCCTAAATGCTAGTTAATTCATAGAATAATTTTATTTACCCTGTTGCACACTATAAAGATATTTATTTGGTGGCATTAAGATCCCCTTCTCACAAGGACTGTGGATAGATTTCCACTCTTTATAAGCACAAAGTCTTGAAAAGTACCCTTGATTATATTGCAGGATTCATTATAAAAATACGTTTTAAAGAACATATTCTTGTTTCTTTTAAAAAAACTGATTTTTTTCCAGCTGCTCATTTTTTTATTTTTGTTTTTTGCCTGATTTCTTATACAGTGTTTGTAAGGACTTGCAATTCGTAGAGAACTAGAGAGAGGGGGAATTTTACAAAATGGACAGTAGCCAGCTAGGCATACCTCTATGCACTTCTGCAGCTTAAAATCTATCCATGAAAATGATGTGCATGAAAGTATTCTCACTTCATCTAAGAGATTTCAACAAGACATAGTAGACAGCGGAGTCTCTTAAATATGTACTAGAGCTAACCAAACTGATTTGATCTTTAGACATTGACAATGAGGAGGCCTGTGGCAATGAGGAGGCCTTAGGGAATGGTATCCCTTACAGAACTACCATAGTAAACACTTTCTTCTGTTTCTGGAATTGTGTGATAAGAGAAATAGAAAATAATTAAAAGCCTTTTGATATTTGAGTAGTAGCAGGAAAAAGTAAGATGGTAACCAGGGAGATTCAAAGAGTAATCCCAGGCCTCCTACATTACCTTCATGTCACGCAGCAAACTTTAAAATAGATAGGACCTTCCAGTGCAATTTGCAGAATGATACAATGGGCCACTGTTCAAAAAGGACAATGGGGTTGAAGAATAAAAGTATCTATCAGGCATGCTTAAAGTAGCTCTTCAGATTTTTGAAACATACTGCCATGCCAAGGGTGCCCATCAGGAAATAATTCATGTAGTGACCAAAGGAAACTAATAATTATGGACACACATGGCTGTGCTCAGCTCTAAGCTCTGCTATGATCAGGTTGCGCTCTTAATATCATTGTCCAGTCCTAGAAGTGATGATATCCATTGATTTGGATGTGCTACTGCATGTGACTATGGGCTGTTTTTCACATGATGTGTGTGTGTGTGTTAAAAGAGAGTGCTTCCAGTTATGGCAAATTGTCACAAAATAATTTCCACAGTAATAGTTGTGTTAGCTTGAATTGCAGCAGCAACAACAGTCTGTCTTGTGGGATACTACAAACATATACATTTATTGGAGCATAAGCTTTCATAAATGAGAGTCCATTTTATCAGATATCTCTTGGCAGCTGCAACCATAACACATTTGTGAATCTTCCATGTGCTGTTTCAGTTGTTTTCACCTAATAGAATAATTAGATCAATAAATACTAAAGAAAAGGTTAAAATAATATACCTGCATGCCTTAAACAAATTAAGGCTGCAATACTTTGCATTTATTGAGGGGCAAGACCACAATTCTAGCTCAAGAAGATGGCTAAGGGCCAGCTGAGCTGAAATTAAAGCTGTGCTGAGTCTAAATCCCTCTTGGGGGTATTGGAAACTACCTTGGAGTAGCCTGGCCTTGAGTTGTGCATTCCTGCTGTGGCCCAAGTGTTGGAGTGTCTCGATATTTCTAAGAAGTTAGACTGGCAAATTTTAAAATTAGGATTTCACTGTAAATCTTACTGAAAAGAATAGAACTTATGTGCATTATTATCCATTATTCTAGTTGTATTAATGATGCTGCAGTCATGCGCTTCAGCTTTATGCACACACTGAAAATTTCCCTCTGTGGCCAGATTGAAGGGCAGAGGAGAGCTAGGCCATAAGCCTCCATTTTATTGTTCCCACTTGCTCCAAATGTGATAAAAGTAAATTTAAGGGTTACTCCATATCCATCCAATTTTAATCCAAAACTAGGACCCTTTTCCTTCAAATAGGCATCCAATGATAATGTTTTCCCCAGTAATAAAGCAAATTGTTGACTCTTAACAGTGCAGAGCTGAAATTGAGTCCATACCATCACGAATAATGCATCTTTGCACATTCTGCTGGAATTTGAATGTATTCACTTTAAAACTATTTTGACACAGCCATGTTACTGTAGCTGCCCTGTGCAGCACATAAATTTAATAAATAAGAGGGGGAAATATATAGTCCAAATTCCTATACAAAGAAAAAAAGAAACATTGTTTCCTGTGTTTTGTTTTGTATCAAAGTCCTGATATCTCACATTAACATATTAAGAAAATTTATACCCTATTAGTAATCTTCAAATGCATTGATAATGTTAAATTGAATATGAAAATTTGCTTTACGTAACAAATGCAGGAACTGATAAACATATATGACTCACCAACTGAAAGTATCTAATTGACTACTGTTTTACAGAACATATACGTTTCGGTTTTTCTAAGGAAATATTACTGTATATGCAAAAATGTAGGTTTCCTTTAAAGCAATTACTTCATTGTTTTTATATGTGCTTCAGGTCACCAAACTGACACATATACTTATTTTATTATTTTCTAAAAGTTTAGCTTGGCAGAGAGAAGTTTGTTGTTTATGGCTACAACAATGTTATTTGATTTATTTATTGTGTCAGAAGCTATAATGTATAGAAAAACCACAAACAAAGATAAAAACTTGGCATTATACTATAATTCCTTTGACCAGAAGCTGGCCACTTCAAGTGCCTCCGGTGACACTGTAAGAAGGTTCTCCACTGTGCATGTGGCAGGGCTCAGGCTGCATTGCAGTATACCTACATGCCACATAGGTACATAATGCATATAAATACCTATTTATTTGATTCTTTCTTTCTCCTCCTTTAATCTTTATTTTGTGTGGTGTCTTCTTAGCTTGTAAACCTCTATGACAGGCACCTCACTTAAAAAAAATCTTTTGCATAATATGTGATGGGACAATAATATGTGATGGGACAATAATACTTTCACATAGGCCTAATTTGGATACAAGATGTTAAGGATGATGCACATGTGGTTTTTTTTAAAAGAGAAAGCAGCAATAAAAAAGAGAGTTGGCCATGTTTGTAATCTTTTGGTTGAATTGTAATTCAATATGCCCTATCAAAGCTGACAGATGGGATTGGTCCAGTCAGTTCTGCTACTAAAGCAGTGGCCCGAAGAGGAGCACAATGTGGAATCAATTCCTTGCCAGTCCTCAAACACATAATCCTTTCTGTCAAAACCAAGTGGTCACCTATTGCAGGAGGAACCAGAATGCAGCTCTGCAGATGTTCTTGGACTGTTACTCCCAGTATCCCTTATCATCTGCTATGTTGACTCAGTTTCAACCCAACAACAACTGGAGGCCTGCATTTGCTCGTGGTGCTTTATTGGGAAATAAGAACATGCACCCAGTCAACAAAGCTCTCCATATGCACGGCCCTTGATGCTTCCCCTGTTAGCCTATTTAACCTACCATTCTAACACCAGCTATCTAGCAAACATCACAAGTCTTCATCAGGAACCTGGTTCCATGCATGGAATGCCTTTTGCTGAGTTAGGAAGCCATCTAACAATCAAGGCTACAAATTGAACAATTAGTTTTGTTAGCTTTCTGGCGTTTGCGGTTTTTACTAAACCTCCTTTTCCTTCCGCCCTACATAGGAAGACATTTGGAAATACTGCAGAATGGTTTGAATATGAATTGGAATCAGATTCAACCCCATCTGCACCAAGCAGAGTCCAACAGATATTCCCAGCAGAAAGAGGAACCATGCTTGTTAGATAATATAAACCTCTCTGAATCAGCAGTCACACAGCCAAAACACAACAAATCAAATTGAGACTTTTAAGAATATGCATGCATTTTAGTTTCCATTTCACCCCCTTTTAATTTTTCTAAACAACATTTTTTCCTATTCCAAATAGGAAAAAATATTAAATGTGTTAATTCTTATTAAAACGTGGATTAAAAGAGTTTTTTAAGATATGCATAACAAAGGCTTTTTACAGCTCTCTTTTCTATAGACTTACACTGAGGAAACCCCTCTACTTACTTGAGTAAATCTGGTCTCCAAGTAAAGAATATTTCAAAGGCAATATTTCAAGTTACAGTTGTAAGTTATAACTTGTAACCCATTAATTGTTCTCTCCTATGGCCCAAATTATATTATTATAACAGGTTTTAGGTATAATAGATATATTGCAGACAGATTGACACAGTATAGGTTTAATGGGATGTCTTTGTTTTAGAAAAATAAGTCATGTTATCTTTTCCTGAGAAAAGCTGGCATTTAAGATGTCTTCTGTCTAATTTTGCTTATGATTAGAAATATAATTTTAAATTATGAAATAAAAATGTGAGGACAACCCTGTTGAATTGTATTTATTATCCACATTTGCAAATTGTTAATTGAATAACATTTGTTAATATTTGATTCTTTGCCTTGGTTTTAGCTTGTCCAGTAAGATTGGGTTTTCTGCTTCATTATTCTACCTTTTGTTAATGTTATCTTTTTCTTCTTTTTTAAATAGTAAAATTATTATTTTATATGAATTTAAAATTTAAAATATTTAAGTCCAGTGCAAAGTGTCTATCCTTGGCCTGTCTTTGTCTTTCAAGGCAATTAAACAAACAAACAAACAAACAAAGCAGACCTAACAATACAGATTTTGGAGTCACACAGGCTGAGTGATAGGTTAATCCAATGTGAATATGTATTAATGTTAACGGTTTAAGCTATTAAGGGTTTTAATTATTTTATGGGTTTTATCTATGTAATTTTAATAAGTCCCATCTTTAATTCTGTTTCAATATTTTTATATGCTTTAGGTTTTAATTTATACATTGCGTGATTTTTAGTATTAAGCGCTTTGAATCTTCTTTGAGAGAGAGAGAGAGAGAGAGAGAGAAAGTGGGATATAAATGCTATAAATAAATAAATGCTAATCTCAAGCCTGTAAATTTTTTTGAGATTATAATTTGCATGCCCTCCAGGCCACACAATGGCCATTCTTTTCATATGTAAATAATGAAATTAGTAAGAAGATTCTCATATTGATAGGACCCAGCAATATTTTGATAATGGTCAAACTGTATTAAAATCAGGTTGATATTCCCAACTTCATTCAGACATTTTCAGCTTTGAATAGCTCTAAATAATATATTACAATTTTATATCACAGAAGTCTGCATACATGTATCTGTATTTGATCACATCTAAGGGCCCTTCCAGACAGGCCCTATATCTCAGAATCTGATCCCAGTGTTTCTGTTTATCCCAGATTATCAGGTAGTGGGAACTCATATAATCCAGTTTAATGCAGAAAACCTGGGATCAGATCCTGCAATATAGGGCCTATGTGTCACAACACAGGGAAATAAGTAAAGAATTGAAGCTAGTCATGAAAAAAAGCAAAATGATTTCTATTGGGTATTGGATATTTTAGGCATTACTAGCAAGTAGCATGCCAACATTAATGCCATGATACACACAAATATTGGGAACAAGCAACACTGAAAAGATCATAACAGCTATTATACTGGGCTTTATCAATTATCACCCCAAACCTGTGTCTTGCTTATAACTTTGGTCAGTTTGAAATTAATACAACTTAGTGGGTAGAGTTGAGAAATGAGACATTTTGAGACATGGCCTTCTGACTGCAAGTTTGAGTTTCTTAGAGCATTTGGCTAGAACAAGATACGTTATTCTCATTCACGGGGTACAGATGCTGACTGACTGGTCTTTCTCTGAGTAGTTTGTCAGTGATGACAACAGCAGTTATTAATTTGCTTTATTTTTATCCCATCTTCTTTTACAATATAGACACTCAATACGGCTTAAGAGAAACCAATGTGTTTTGAGTCAAGGATGGAGAGAGAAAGAAGGAGAAGGAGAAGGAGGAGAGGGAATGAAAAGAGAGAAGAAAAGTAAACATACTCTGGCTCCTAAGTCCATTCATTGTGAAGCTGGAGCCTCTGCTCTTTCTATTCCTTGGTGCTAGGCCTTTATAGACCCAAAAGCCTTGAGAAGGCTGCATCAGAAGCCTTGGTGAATAGATACATGGGTGGCTAGGTGAACATGGTTTCTTTTTTAAAAAAAAAAACAACCAAGCGTCCCTATTTTGATGCAAACTAGGTTTCCTAAAACAATCGCCTTTCCAAGAGCAAGATACTTTTCCAATTTGTTCTAATTACTTGAGTAGACCTAGAACATAAGAACATTTTCTCAGCCCCTAGTCCAGCATTCTGTATCACACAGTGGCCCACCAGTTGTACACAGGGATCTCGAGCAGAAGGGTCCTCTTAGGTCCTAGGGCAGGAAACAAGCCATGTGGAAACTTTCCTGCACAGGTCTCATTGAAATGAGACCTGGATGACCATCCATCGGGGGTGCTTTGAATGCAGTTTTCCTGCTCCTTGACAAGGGGGTTGGACGGGATGGCCCATGAGGTCTCTCCCGATTCTATGAAATGAATGGATGAATATCTATAGTAATAAACAAATAATATGGAAGCTGTCCTACACCGGTCTTGTTGAAATGAATGGACATCTATGACAGTAAACAAATAATATGGAAGCTCTCCTGCACAGGCCTTATTGAAACAAATGGATGTCTATGATAGTAAACAAACCATAGGGGGGTTCTTTTGTATAGGCCTCATTGAAATTAAGGGCAACATTACAAGGCCATTTGCAAAGCTCATTTTCATTTCAGTGGAACTTCCACAGATTGGCTCTCACACTGGGCAGCAGATCTGCGTGTAGCAAGTATTTGGGTTTTTAAAATATTATTTGGGTATTTTTACTTTTGGACATAAGGAACAGTTCTCACAGAATTTTCTGAGTCCAGTTCTCCAAAAAAAGGAGGCTGGCATTGGGTGCTATGTGCCTTGACTTGGGCAGACTCAATGCTGTTGCTGGTCTTCTTCAGGCAGGCTAAATATTTTCTAGCAGTCCTGCAGATTGTGTAACATGCATTTGATTGGTCTGTCGCCCACTCTGTCTTTTCAATATACTTTCATGGAACCCAAGATCTGTTAGTTGCAGTAGGGCCACATCTGAAGCCTGGGGTCATAATAGCTATCAGGGGTTATTCACCTGTATGTCTCAGTAGCAATCTGCTTGTATGAAAAGCCAGGTCTCAAAGTCCCACCATATTCTACTGTAAGGAAGGGGGGAGTTGCTGTGATGGGTCCAGGTGCCCATGGGAGTTTCACAGACTTCCACACATCTCTAAACAAAAACATCAATAATGACTAATAGCCAGTGGGTTCTGGTTGTGAAAAACAGCTTGATTTTCTTTAAAACATATCTAACAGTGACCTTTCTGAGATGGGCAAATAGGACGAGAGGTTGTAGTAAAACTACTTGCTGCTGGAGTTCTGTTGTTTGTTGTAAAAATGATTTTTCTGGTGTCTTGGGTTACTTTGTTAGCATTATATGCAACATTTTTTCCTCAACCCCAAGTGGGTTTCCTCACAAATAAGAGACATCACAATGACCAAGTATCCTTCCCTCTTTTAATTATTTTATAAAGCATATTGCTATGGCACCTTTTCACAACAGCACTATAAACTCTAAAAACATTTTTTGTAAATCAGAGGGGAGAAATTTACCCTTCAGACCTCAGCAAACTGGACCCCACGTAAAAACAATTTTGGAACAGCCTTAATGAAGACCCAAGAAATCACTGCAAACAGCCCCTCAAAAGAATGGGACAAGCAAACACAAGGGAGCAACCAGCAAAACCTGACAAAATGATCAGAGCCATATTGTGATAAACCACACTTCTTTAGACCAATCAGAAAGAGCCCCCTGCAAAGGGGGCGGATCTTATTTTTAAAAATAAATTGCCTTTGCTTACAGCAGTGTTTCCCAACCAGTGTGCCGTGAGCGATCATCAGGTGTGCCGTGGGAAATTGGAACCTCCAATACCCTTTCTTCCCCCTCCTGCCGAACACTTTTTCTCCTCCACTCGAGCTCCCTTCTTCCCAGCCTCGCTCTGCTTGCTTTACCTCGCTTAGCTCACGCTGCTGCGTGCGGGCGCTACTGCACAGGCTCACCCGACGTCTTCCTCCCTCCCCTCCACAGTGATCTCTGGATACAGGTGAACTACAACTCCAAAACTCAAGGTCAATGCCCACCAAACTCTTATAGCATTTTCTCTTGGTTATGGTAGTTCTGTGTGGGAAGTTTGATTCCATTCCATCATTGGTGGAGTTCAGAATGCTCTTTGATTGCGGGTGAACTATAACTCTCAGCTGTTGAGCAAGTGTGTGTCTTTCTGCCATTCCTTCCAGGATATTTATGTTGTGTTCATGGAAACAGGCCCAGGTTTCACACTGAGTGTATAAATACATTTAAAAACATATTAACTACATGTATTACTGTGTTAGAGTGTCCTTTTGTGTCATTTTGGTTGGTGGTGTGCCCCAGGATTTTGTAAATGTCAAAAATGTGCCGCGGATCAAAAAAGGTTGAAAAACACTGGCTTACAGGAACGATAATTCACTTTTACTTTTGCTTTCCTGGGCAGGAAGGACAACCTGGGAAGTTTAAAGTGACCAGAGGCTACCAAACAACCTTGAAGGCTATGCCCTTGGTCTATTGCAAAAATACACAGGATGATGTTGTGTGTGTGTGTGTGAGCTTGAATCTTATTGGTTGTGAATTTTTCCTCATTAATTTCAGCTTCTTTTACCAACCCTCCCTTTTTCCAACCCCAGTATGGCAATATGTCAAGCAGGCACACATTTTAAACCTCGACGATTGTTGTCCAAGGACAGCACATTACATTTTCCTTTCAGAGCTGAAACAGCCATGTTTTTTTGACAGTGGCTCAAATCCTCCAGCCATCTTGGATCTTCCCAAACACTACTTTCTCCCATAGAGATGAATGGCTGCCAGTAATTTCAGGGAATCCCTGGTATGAGTACAAGTCCCAATCCAATGGATTGTGATTAGTCAGTTCTCCAAATTCACAGGTTCGGCATCCACAAATTCAACCAACTACAACTCAAAAATATTTTCCCCCAAAAGCTATTCTCGATTTTGCCATATGCTGAGCACGTATGCATACTCCTGCAATTTCATCAATCCTTGGACTCTTTCTGAAACTTATTTGAGTTGTTCACAATGTTTTATAAGAGTGCTCATTGTGTAGGCTATATAATGGAACTTGAACATTCTGTATATAATGGGACTTTGGTCCTGGACCCAACTCCCAGCAGATATCAGGAGACCACATCAGTTAACATAACAGCAGGTATTTTGCTGGTGTAATATAAGCACCATTCATTTAGTAACATCTGATGACATATGCAGGGTTTTACAAAAGCAGAGCCATCCTAAACCAATATACAGACCAACTGACAATGTTAATCCAGCACAAATTTGGTCAAGGAACTTTCCCCCTTGCATATGATATTACATAATCTGGGATTAGGCCAATTAATTATATTAAAGCAGGGGAGGAGGAACATCAGCAATTCTGCAATGGGGACTATTATTACTATCTAGATTTTAAAGACATCAGAAAATGCATATGATGTTTCACATCGGGTAGTAAGAAATTTAGCATGCCAGCACTTTCTTTGTTGGTATTTTGCATCATTTGTTGGATGTACAAGATATTTGTGTAAATTTAACACTGATGACACAATAAAGTGGGTCCTGGGGAAAAACCATTGGTTGGCTACTTAATTAGATTTGGGGCTCATTAGGGACTGCTACAAAAACTTTGTGAGGGTTTTTCAGTATTATTCAGTGAAATACAGTACCTTAGTCAGCCCCTCATATCCATGGTTTTCGCAAATTCTACCCTCTATGGACTCTGTGTGTGTGTGTGTGTCTTTGTGTTCCAAAAAACAAACTCTGATTTTGCCATTTTATGTAAGGGACACTATGCCACTATATATAATGGGATTTGAATACCCGCAAATTGTGGTACCCATGATGGGGGATTCTGGAACCAAAACTCAGCAGATAACAAGGACCTACAATATACAAAGGGCAATTGTTTTTGTGGGAGAAAGACCAACCTTTATGTTCCTGTTACTTGGCTTTGAATGAGAGTAACACATGTGTGCTCTCAAGGTTTCTCCTTCCTCTACCAAAAACTATCCAAAATCCTAAAGAGGATTATTTATGGCATTCATATGTTTGTCTAGATAATTATGTTTGTTTAATTATTAATTTTATTTTCTGGTTTAGTAACTATTAATTTATAAAGATGTTATTTCATACTATTTGACTTATATGTTTGGTTTTTTTTTATCAAGGTACTACATGTTTGCCTTTCTTTTTTGTCTGGAAGCTGCCCTGAGTTCCTTTGGGGAGACAGGGCGGCCTATAAGTGTTGTTGTTGTTGTTGTTGTTGTTGTTATAACACCAAGTTAGGGTGAATAGTGATCTCAAATCTTTTCGCTGAATGATATATGTTTTTATTGGTTTTGTATGTTTTTTATATTAATTGCTAAATGTTTTTACATTGTATTTTATGTTGTTGGGGGCATAGAATTGTGCTGACTGTAAACCGCCTTGAGCCGCCTTCGGGCTGAGAAAGGTAGTATATAAATACGGTAAATAAATAAATAGCAATCTGAGTGTCAGGCTAAGAGTGGGGAGAAATCCCCTTTGAAATCTGAAACTCACTGAAATTTGCCACTTTCTCTCAAAATATAGTACTTTGCACTGTTATACAGATAAAAGTTTGGGAGAAAAAACCATGGGATATGACACCAGAAGTGCTAAATCATTAGAATCACATGAAATTGCATAATATTTACTTGTGGCCACTGGTCCAATTTAAACCATCCTGTCTGTGTTTACAATGAGCTGGTTATAAACAGTGACTCGCTATGGTTTTCATAACGAGTCTTTGCCAAACGTATTGGGAAGTGCCATGGGTTGACTAGAAAAGTAGAACAAGAACTCTGGTAGTGAGCCAGAGATCTTCCTAAAGGGATAATGCTGGTTTTGCATCTGTATATGTTTCATTGGAACAATTTATATCCAAATGGGCTTTTATATTAGAAATGTGACCAAACATATATATTTGAAAATATGTATTTTTTTCTGCTTGAGAAAAGAAATCCATTGTCATTGTTCAGTGTGAGAATTAATTGATATATTGCATTACAAACATTAAAATACCTGAGACATTTTGTTTCAGTTTTCCCTCTTAGATTCCAGGAGCAAAAGATAGAATTTAACTCTGTATTGGCTAAATATGAACCACCGCTTACCCCCAAATGATTTCATGTTTACCTTTTAAAAAAAAAAATTAGTAAGGAAAAAGAAAACCATTCTTGCATTTGATCATAATGCTGTTTTTGCCAAAATGTAATTGTGCACTGATCTCTTAAGAAATTTGGGGCAGGCTTGTATCTGGTAAACAAACAGTGCTCAATAGTGGCTTCCTACTTGTACCTCTTGAGAAAGGCCTTCTGCTCCTATTGCCTTGCCAGCCTCAAGCAGACAGAAAAAAACAACAGCACATAATGACTTCTATAGGGAAAATAATTATGCCTCTTCGTAGGAAAACTATTTTCTCTCCATGGTGGGTTAAACAAAATGGACCCAGGAAGCAAAAAGTTAAAATAAAAACCTTCAGGAATGCTGAGGATGTCAGGAGGAAGAAGCAGGCAAGAATGTACATTTAAGCTAAGAATAAAAGGAAATCTGGTTTTGTCTGAGATTTGGAACATGGGTGCCTACATGTAGCAGCCTGTAACAATATAACGTAATTATTATTGTATGCAGAAATATGCATGTGGACACTAATTTTGTCCTCTGAACGGCACTTGAAATTAACTCCCTGATTCCATGAAGGGATTCATATCAGATTAGCAGCCATTTTGGAACACTACCATAGATCCAGCCAAGCTCCATAAGAAAATCATATGAAAAGGGCAAAGGTTTTGTTGTGCCTACGATCTTTTTCTTCATGAATACAAAAGGCAAAGTTAAATAGATAAAGATAGGCTTCAACATCAGGAAAATGTGACCCTATGTTGTATGTTGTAAACTGCCTTGAGTCCCCCGCTGGAGTGAGAAAGTCGGTATATAAATATTTAGTAAATAAAATATATGGCTGAATTTATGATGTTGTGATTGTTTACTCTGAGTAATTAAAAAGACAAACTTAACAGGATTTCACGTTAGTCAAATATGACACTATAGAGTTTTTTTTAAAAAAAATTAGCAAAATATTTTCCACACAATTACAATTACACAATAGTTTAATTTCTGGGTGACTGGGTAGGCATGTGTGCATGCACACACACATGCATGTATGTATATACACAGTCTTATGAATTAAATATGCATGAACAGCCTGCCCAGCAATTAAACTCTTTGGAAATTTCTAAATTACATCTGATCGGGAGAGGTTGGGTCAGGGAAGGTATCTTTTTCCTGAGCTTTGGGGCCCTTCCACACAGCCATATAAACCAGAATATCAATGCAGAATAACCCATACTATCTACTTTAAACTGGTTTATTTGAGTCCACACAGCCATCTATTCCAGTTCAAAGCATATAATGTGGGATTTTATTCAGCTGTGTGGAAGGGGCCTAAGTCTTTTTTAAAATTAATATAGAAAATAAAAGAGATAGTCTAAATTTCCCCCCCAAATTGGATTCTTCCCTACAGCATCTGCTCGGTTCTTTTTCCAAATCACATGTACCCAGGTATTATGTTACCTGCAGTAAAAATCTACATTTTACAGCTTATATCTTTAACCTTATCAAACATTAAACCACATCTTCCGTTGCTCCTGTTGCTACAAACCATTATGTTTTAAACTATGCATCTATGCTGGTGTCCTGCATATATTTAGAGTTTTAAACACAATGGTTTGTAGCAAAGAAGCAATAAAAGACCTGGTGAAAATGATTGAAGCCACCAGTGATAGTTACACATGGTTTTTGTTGTCCTTGTTGCATCATTGTATTTTGCAGAAAGCCTTGTTTATGCTTTCCCCCCAAAGTGAGTCAGCATAAGTAGGAGAACGCTCCATAGCATGGGAATCACTAGCTACAAAGTAGACGCACACATTTTATAAAGTGCCAATTGGGCCTCCCTAAAGAAGCCATGTCAATTGTTGGAAGGCATGCAGACATCTCCTTTATGTCACTTAGCTAACACCTAAACTGTTTTATACCATGACCAATAATAGAGGGTAACAGCTTTTGGTCTTGTAGGAGTCTAACAATTGTGAGAATCTGAAAAGTTGTGAAACACAACATCTCCTAGACTTTTGACACACAAATGCACATATATACAGCACAGTCTATACAAACTATGCACAATTAGTTTTCTTATTAAAGTAAAGAGGAAAACATAAAAATAAACCAACTTGTTGCTTAATAGACACAAAATCCCTTCAATTGATTTTTTTAAAGCAAAGTTGCAATTTTCTTATTCAAGTAGGGATGCAAAAATGCTAACAACTACAATAACAAAAAAAATGCCCTCCTATCCAGGTTGAAGATATTTCCAGTTATAATAAATGTTGACTTGTAAATGCTTATAATCAACCAATCCCATTTTATTCTATGTCATCCTTAAATCTGGCTTATAGGGAATCCCTGGATGAATGAAATTGGAAATAATCAAGGCTTTGAGCTCTTATGAATGGATGAGCGAGGGAACCATGATCATTTAATGGAGAAGTTTTCAGGGTCACTAATAACAATAATAGGTCTGTCTCTCAAGTCTGATATGAGGACTCATGAGCATTGATAACAATGTTATTGCTATCCCAGCATTGGGAAACAGATGTGGATCGTTTCAAAAATAAATCTGATCTGTAAGAGCACCCATCATATTTTGCTGCCTGGATCAATTTTACGAGAAGCCTATTGTGGTGAACAAATTGTGAATTTTCAGCCTCGCGGTCAACTTCCTTCTCATTTTCTTTGAGCGTTTTCACAAGTTCCAGTATCATTGATGAACAGGCATTTTGTGTGTGCGTGTGGAGGGGATGAAAAAAAACTGGCATTTGATTTGAAGGCTGTATGCACGCCATTAGAGGAATGACAGGAACCCACCATCTGGGCTGTATCCAGGATTTTGATTCGGGAGGAGCTGCGTTTGATTCGGGAGGGGCTGAGACTGAGTGCGTGAGGGTCCGCCCTAGCAAACCTTTTGTATTGTTATCCCAATACCCCCATGTAATATACTGAGCATGGTGATTAGATCATGATATGAACACACATAACAGTTTAAATAATGTACCAATAAGGCCTTCTCACGGACCACCCTGAGAATTTCGGGAGGGGCTGAAGCCCCTCAAGCCCCCCCCCCCCCCGGCTACATCCCTGCCCACCACACAGTGTGCAGGGGGCCATGTTGTGTTGTAGGAAGCCCCACTGAGTGCCAAAACAGTGAAAATATATTTTATATTCAGATAGCTATGAATCTTGACCTTATCGTATTGCGTCAGGTGGGCTTTATCCTTAGTAAATGCGTAACTTCCATAATCCCTGATATTGGTCTCTTACCTCTCTTCTCAAATTCCAGTATACTGCTAATTTAAAAGTACAAGGTCTTACTGAAACACAAGGCTATACTGCACATATTCTCACAGCACTGTATATTCCATTCCCCATCAAAGACTCAAGTGATACAGTCAACATGACGTGGTCATTCCTTCTTCAGCTATGTCTATATTCCCACATATCTGTGTTTATGGAGTATGTCACATTCTGATTGGTAGGACTGATTTCCAAATAAACATGCACAGAAATGGTATTGCATAGTAGCAGACCCCATAATTATTTTGGGACCTCAATATACAAGAAGTATTTTTAGTACAATTATGAATGATGTGAGAGGTGTATTTCAGTGCAATGTCTACAGACCTGTGTAGCATAAAGAGGGCCATGGTCCAAAATGGTTGGGGGAAAAATAAATCAAAGATAGCCTCCTTTGTGGTGCCACCAGACCATAATAGCACCTTTCTGAATAACATTCCATCAATGTGTTATAGGCTAATTGCCATTTGTGCAATTGGACCGGAACTGCGACAATAGATATGGCTCCTTTAGAAGACAGAGATCTTGAAATCTCTTACTTGACATTTCATAATATCAAATATAGGCATCTGGAGTATATATTGAAGGCAGTTATTAATCCGAGGATACTTACACATTCATACTTAATTGGTCATGATAGATTTCAAATTGGCCAGTGAGAGGATAAAATTGGCCAACAAGGGCAACTATTTGAACACCTCTTTCTAAACAGAATGTATATTTGAATTCAAGATAGTCTTCAGAACACAACTGCATTTCTGCACAGAAACAATGCACTAAATTTCTTGAGATTTTAAGACCAAACTATGGGCTATTTTTTCCCCCAAATAGCTACTATTTGTTTCAGCATGTCACATACAAGTCAGTCCTGATGGGACTTGGTTGGCTTCAAGGGAGTGGCCTCTACTCAATAGTAGGTTTGGAAACTAAGTCATGGTGATGAAGGAGTCTCCCTTTGGCTGACATCACACTGCAGTCTTGCCCAGAGATGTGTTCTCACTCATTTAGTAGAGACGCATTGGAAGAGCTGTGGGCAGGATCGCAACTCTAGATTACGGTTCAATTTTATATAGTTTTTTCTATTCTTGGGATTAGCCATTTCCCCTAAAGAAAAGTGGAGAGGGGTTGGCACTACAACCCCTTGATGTTTGCCTTAATTTGAGCTTACCTCCTGTGTGCCTTAATCCTTGTTAACTCAGTCTGTAAAAACCCCTCTTCCTTCATGGCCTTCTGGCAGCCTAAGAATTGGGTCCTTTCTAAGTCAAGGCAGCAATATCATTTCAAAGTAGAGCCCATGGTGCGGTCAAAATTACTCTTAATGGCTTTATCTGTATTGTGGGTCAGGTCTTAGACTGTGTGTCATCCTTCAAATACACAGGTGGGGGCATTCCTTTAATTTAAGATAGGCAACAGGTTGCAGGTGCTGAAAACAATACTTTAAAGCAGGCATGTGCAAACTTGGGCTGTCTGAGTATTTTGGACTTCAACTCTCACCATTCCTAACAGCCTCGGGCCCTTTCCTTTTCCCCCTCAGCTGGCTGTTAGGAATGGTGGGAGTTGAAGTCCAAAACACCCAGATGGCCCAGGTTTGCCCATGCCCGCTTTAAAGCCTTCATTGAATGCTTTGGGAGGGGTATGGAAATGATCATTTTGGTATTGGGTCTCTCCCCCCCCTTTAACTGTATTCTAGTTGTATTTTCCCTTGAACTAAAAATATTAAGAAGAGTAAACTTCTCTTTCCCCCTTGATTATTATCTGATGATTCCCTTTGCATGGTAAGCAGACCACCAGGGCTGGGGTATAGCAGAGAGGCAAAGAAACAACCCTGACCTAATCTCCCAGAGACACAACAAATAGGCTTTAAGAAAAAGCCAGAACTAGGAGACAACATGCCAGAAATGACAAAAGGCTGAGGGGAGTGGATCCTGCAAAGACGGTCACTTTATAAGTCAGTTCTGTTCCAGAGAAGCAAGAAAAGATGCAGAAGATTCTAGTCCTTTATAGAAGATATCTGATTGGAACTTGGCTGTCTCCCTCGTGCCAAAGGTGCCATCTTTCTTTCTACTTTGTCTTCAAGGGAGCAGCTTGTAACGACATACCCACATATTCTCAAAAACACCCAAGACTCAGGTGGTCCTCCAAGTCTGATGTTTGCTTTTGAGGCCATCTCAGGCATGAGAAAACTATATATATATTTATTGTGTATATTTTAACTCTGTTTGACTGGGCTTAGTCCCCATGTAAGCTGCCAGAGTCCCTTCAGGGAGATGGTGGCGGGATACAAAAATAAAGTTGTTGTTGTTGTTGCTATTATTATTACTATCTTCAGCTCTCTTGGTGTTTTGGACTTCAACTCCCACAATTCCTAACAGCCTCAGGCTCCTTCATTTTTGCTAAAGCAGCTGAGGCTGTGAGGAATGGTGGGAGTTGAAGTCCAAAACACTTGGAGGCCCAAGTTTGCTCATGCCTGGGCCATCTACACTGAGGTTTTAATGCAGTTTCAAATTGAAGAATACCAATTGCATGGGAAATCCCTGAACCTGTTTGAGGCTTGGGTGGTGATGACACAAACCACAGACCACAAACCACAGGCCACCGGTGCACCTAAGCATCTTCTTTCATATGTTTATGAGGGAGTTTGTTGTCTGCCTGCCGCAGTTTGAAGCTGGCTTGGAGCTGCATTAAATACTGAGCATAGACGGGGCCTGGGCTAGGCCTTCTCCCAACCCAGACGCACCTAGCTCCTGTCGCCTATTCCTTTCTCCTTATTTCCTTGCCGGCCTCAAACTCGAGGCTGTGGCGAGGAGGGAGCCCCGGAATGGCTCACGTCAGGACCCTGGGAGGCTTCCCTCTCTCCTCCAGGGACGAGGGCACTCTTGAGCCTGGCTCTAAGGCGTCTTCCTGAGTTTGGCTCCAAGGCGCGGGTGACCCATGTCGTGAATGTGGCTGGCGTGGACGCCCCCCTTCCCCAAGGTGCGTGTGCTTCTCTCGGGTGCGTGGGCGAGGGTTTCTCACCTGGCCAGTCCTGGCTGCTCCTCTCCCTTCAAACAGCCGCCTCCTTCTCAGTCTCGGCGCAAGGCCTCTCCTCCTCCCTCTCTCCTGCGGGTCACCTGCAAAGAAGCACAAATGCAGGCCGAGTGAGCAAAGCCGTCGAGGCAAGGCAGACTTCTCCCTCCCTCCAAAACACTTCAAGACATGGGGCAGAAGAAGGTGGGTTGCTTTTAGTGGGGGACTTTGAAGGCTGCCTCTCAAGAAAGGTCTTCGGTTGGGAAAAGCAAATTTCTTTGGAGGGAGACACGTCGGATGGAAAGAAGGAAGGAGCAGTGGTGCGGGTGGAGAGAAAAGGACGTGGCCTTGCTTTACAGAAAAGCCCCCCTTTCCCTCTGGACATCGTTCCCTCTCTCTCCTATCAAGCAGCATTTCTATTTTCCGAAGGGCAGGGCGCTGGGCTTGGTTCCTCTACCTCGAGGGTCACGACTTTGTGGGGATCTTTCCCAGCTCGGCTTTCGAAACCCCCAGATGGAGAAGATTGGGAGACATATGAGTCATAATGTTTTGTTTGGGGAGGGAGAGGAAGTGTGGTGCCCTATGAACCCTTCCTTCTTTGGATGGGCAACAAGAGGGAGGCGAGGCGGGCAGGGCTGCGAAAGGATAGGCCTCCCCGCTCCTCCCGTGCTGGGCAGGCGAGAGAAAAGCACCAGCATCCCCTATGACGCACCCCCAGCTTTCCCGCAGCAAGGACGTGAGGGTTTTTGTCGTTGGGAGGAGAGGAGGGGGGAAAGAGGGAGGATGAGGCCTTGCTGGCGCTGCAGATGTGTCCTCCCAAGGCGCGGAGCGGCCCTCCACAAAGGAGATCACGACTTTTAGTGGGAGAGGCGCCTCTCTCCCCAGCCCAGCCCAGCCCAGCCCCGCTCCCTCTTTCCCTCCCTCTTCCAGCCACGAAACCACTCCTAGGGAGAGGAAGACGCCCAAGTCGGGAAGATCTGGAAGGGGAGAAGCCTGGCTAGCCCCTTTGCCCTTCACGTCGAGCGAGATGGGCTCAAGGAAAGCAGAAACATCCCGATTCCCGACCAGAGTCAGGGTTGCGAGAAAGGGAGGGAGAGGCAACCAGGACTCTTCTTTCTCCTCTTGCCCTTTTCACCTGCCTTGGAGATTCCCGCAAGAAGAGCTTCCCTAGTCTGGGAGCAACAGGTGCCTGTCCAAGAGCCGAGAAGGAGGCGCAGCTCGAGACACTTAGGGCGGCTTGGCGTCCCCCAAAGAATGCTTCTAGCCAAGCCTACGCTCCCCGTTGGCTTAAACTGGGGTTCTCCTGCTCAAAGGCCGAGGAAAGCTCGCCTTTCGCCCCCCTTTCTCCCTCCAGGTCTTCCTGGGTGGCTTTCTCTTCAGAGATGGGCCTAGGGCTCCTTCAAGGTGGATAGGGGGTCCTGATGGCTGGGCAGAGGGAAGCTCAAGTCCAGGGGAGGCTGGAACAGGCAAGGCCCAACCAGGTGGAGAAGTTGGGCCAAGGCGAGGAGGATGAGGGGAAAGCGGGCCAGGAGGGCTTCTGCCGGGCTGCTTTGCTTCTCGCCCGAGCGGGAGCCTTTTACTCTTTCCCCCAACATCCCCGGGACGTCCCTCTTGCTTTTATCTTTGGAGCAGAGCCTGGCCCTTGGCCTCGCCACTCGCCCTGTAGCCTCCTCCACGGCCTCCAAGAAACTCTCACGGGTCCTTTATCTGCTTGGGGCGCCTCGGGCTTGCCCAAGGGACGGGCTCTCCCGGGGAGAAGGGGGCGGGGGTCGGCCTGCCCCTTACGGGCTCCCTTCCTTTGCCAGGGAGGCTTTGGGCGACCGACAGGCCCTTCGGCTGCGACAACAGGGGCGCTTTACTGGGAAGGGAACGGCTGCCTTCGGGGACTCTTGGGCGCCGAATTGAGGGCTTTGGGGGGGCTTTGGAGGCCTCGCCCTCTCCCTACTTCTCTTCCAGGAAGGTTGGAAGGGAGAGGAATATCAGCCATTCCCTCCCAGTGCTATTTCCCTCGCTTATTTCTTTCCGAGGCCCACCAAATCCGACTTGCTCCTTGGCAGCCAAAGAGGGGAAACCAAGGAGGAGGCAAGGCTACCTGGTCCAACTAGTCTCGCCACTTTGTGTCTGTCTGCCTGTCTATCTGTCTATGTGTGTGTGTGTGAGTGTGGAGATGGCCAAAAGGAAATAAAGGAAGCGGAGAGCAGGCACTTTCCCTCCTCAGTGCTAGACAGCTGAGGCGGCTGACTTTCTTCCTTCTTTCCTCGCTCGCTGCTACCCAGTCCCTCGCCCAAAAGCAACGCCTCGGCCGGCTTTTCCCCCGCGATGTGACCTTTTTTGCCCCGATCGGACCCCCCTCGAGTTGAGAAAAGGCCGACTTGGGCAATCGGAGGGCTGGAAGTGGCCTCAAAGGAGGTTGGAAGTGAGCCGGGGGGTGGCGGGTGGGGAGACCGAGAAGGCAGCCTCTCTCTCTCTCTCCTCCCCCCGCCCCAACCGCGGCTGATTCGTGAGCGCTCCCTCCCTGTTATTTATGGGGTGATTCCCCAGCATCCCCACCCACTCCCGTTGGCAGTCCACCTCGACCTCTCTCTCTCTCTCCTCGCCTTCCTTCGCCTCGGCTCCAGGGCAGCACCAGACCCGGACCCGGCGGGGCAGAAGAGGAGGGGAGGGGGCCAGCCTCTCACGCCCCTTCCCGCCGCCCAGGGGGTGCCCACCAAACTTTGAGAAAAGTTTTATTGCATTTTATTCTGTGCATATATATATATATATTTCACGAAGCAGCCTGAAGTAGCATCCGAAGGGAAGAAATAAAAGAAGAGCACCAGTCGATTTTGGAGAAAGTTAGGCTAGAAAAGGGACTGTGGGGGAAACGGAGGATGGGGCGGGGGGAGGCGTTGAATTCATCCCTCTCCCCACAAACACACATACATGTATATCTATGTATACACGCGCGCGCGCACACACACAGAGAGAAAGGGGATGGAGAGGTCGTGGGGTGACAGAGAGGGAAACGAAGGCATGATAATAAGTCCAGGGCTCGGCGGTGCTGCTGCTGCTGCTGCTGCTGCTGCTTCTGGCGCTGCTGCTGCTGCTTCTGCTGCTGCTTCTCCTTCGGCGAAAGCGCCCTCCGCGAATGCTTTTTGGGGTAAGGGCTTCCCGGCTAGGTATTTATATACAGCAAGCCCAGACCGCAAAAAGATTCGCGAAGGACAAAGTCTTCCTATAGCCATCCATCCGCAGCGAGAGGAAATGGTAAAAAGACAGGAGATGGAGATCCACGGAGGCTGCTCCCCACCCCACTCCTACCCCCACCCCAAACCGGGCGCGATCTCAGCCCCGGCAGCCGCCCACCGTCCGTCCATCCATCCCTTCTTTCCTTCCTTCCCACTGCAAGACCAAGCCCAAAGAGAGCCCACTCGCGGGGCGCAGGAGGCAGGCAGGTAGGTGAGGCAGTGGATGGGGTGTCCCTGCCCGGGCTCGCCCTCCCCACCAAGGGCCCCGGTTTCGGGGGCTCCTCCGCCGGAGCCGGGAAGGTGCTGCCCCCTCCCTCCGTCCGACCCTCCCGCACACCCCTCCACCGATCCGCTCCCAGCCAAGGCTCCGGCGCTGAGCCCCGACGCTGCGTAAAGAGAAAACTCTCCCCCTGAGCGCTAAATAAATAGAGACCAGGCCCGGCGCTGATTGGTGCGGGCTAAAATCGTCACTCGCCAATCAGGAGGCGCCTCGCCGGGCTGGCTCTCCAAACCCCCTCCTCTCCCCCCTCCCATCTCCTCCAACACGAGAGGGAGGGGCCAGAAGAGCGAGCGAGCGAGAGAGAGAGAAACCTTTCCATTTCGAATTATTCAACCAACCCCAGGCTAGAGGCACGTCCCCAAGCGGGGCTCTCTCTGCCTTGGACCGGACTCCTGCCTCTTGTCCCAGGGCTTGACACGGAAAAGGGGGTCGAAAGCAGGGCAAAAAGGCAGGCACCGAGGTGGGTGAGGGCGGCAAGTGGGGAAACTCCGGCTCCCAAAGCGAACCACACGCAAAGCAAGACACGCAACACAAGGGCAGGCAAAGAAAGGGCCGTGTGGGGCGCAGGGAAAGAAAGGGCGCCAAGTCCAAAAGCGGAGTTTGCCCTGGATTCCCACTCCTCTGCCCACGGAGAGACATTCCCCACGCGGGGCAGCTAGGCAGTGGCCGAGCCGAATCGCTTGGATGGGTGGGTGAGTGAGTAGCTGGGTGGCCCCTCAGAGAGGGAAAGAGAGAGAGAGCACCGACCTTTCCTTGTGCCTTTCTTCCCTACCTGGCAAAACGATCTCAAGATCTCCAAAGACAGAGGGGTGAGAATAACCACCCCCGCCCCACCGCGCTCAAAGTTGCGCTGAACTAACTCTGCTAGGGGACGGGAGCGAGGAAGGAAAACTCTCGGGACTGGGGCAGCGGGGCAAAAGTTCATGAGGCAGCAAGAAGAGGAGGAAGAGGAGAGAAGCAGCAGCAAGTGCCTCCAAAGCAGACCAAGCTCGGAAGTTCTCCTCTTCCTTCTTTCCCCTATTTGTCTCTCCGTCCCCTTCGCAGCACAACCTCCTTCAAGCCTCATCTCCCTACCTCATCTCGGTGGCGTCCTCCCTTCGGCTCCGGCACAAGCAACAGCAGCAGCAGCAGCAGGAGGAGCAGCCGCCTCCTGGTCGAGCAGCAAGCGCCTTCTGAGCTCCGCCGGCTTCCTCGCTGCCTTCAAGTACTGCTCTGGCAGGGGCTGCTGCTGCTGCTGCTGCGGATTCCGCTCCCAACTTGCTCTGCTTTGGAGGACCTTCGGGGAAAGCGGCCTGGGAGGCGAGAGGAGGGCGCCACAAAGTTGGGAGCCCCCTCCTTCATTCCCTCCCTCTCTCCCTCCCCTCTCCTCCCTCCCTCCTCTTCCTCGCTTCACTTACCTCCTTGGAGCCTGGCGCAGGACGGGGTCTTTTCCTTCCCCGGAGGCACAGGCAAGCCATCTCCTCCTGCTTGCCTGCCTGCTTGCCTCTCCGTGTGTGTTATGGGGCGTGTGTGTGTGTGTTTTCTCTATGGGGAGGGGGGAGTTGGAAAGAAACTCGTGGCGGCAACGCAGCCCTCCATCCTCCAGGTATGTATAAACTCCTGTAGTGTGTGGGAGGGTCACGATCTCGCTAAGTGCCGAAGATTTCCCCGGGATTTAACTCCTTCCTGCCCGCCTCCCTGCTTCTGCAACTTGTTGCGGGCGGGCGTCTGTGCGTGTGTGTGTCTATTTTTATCCCTCTGTCCATGGTTCTGCTGCACTCACTCTCTCTCACACACACGGAGCGCATACATGAGGATGGGGAAGCAAAAAGAAAAGGAAGGAAAGAAAGAAAGAAAGAGAAGACAGCAAGCTCGGAGGAGTCGTCCGGCTGACCCCCCGTTGGCGTCGTTTGGATTGGATGGTCTTTTTCACGGCGAAAAGGGACGTCTCGAGTCGAAGTCACGATTCCTCCTCAGTTTGGACCCATCTGTGACTGGAGCCATGACGCAGCCAGCACACATTACTCACTTTTACAGTCACGACTTGGAAATCCGTGCCGTTTGCAACCGAAATTACACCGCCACTATTGAATTATTTAATAGGATCCAGTGGAGGGGAATCTTGTGCCTTGTGCAGAAAGCAATGGGGCAGGAGGGAGGGGAGAAGGGAGGGAGCCGGGAGAACCAAGGGGCACGGGAGGGATCAGGGGGCACCAGCAGGGGCGTGTGGAGGTCGCCCCGCGCGGAAGACCTCGTGCGGGGGGGGGGGTTGCGTGTCCTCAGGTTGCCCCCGCGGGGTGGGAACAGAGCTGGGCAAAGAAGGGTTTCTCTAGCTCTTGCAAGGGCATCCTTAGTCGGGGGCTCAGCCTGGGACTTCCTGGGAGAGAGGTCCAAGCATTGGCAGCCACTTGGGCAAACCCTATATGCCTGCACTGCTTCTAACCGTGTCCTCCTCCTTCCCTCCCTCTCTCCCCCACCCCTCTTTCGGGGGTCTGGAGGAATCGTGGGCTGCAGTCTTGAAAAGGGTGGAGGGAGCCTTCTTGGATTCGCCTAGACGCGCTGCTGAACTTTCTCCGTGACCTGCCTTCACCGCCCTTTCAGTTCGTGCGGAGGGAAAGCTGCAACTTACCAAAGTGCTTCCCTCCCCCCCCCTTTGCATTGGGAGGGCCTCCCTGCCTCCCCCGCTTCCCTCCCCCTCCCCTGCTGTGGCGGAGTGACAAATGATTCGTGGAAGCACCGGGTCTCCCTCTCCGGGCCATCTGATGACAGGCTTTGGGCCAGTTGGGATGCCTCTCTGACCCGGCATGGCCCCTGGCTGAAGAGGGCAGGCAGCCCTGGCAGCAGAGAGGTTCCCGGGGTGGGATTTTGGAGGAAGGACAGAGGTCTGTCTCCTACAATCCTAGAGGTAGAAGGGATCCCAAGGGCCATCCAGTCCAACCCCTGTCAGCAGGAACACCCAGTGAAAACACTCTCAACAGATAGCCATCCAAACATCTCCAGAGGAGATTCCATTATCCTCCGAGGCAGCTCTTACCATCAGGAAGTCCCCGTCCCCCCCACATGTGTGGAGGGAAAGGTAGCCTCTGGGCGCCTGACATCCCCTTCCCGCCCTTCCCACCAATCCCTTTAGCCCATGGAGGCGAAAGACGGGCTCCCATCGCAGACACACCCGGGAGAGCAAGAAGACTCGTGGGTATTTCGGGGGGGGGGGGACACGAAGCAGCCAGGAGGAGGGAGGGAGAGGCCGAACCAAGCAACCTATGGAAACACCCCATCCTCAGGTGTGGCCGCTTTCAAACGCATAGGCGGGAAAAGGGGGGAAGAAGAAGAAGACGAGGGGTGGGTGGGGGCAGAGGGCAGGCGAGTCCAACCAGAGCTGCGCTTTGACGCAACCCAACAGGGGAAACCTGGCTCCCAAAGGGAAGCTCCCGGCCGCTTCAAAAGAGCCAGGAGAGAAGCAGGAGGGCCGGCTGCTTCTCCCCTGACCTCCCTCCGACCCATTGCCCCACTTCCCCCACCTCCCACCCACGCCCGTGTCGGGGGAAAAGGGGCCCAGCGAGTAGCAAGGCGAACAGAGGTCGAGCGCCAGCAGTTTCAGCACCTTGGGCTGCGGACAGCTCCTCGCCAGCCTGCCTGCGCCTGCCTTCCCTCCTTGCCAGAGCGCAAGTCATATTGTCAGCATATTCCTCAATCCCTTTATGCAACCCACAAGATAGAAAGGGGGGAAAACCCTCTCTTTCCCTGTCTCTCTCCTGAAACGAGAGCCTTGCCATTAGATTGCGTCTAGCCATCCTTTCTGAAAATGGAAAGCGAGGAGAGAGAGAGAGAGAGAGAGAGAGAGAGAGAGAGAGAGAGAGAGAGAGAGAGAGAGGCTCTCTAGCGCCGACAGAGAGGGAGAGCGGGCGTTGCAGGCTGCTCTATTGATTCAGAGATTTACCGACAGGGTGATTCCCCTTTTCTGCAAGAATTCCCTGCGTCTGGGCTCCGTGCATGCACCAAATTCGTTAAGCAGACGAGGACGTCCCCCCTCCTTCCCTCCCTCCCTCCCTCCACCCCCTCCGAGATATAAAAATAGAAAGAGAGACAAAATAAACCCAGGCATGCATAAAATCAAGGCGAAAATTCCCCGCCACTCTCTCTCTCTCTCTCTCCTTCTCTTGCCGCATGCACACAAGAAATATTACGAGTACTTACCCAAACCGGGAACTCCTTTGGTGAGGATGGGAGGGGAAGAGACCTGCGGGGGGGGAGATTGGGAGTGATGTGGGTGGAGAAGAGGGGGTTTCCAGGGGGAAGAGAACATACAGAGAGAAGGGGAAAAAAAATCCAACAATTAATTTCCAGACAGTAGTTGGGAAAAGAGACTGCGGTGATGTCCAGGTTTTCTTCCACCCGCGCTGGCGTTTATATACAAGTACAACTCTCTGTCTATTTCTGGAACGCGATCAAAACCCTGGTGCTATTTTTAGCAGGTGCTAGGGAGAAGGGGGGGGGGGGAATCCACACAAAGGCATTTCGCTGGAACGTTGCTTCCAAAATATGGAATGGGCGTGAAGCCTCCCACCCTGAGCCCCCCAGCTTCTTTCTCCATCACTTAGAATTATTTGAGGTGTGATGTTGCAGGTCATTTCGAAGGGTGATATTGATCGCTTTCCATATTGCCCTATTGCTCAACCTTGCCCCCCCCCCCCTCCACGAAATGTGACTCTGCCTGCCTGTTGCCTTACAAGCACCCTTGTCCCTGTCCTCATGCAATGTCTTTATAAAGTAGGTTTGGAAACATCCAACAATAACACAACCACACACACACATACAGAGCCAGGTGCTACGGACCCAGCCCACACAAAGGTGGCTTTCAAGGCAGGTAGCTTGGAAGGAGACAGGGGGAGTGGGGGGGAAGAGAGAGAAATCCTTGCATAGAATGACTTACACTGGGCACAAGGAAAGGTTGTTTTTAACACGCTTATTCCCTCCTTCCTGCTTTTCTGTTGTTGTTTTTTTTGAAAAACAACAACAACAACACCCTCCTTTGTCTGGAGACTAAAGAATCTATAAATACACACATACACACAGAGGCAGGCAGGCACACGCACCCACACTTGGAGAAACGTGCCTGTGTGTGTGCCCGATTGCGTTCTAGTAATTCACTACGAAGGGAAGATGGGGAAAAAATAGAACCATTAAGGCTTGCAGGCTGCAAGAAGCCAGCCTGAGACTCCTTTGCGAGGCTGCGTCAGTTATCAGCTATTGACGTCACGTTCAGAGTCTCCTCTTCCCAGGCTCCAGTTCATCATAAAAGATGTCTGTGCTGCTTAGAGCTTTGTGCTTGCAGAGAAGCACTTCAAATCCGGGGGAGGGGGTTGCTTAGCAAGCCCCACATCTTTTTTGGGGGGGTGGGGAGTGGGCTGCATTATCTTGTGTCCATACACAACACACACACATATGAAAACAGACACACAATGCAAGGTGAGGGGCATGGAAGGGAAGGAAGACAAAAGGTGCTGTGGAAAGGGCATGCAAGGATCTGGGTGTATTTTAAAGCACACAGGCACATCTAGAAGTGAGTTGCAAAGCAGACTGTGTAGGGAAGCCTTGGGCAGGGAGTGGGACAGCTCCCAAACTCCCCCACCTTTCTGTATTTTGATATAGCAGAGAAATGGAGAGGGACAGGGAGAAAAACCCTGAGATGTTGCATATTTGTCAAGCAAACAAGAGGGGAGTGTTGGCTGCATTTTAACAGCCCCTCCTTTCTACTAGCTCACCCACACACTGAGAAATCTGGTGAAAAATAATGTTTCCCTATCCTTGCAGAGGCACAGCTACAACACACTCGGCTCACACTTTTATTGGGCTACAGTAGCAAAAGCCATATATTGATAAAACTAGGATTAATTCTGTATATTTGTCAGGCAAACAGCCCTGTCTCCTAGAGTGACGCAAATAACAGATTCTATGGCTCTGGCTTTCTATATTCTGCACCCACGCACTCTGCTTGGTCTCCCACGGAATCAGCTACAGAGAGCAATGATCCAGATTAGAGGGGAGGGGGAGGAGGGGGAGAGGCAAAAGAACAAATGAAATTGCAATTAAAAATTATAATACTGCTATAGGTCTCTACGCACAAGACTAAATATGATGTTATAGTGGAATACACACACACACGTAAACACACACACACACAGAGGGTACTAATGTCCCTCTACTCAACGCTATTCAACCAAAAGGAAATTGTCTTATTGACAAAGGTAGAGTTTTACTTGGCAAAGAGATGTACACATGTCCTTTTTTCTCCATTAAAAATGTGTCTACAAAGATCCAGATTACAAATACAGGCAGGAAAAATAAACATTGAGGTTGAAAGATAGGTGTGGGTGGAGAGGGAACACCACTGTATATCCTCAAGTGGATTAATCAGGACCTTTTGAAGCAGAATGGACATTTTTTTGTCTCTTCTTCTACTACTTTTGGAAGAAAAAAACATCTTCAAAGCAGAACTCAATGGGCTGCTGCTATTTTAAAAGATCTCGTGTTTGGGGGAGTTTGGCACAAGGCATCTGGGTAAAAATGGAAAAAAAGTATGTGGGCGATAGTGTTGAGAAAACATATACACAGGCACGTACACATTCAAGAGAACGTGGATCAGAGTGGAATCGACGGATTTGAAAAAGGTACATGGTGAACCGTGGAGTCAAATGACGATTACTTTCTAATTATCCTACACTACACTTTATCTGAATGAATGGAAAGAAACTAAATGCAAAGATAATCAGGCATAGTAAGCTCTTCACTGTCTAAACTACACACACACACACACACACACACACAAACAGACAGACACACAAAAACACAAACAGACTATTTCGTAATATCTATGGACTGTGACTGATGAAGCAACAAGAGTCATCAGCCTTGCTAATTACTGCCACCAAGACAGTAACGTTGGGAGTAGCTTATAGGTTTAGGTAAAAAGACTATACCTGAAATACTGGTAATAGAAAGGAGACTGGTTTAGCTTGAAAAGCATCACCTAGCTGCAGACTTTTATTTTAGGCATTTAAGATCAAATGCAGTGACATAGCATGTTCCTACGTACTTCAGCCGGGGCCTTTCCTTTTTATTTATGAGTCAGCTCTCATTCAAAAGGCACACAAGGTGACATACAAGAATCAGATCAATACAGAATCCCCATAACGCATTAAAAACCATGCATCTATAACAAGTCAACAAATGCAGCAGGATGCAAATATTTTTGCCAGCCTATTCCAGACGCCCGATTTGCCTTGATCTTCTAAAAAAGAAACCCCAACAAGCTGTACATTCAAGTTGTGCATGCACAGAAACAGCTATATAGTCTTGATGTGATATTACGATTTAAGAAAGTTGGTTAAACAGCCTTGGTCTCACTGGTGCTCAGGAGAAGCTTAGGGAGGGTCATCTGGACATATATTAATTACTAAATCATTGGATTAAAGAACATATTAGGGTTATAATTATCATAACACTTATACATATATTCCTGAAGCAAGGCCTCCTTTCTTTAATGTAACAGGTTCATTAAGACTAACAGAGTTAATCTTTCATTCTACCATTTTATGGCATGGTCTAGCCATTATCGGTGTCTAGGAAGATGGTTTCACAGCTTTATTTTATTCCAGTACCTCAAATTAAAGCAAAACATAAAAGGAGAAATGGTGTTGTTTGGATGTCAAGCCTCAATATTAATCTATTTATTAGATTCTTCTAGATTACTTTGCAGATTTGATAATCTAATTGCAATTTAGTCTCGTCTATTAGTATTTCTCCTCTTGTAGACCTGTCATGGGCATGTAGTCAGTCAGTCAGTCAGTCAGTCACGTTTATTGAGTAACCGTCAGGTCATTTCAAATAAAAGCTCCAACAGCGGTAGTAGTATATACGAGATAAAAGATAAAATCAGTACCTAATGTGCAAGGCAAATACAATGTAACCCATTAAAAGCTAAACTTATTGCAATTGTCATAGGAAGGGGAACTATTAGCATAGGATACTTAAGAGGCCCGGTGATCAGTTGATGAGACGCTTATTACCACTGTGCCGCGGGCTGTTCCGTGCCGCCTACTGGAACTCATCCCCTGCACAGTTGACTCCAATAGACTCCATATACCGCTGTCTCTTTTTGAATGCTCTAAATAAGTAAGCAGCTACCTTATACACTGTTTGAAGGTTTGAGTCCGAGAGGAGGAAATTAATTTTAAAGGTAGAGGGCCAAAATGTCCTTTTAGATAGTAAATAGCTAAGGTATTTCTCCCTCTCCTCTGCATATATGGGACATATCAACAGAATGTGGACTAGATCCTCGACTTCTGCTAGTTATCTAACAGTTACCTTTATCTATATTCCAGGTTCTAGACAACTTCTGAAAAATAGTTGGTGCTCAACATTCTACTAACAGAAAATATTTTGATTTTTAAACTTGGGTGCTATTGATGATATCCTTGTCTCAGTCCCGTTTCGACCATGTGAAAAGACAGAGCCAGAAAACTCACTTCTTTCAAGAGTATTGAATCTTTAGAAAGGCACTCGTTGCTATTCTTGCTACTCTTGATCACTATATGTCCTTTAAAAAGGCTTTATCTTTCAACTTGATATGATATGCTTATCAACAATCTTTTGCTTTCCAAATATCGAAGACAAGGTAATAACAGGAAGTAACCAAATCTATGGACCACCCACTCATTTCTCCATTTTGAGGAGTATTATCATTTTTATTCAGATGGAACAACTATGGCTTCCACCAGATAATGGATTAATATTGTACCATGAGAGCTATCCAAGGTGCTTTAAAACAGCTCTTTTCCCCTAATGGAGATATTTTACAAACCAAAACATTGTGATATGCTAGCACCTTGTATGAATCTAAAGAAGGTAGAGTTTCAATTAATTTTACATGGTTATCATCCATTTTTAACAAGGTCCTTCAACTTAAAAACACAGATAATTATTCTCATAAATTCTCCAATTTCTTAAATAAACTGATCCAAAATGATAAGATGTTTCCAAACAGGAAAAGAGAAGTCTGTTTCAGTTATAATTTGGATAAACAAATTTCAAATGCTAATATCACACATTCAATTCCTTGTTGATTTTAACTACTCCATGATTTATGGGTCCATACAGTCAGCAGTGATGCTGCCAAATGTTGGAGATGTATCTTATCACCCCAGAACTTCACGGACATAGATGAAGTGTATATTACTTATTCAATGAGTCTCAGATAATATTTTCCATTCTAACATTTTGAAATATATTTTATACATGACAGTGTCCAGTGCTGACAGATGTTTGTTTATTAGAAACATTTCTATATGACTTATCATGTAAAGCAATGGCAGGGTGGTTTAATAATCTGGACTAGGCCATTGCTTTGCTATTTTTAAATACAGGACAATAGGATTGCTATAATTCAAGGCACAATTTATAAACATTCATGGGTCACTTTACTTTTCCTTACCTTAAACTCACATCCAGCAACTCCAGTAGATAAGTGAGCTTGACTTTCAAATGGGTAGCTATGCCACTCTGTTATTGCAAAGGCAGGAAGATATCTCGCAGTTTGTCAAAGACTAACACATTTATTACATTGTAAACTTTATGTTTCCATTCATTCTATAATAACTGTGCTAGTTTTCAAGATGCCATGAGATTATTTGTTGTTTTAGACTCTGTTCATTAAAAATGAGTAACTAAAAATAGAGATTAATAGAAATGCATCATAAGCATTGTGTTGTCGAAGACTTTCATGGACAGAATCACTGGGTTGCTGTGAGTTTTCTGGATTGTATGGCTATGTTCTAGAAGAATTAACTTCTGACATTTACCCACATCTGAGGATGTCTGCCATAGATGTGGGCAAAACATCAGGAGATACTGTTTCTGGAACATGGCCATATAGCCCAGAAAACTCACAGCAACTCAGCATCATAAACACATTGACACCAATGGCTTCAAATGTAGATTTGATGGTATGTACATTTTGCCTTGAAATAAAAAATATCTACATGCCAGAAGTCCAAAACTAGCATAATCCTCACTAATAGACATAGCAAATATTAACTGAATTTGTAGATCAACAGACAAATCAGATTCATATTCTCTATTCTAGAAAAGTATGTGCTGCAGGAAGAAGACTAACTGAGTTGCTTCAGCCCATTTTATAATAATAGACTCTCCACTTGTTCTTTGGATATATGTTTGTTGTGTTTGACTTTTTAAAAAAATTAATTAAAAGTAAATTCAGACATCTTACCTAAGAAAGTGAGTCAGCCATTGCATGTCAATATCATGATTACATATTGGACAAAAATAGCAGTTGTATTTTACAAATCTTCTATAGCATTGGTTCCCAACCTGTGGTCCATAGACCACCAGTGGTCTGCAAGAACTAAAATATGGTCCTCACTGTTACTACACTGTTGCAACAAGAGCAACTGGTCTAGTGAAACCCTCTTATAGTGCCAAAGCTTATTAAATATCGTTTTCTGTGGGTGAGCAGATGGTGATTACTGGATGGCATATGTTCTATATCAGAAACTAGATCTGATGTGGTCCATCCAAAGCAATTTTTTGAATCAGCACCCCAAATAACCAAACCGAATCTAAAATTGACCAAAAACTGATTCGTAACACTTTTGGTACTAATGTTGGAGAGTGGTCCCTTGTCAAAGTGGTCCCTGTTCAAGTGGCTCCTGACCAAAAAAAGGCTGGGAACCACTGTTCTACAGCTATTTTTAAGACTAGCCCTCTACCATATATAGATGCTATGTGAATTTGTTTTAATCTTTTTTAATAATTAAATTATAAATGCATACCACTCAACAAAGATATCAGGCAAAATATATTTGGTTAGGGGAGCTAATAGTTTAGTGGTCAGCACTTGCTTTACACATACAATGATTTAAACCTTTCTATCAGAGCATTTAAAGCGCCGGAGCTGGAAAGAATCGGACAAGACAATGGACATTTAGTAAGCCATTGGCTAGGTGGACAAATGGCCATTATATGCCTTATAATACAAATCAGTTCTAATTTCTAGGCCACATCATGGAAGCACAATTCCATGGAAGCTATATTGGTTGGTTAATGTCAAAAGAAGCATATTAATTATTCAACAGATCACAACACATCTTTTTTGTAAAAAAAATTTTTTACGATGTATCTGTTTCAAGTTTGAGTCTGTACATTCTGAACATGTTTTAGAAGGCTGGAAGTAATATCTATGTTAAACTGAGTTCTGTCTTCATCCAAATGTATGGGGTGGAAAATAATTAGGATTGACAGAAGTGTGTTATCAGTGTAATGAAATTAGGAAGAGATAACCTGTTTAAAGAATCATATCACTTTAATATCTCATTAAAATAAACATTTATACTCTTATTTGGACTAACTAGAATTGTTCTTGATAATTGACATTCAACAAAAAAATCCTACAGACAAGACTCATGATCCTAAGTATGAAAAACTTTTGGTCGTGCTCTTGAGGAAATGACATAGTGATGAGGCTATAACTGTAAAATGTAGAGAAAGTTATAGATTTGTGCCAAACTTTTGGAGCACAAAAAGGAAGAACAAATAGAAGTAGTTAATGTAAGGCAGCTCTTTTTTGCCCAACTAAAACAAAATCTAGAATTACAAAAGGACACACACACATACTATCAACCAATCAGGCCTTGAACAATTTTAAAGATAATCATAATTGTGTTAGTCTATGTTCAAAGTAAATTAAACTTCAGGAAAGACTATAGTAAACTCTGGTGATCAACATGTGTCCCTTCACATATTGTTGGATTGCAATTCCCCTAAGTAACATTGGTAGTAGTGGTGGATGATAGGAAGTCTAATGATATCTGAAGGACTATCAGTTGCCCATTTGTGTAGGAGACACAGTGAACATATGAAAGGAGAGGGATTATCAATATGAGCCAGCATTTAGATATGTTACTGACGGGGCACTGAGGGATTTGTAGGTCAACAATCTAGAAGGCACCAGGTTAGTGAAAGCTACTGCCATCCAACATGGGTGCCTCAGAATGAAATGCAAAGTCTGGTATTAAAAACAAAGAACGGACTGAGCCAGTTTGCCATTTCTGTACTGTCAACAATTTCTTTTACTATTCCTTCTCGGAATATGGTCTATTGTGGTGTTGTGACCATAATGTAATATAAAAGAAGGTCACCTGTGACAATATATGTTGTTTGTAGTTGCACACATAAGTTCAGACCTTGCCATCTCCAGTTAAAGGGGTTCTAGTACAATTATTGTGGGAAAACTCATATTGCTTGAGATAATAAAGACCTTCTGCTGATCAGAAGAAATAATTCTGTACCAGTCAGAACTACCATTTCCCTGAAAGTATAAGGCCGGACACCAGCCTTCAGAGAATTGTTCCGCATTGTGGTTGGCATTTCAGATATTTAAAACTTCTGAGAAAGAATGGGTTATTTTTCCAAGCAGAGTACAGCTTATCTGGAAACCAGATGACCAAGTGGTTCATCTCCATTAGTATCCTTTAGCCTGAAGATTTTGAAATATAGATTCTAATGAATCAACGTAAAATATCTAAATCACTAGATCCAGTCAGTGAAACAAAGAATGGCACTTTCTGCCAAAAGAAATGTTTCGTAAGAGATTGCGACACAGCTTAATACAAATAGATTTGTAAGTTTTTAGTTTATTATATGAACTATCTAACATTGGTAACATGCCCTGCATATCTAAACTGTAATATTAAGACAGCATTAAATACATAATGAAGACTGTTCCCTGCCACTCAAAGCAGGTTGGTTTGAGAAGACTATGACTCTTAATAAGAAAAGAAATGTTCTGAGAGCAAACAGATCTGTCTCGTTATTTGGGATACTCTATTGTATTGAATTCCATGATCCTAAGCATGCTTCCTGTACCTTCAAGTCATTCTCAACTTATGACAAACAAGGCAAATCCATTCTTGGGTTTTCTTGGCAAGATTTATTCAAAGGTGGTTTGCCTTTGTCTTCTTCTGAAATGGAGAGAGTGCAACTTGTCCATGGTCATCCAGGAGTTTCCATGACCAGACTCATAGTCCAACACTCAACAATTACACACCCTGGCTCTCCTAAGCAAGTTTACTTGACACTATGGTCCATTGAACAAGCAAAGTTATTTTCCATGCTTGTGGGTTTCCGATTGGAATGCTGTACTTCTAAGTGGTTTTTATACTGTGTGTAAAGAACAGCCCCATACCTTCAATATCAAGAGCGTGATTTCCTATATGGGTGGAGAAACTGAGGAACATCAACAAGAAAGGGCTATTGCTCTCATCTCCTGCTGGGGATTTCTCAGAGGAAAGCAGTGGTCTATAGTAGAAAATAGTATGTTATACTAAATGGACCTTTATTCTCATTGAGTAGCGCTCTTCTTATATTCTCACAAAATCTTAAAACTGTCTAGCTGAAAGGCACTCCAAGGGTCATTTAGCATAACCTATCTCCAGTGCAGAAATCTAGAACTGAAGCACACTTATGTGTCTAATAAATATAAACAATGCTTGACGCATTTGCAAGGCAGTATTTATTAGGGATTCAGCTCAGACTATTAAAATATTTGGCGATGGAAGACAAACACACAGCAAATGAGACAAGATGAGAAATTCACAGAAAGAAACCATCTATTTGCAATGGTCTGTGGAAGGTATTCTAAATTTCATTCTTTAAATCCAACTCTGCTTTTTATTGACTTGCTTGCTGTCTTCCAATACATCTGTTTTAAGTTTTTCTGGGCAACAAAGTTTTAAACAATGAGAGTGGTATCCACTCTTCTGGGATATTTTATGTGATATTCAGTACTAACCAAACCTACTAGAAATCCCATTGCATACAACACAATGCGTTCCAGATTCTGATATTGAGAAAGTGCACTAGCAACGTCTATCATTTTTGGATGGCATTTCTTGCTGATATACTACCTAGGGAAAATGGAACAGGCCTTGGATTACATGCTACTTTCTTCAAGGCTCTGGACCCTTCCACACAGCTGAATAAAATCTCACATTGTCTGCTTTGAACTGGAATGTATAGCAGTGTGGATTCAGATAATCCTGTTCAAAGCAGATATTGTGGGATTTTCTGCCTTGATATGCTGGTTTATATGGCTGTGTTTTCAAGTTTGCGAGTTGTTTTCAAAGCCTCTGACACTGGCTTTGAAAACAACTTGCAAAGTGCCACTGCTATTGAATACAGCCACTCAGGTAATTTATGGAAAATAAACTTCTCCAAAGTCCATTTTCCTTTCAATAATGATCTTCTTTACTTGCAACATGCAGTTTCATATATCTTTGTTTCACATATAGGGTCAACACTGAGATCACAGAATACCCAAATCTTCACTCATGAGTTAGAAGATGCAACTGGCTTAACCTTTAACCTGATCAGGCATCTAGAGTACTTCCACCAGAAATATTTTGGATACTAATATTTATAAACAAAGATATGGATATGTGACCAGGAGAAAATTTGGTCCCAGATCTGAAACTACATTGAGGATGATTATTCCTGAATAAGTGCCTATTTCTATTTCATTATAGTACAATTCTTCAGCAGATGGAACTGATTCCCTAGAGACAGGGAGTTCAAAATTTAAATCTTTTAGATTTGGTTAACTAGTTTGCAACCTGACTCCTGCAAGTCAGTTCCAGGTAAAGTAGACCTACTAAATCAATTGCAGAATAGGGGAGTCAATATATTTCATTTTATTTTATATCTTATCTTTTTCCCAATAATGGAACTCAAACTGGCTTACAACAACGTTAAAACAAAATAAAGTTCAAGTAGGGTAAAACAAATTAAATACAGCTAAAACTTAAATAAATAATTGCATTAAATACATTAAATCAAAATAATTGCAACACAAATTAAAACTGGGGGTGAGAGAGGATAAAATATATGATTCTTGAGCTTACTCCAATTGAGACTAACAATAGTCTTGAATATCATTGCTGTGCAGATACTGTAGAGAACAAATTACTGTTGCTTGAGTGTATATGATCATTCTCCAAGCTTGATTGAAATACACATGATATGTGTTGAGCTGAACCCAACGGCTCCTTTTCTGTTTCCAAATGGCCACAGAATTTTCTTATTTCAGCAATATAGTATTTGGTGGTGGTCTGGAGATGGTGTATCCGGTGCAGGTTGTTGTTTTTTTTTTTTGCTTAAAAGTCTTTACTGCAGATCTTTCCTCAAAATGATCTTACAGTTTTGTGAATAGATTTCTTTCATGAAACATTTAAATGAAAATTAGGATTAATATCGACAATATGAGAGCAGGACAAATAAGTTCACATAGTTTTTGTTTCTAATTTTCTGTGTTGTTTTTATCTGCTCTTACTTGACTGCATTGGAACTTTGAATAGTTGCTGCAACTATGACTTTACATGCTTTCAAAATATATTTGTTTCCTATATTGTATATTTACATCATTATGTATTATTCCAGTCCCATCTGTAGTGTTTAACATTGTTTTTAACGACGAGTTCCAAAACCAAAAATGGGATTAAAGCCATTTTTGTTTAATTTATTTTGGGTACTTTTGGCAGTCAGTGCAGCCCTTAGAAAGTCCCAGAACAAAAAGCTAGTCTTTAGACCTGCTGCAGTTGCCTCTTTTTCTTTCAAATAAATGACTAAACAAATGCCTAAATTTGTTTTACTTGCACTGATGCTGGTAGATCTCTATGCCTGCCTACAAAGATTGTGGTTATTATCTCTGGAGTGATCCTGGATAGAGGACAACAAATCCATCCAGGTATCTAACATTGCTTGAAGAAAGGCTGCATAGCTCAGGACATGATGGAGTCCAAGGGTCAATGCCTGACATCTCCAGAGTAGCGCTGGGAAAGAACTACTCCTGGTCAAAAGACTTGAAGTCATTGTTAGTACAACCATGAGCTAGATGAACAGAGCCTGTCGTGGTGCAAAAATGATGCTTCCTTTGTTCCTAATGGACCAAAATGTTCAGCAGTAATGGAGACTGATCTGAATTCTCGAAGGAAATGACACTGGGTTTTTCTATATTATCAAAAATCCATGTGTGTGATACACAAAGAACTAGATGTGCAGACCATCATGTCCGTTATTCTTTTTTATTAGCAGACATATTGCTTTCAATAATAAATATAGGGGTTTTAGAACTCTTATTAGGTGTAATTATTTAATGCTTATTTGTATTTGGATGTTGCCAACATTTGACATTTTTTTAAACAAACTGTAAAAATACTGCTACTTATTATCTTTTGCTTTGGATATTTACTTTTGAGATTTTGCATCCATCCAATCATCCGTCTTTTGAGCACTCACTAGTCCATAAAATACATCATATTTATTACCATTTCTCTGAATTTGGCCATTCTGTACAATCTTACTCAAATTTGAGTGCTAGGGACTTGCCTAAGGCAATCCAAATATGCCAAGCCTTCAATCCAAACTGTGGCTTACAGCCAGCACCATATTGAGCATCCAGCACCCCAGGGGGGACAAAAGCCTTGGTCAGGTTTTGTGCCATCTGCACAAAGAAAAGCAGAGACTCTATGCCTTTGACTCCTGTATCGCACCAAACTTTTTCAGTGTACTAGGGAGTGCTCTTATGTTCTTATTCATGTGTCTGCCCAAAATTGTGCAGCAGTAGCAAAATATTTGGGATATGAGAATCTGAATTGACCTGGATACTAGGCAAAGTGAGGCAGCATCCTGAGGCAAGCAGGGGATGCTGAAGGGCTGAAAAAATGGAAGAACAGATTTGTGTTTCCGGTACATCCTGATTAGCATGCCCTCTCTCTCTATATTTTTGTTCTAGGACCTATATGCCAGCTTGCCATTCTTGCATCCAAAGGAAGATGTTGTGTCCATGTTGAAGAGGGATGCAGCTGTCAATCTGGCCAGCTTTTGTACATGGAATTTGGTGGGATATAATCCTTTCTTGACTCAGCCCTCACTAAAATATCAAGAATGTCTGTGGTTGACCCAGATACTAGGCAAACTGTCTAGTTTGTTGTTTGGGGGGGGAAGGAGAGAAGGTGGACAAGGCACAAATGGAAATATGGCAGCTATGTTACTGGGTGACTTAGCATTGCAAAACATAAGCAGGTTATCGACCTGCCTTTAATGGCATTCTATAACATAGATTTCCAAACAATAAATTTATGTTCGATTCCATGTACTCAGTGGGGACAACATGCTTTTTGTATCTTCTTCTTTTTTCTCCTCCTCCTCCTTTCTTCCTCCTCCTTCTCTTCTCTCATTCCTTCTTTCACCTCCTCCTCCTCTTCTTCTTTTTCCTTTTCCCAGCTATAGTTCGGCTCTATCCTTTAAGCTATGGGGCATCTCATTTCAATCCTTCCTTCCTTTTTATTTTACTTTATTTGCAGCCTCCCACATGTTTTTTTCACAGTCTCAAACTTGAAGGAAATATCTACCAAATGAAGACTCTTAACTTCTAGTGCAAGATAGTAGAGGGTATGTTCCAAAAAATTACTTCTAAAATATGGCTGATTCTTAACCATTATTCTTTAAACGCAGTTTAAGCAAAGACAAGAATTGAACAGACTAAAGACTAGAGATATAGTCAAGGTACTTTCTTGAATTTCAGTTCGCAAGGTAGAGTGAGATAGTTGCTTCAAAGAACTTTGAGGTAAATTGAAAAATCGGCAAATTGTTAGTTATCAATTTATCAGTGTTATATTTTTATTTTCATTTCTTTACGCTCAGGGAAAGGGACAGAAGTTATTTGGCATTTTCTGCCACAGATGCCAAAGCAACTTGGTGAGATGGTTCCAAGTTTTGAGTTTGATAAGCTTACAATCCCTATATCTAAATTAATCGTGGCCTGAGAATCAAAAACTATCTCCTGAAATGGATAGACGTGTTTCTTAGGTTGAATCTAATAACTGTCACTGTGTTGTGAGATATGAGCAAATGAGAAAGAACATAGACTTGTTACCTACCTTTAATGGACATATCCCAATATCAACACCACAGTAAAATAGACATATGTGTTAAATGAACTATCTACATGATGCTATTACTGGCTTAAACCAAAGGTTTGATATATTATTGAGTTTGCATTATTGCATTTGTTTCATTCAAAGTTGTTTGTGTTTACATTTTAAACACATAATGTAAAATACTGAAGTTGTGCTCCATTCTAGGGAATCTGCAAGAAAATCATTAGTCATCATTCTTATGAGAGCATTATCACCTGCTGTGAAATGGGAGAACATGACGATTCACTATAAAATATAAGAGGTTTGCAAGAAGATTCATAATTCTAAGACTATACAGAAGAAACTGCGCAAAGCATCAAAATATTGTTGGGGTCTGTGGTCTTTCAATCTGATGCTTTTCTGTGGTTTGTTTTCTACAAATGTGTATGCATCCCATACCCGCCTTGCATCATCAGCTATATTTCCCACCGTAGATTGTGCTCTTCCTCTTTCATAATGCAGCCATTTCACATTTCCTTTACTTATCTGTGACTTCCTAACTATGTTTGAAAGATCATCAGCGTGATCACCATCTAGTTCTCTTCTGAGTCATAGTGGTTTCCATTTCTTTCTAGAAAGATCCTTAATAATATATATTAGGACCTTTATTTATGTCATGCCTACATATTGGTCACTGTGAGATGAATACCATAGGTGGTGTTCATTAGTGTTTTTCTTCAAGCGGGCAGGTCTGTACAGTTGCATGTGTATGTAAGCCAAAGAGAAGTCCATGGAACTGATAACAGCATTATTAAGTTCAACTTTGAAGCTTAGCGTACCACTGAAAATAGTTTCTTCAAAAAAAAAAGCACCCATCAGTTTTGGGATGGCCTAAAATGGTCTCATATTATCATTTACAGTTTCACTAGTCTCAATCCTGAAGAAACACAACAACTAATTAACTTAAGGCAGAATTGCCAGATTTTCTAACCATTAATATAGCAATGATGGATTGGCTAGAACCTCTTGGATTGGGTGTCTTTGAAGGTGCAGGCAAGACACAACTGGAAGAAAAAAAGTGAAGAAAAATGATGAAATTATTAAAAAGCGTGAAAAAAATCACAGGCTCTTGATCTATGGTTGAAAGTCTTTTGAAGATGGTGGTCCAACCCATTTGGTGCAATAGTGTGGGCAGGAGATAGTGGTGAAACATTAATCACTGTTCTGTTTACAGAAACGATATGATTCAAAGTAGGCAAAAAACTGTAGACTTATGTTCAGTTGTTAAAGTGAGCGTTGCCGAAGTTGAGCATTTAAGAAAAGGAAACAAGGTGTGTGTATGATAGGACACCTAGTAACATATGAAGGCATATTAGCGTCACATCTCAAAGTGGGTTGAGTAGTTTATAGGACAGCTTGGAGAAGAAAATATTGAGGTTTTGCTCTGAGAAGAGAACATCTAGAGGTGATATAACATCATATTTAAATACATGGAGGGTTGTTTTGTGGAAAATTGAAGCATGCTTGGTTTTGGATGTTCCAAAGATCTGATTATGAGCCAGATGACTCCAACTATCAGAAAAGAGATTTCATTATGATGGACATCTTGCCTGCAAATGCTGTTCAACAACAGAATAAACTGCCCCGGACAGTAGTGTACTCTTCTTTTTTGAATGCCTTTAAGTAGAAGTTGAATTGTCTTTGAAGTATTTTAGTTGTGTATTAATACGCCCAAGTCCCTCCGGGGAGATAGAGTAGAATATAAATAAGTATTATTATTATTCCTATATGGCATGGAGCTGGTGGTGGTCCTTGCAATCCCTTCCAGTGCTATGAGTATAACCCATGGGTTGTTGCAAATTAGGAATATTATGTGAGTTGCCATGGACACAAGACCTAATGGCAGTACCCAAAGTCTTAGTTAAAACTAAGCATATTTAAAAGTTTGAAATTGTAGTATAGTTAGGAAACCACCTGTATAGTTACTCAATCGGAGTCACCATCATGAATAATTGCACTTGTGGTCTTCTATCTTGCATATTAATCTTCGATATCAAACTCTATCTTTCTCTGTTCTCTGTTAATCATAAGCTCCAATATTGAACCGATGAAAGTTGATAGCAGCAGTCTATATGGTGTACCAGGACTCCATCCTTGACTCTACTTGACAGTTCTTTCTCTGCATCTGCAATTTGTTCTGCATGGCATTCCAGTGAAACAGCTACCAGTGTAGAGTGGACACAACTGTTAGAATCACGGCCATTGTGGGTAAGGACTACTTTCCTTCAGCCTTCTGAACCAAAGTCTCAGTGGGCAAAAGAGTGGACAATAAATCATCTCACCCAACCATTCTGAACAGAGAACTACATATTCACAAGCATGTTTACTCATACCCTTGGCATTTACTCATTGGAATTGGTGTGATTTGTCAGCCTAGAAGGCAAACCATCTTCAAATGAACCAGGCAGAAAAACTTTTAAGGCAAAACATCTCTGGACAGAGTCTCTTCCTCAAGTGGAGCATCACAGAAGGGACCAGAAATGCCAAGGACCATGGTGCTATTTCCCCTCTTCCCCACTGGCTTCATTCAAGCAAGGTGAAATATGCCAGGTGATGGGTTATTTACAGACACCCTGGAAATACATTTGGGTTTTGGCATTGCTTCCTTGCCTTCCAGAAAAGTTTGGAAGGGGAGATTCTCTTTCATTTTCTTCTTAGACACAGCCAGTGGGGAAGGGGAATGATTGTGTATAAAGATTTCCCTCTACAGGTGGTTGGAGATGGTGGCGGCTTCTCACTTTGCCATCCAAAAGTGAAGGCTGCTGGAGCCTATCTCTCCTCCCTGCATGGTCTTGTTTATCCTTTGCTGTGTTATAACCCCCCCCCCCCAAAGGTCTGCCAGCCTTTCCCCAAGTGGTGAAGACTCAGAGTTCTTGGGATCAGAAATGGCAGTCCTTTTCCTGGCTTCCCTCTGCCCTTGTTTCTGCAGCGCAGGGCTTATCTTTCCATGCAATCAGCATTTCACAAGGTGGCTTATTATTAGTAAAGTGGCCATGCTCAGGGTTTTGCTTGGCTTGGACACTACAGCAACCTCTGAAGGTGCCTGTGATGAAGTGGGCTGCAGCCCACCAAAGCTGATGCCAAAGGAAACATAATCTTCTTTGCAGTTGCCCCACACATTCTTGGTTATTAGTACAGCTAAAGTTGGATTGTTGTGAGTTTTCCGGGCTGTATGGCCATGTTCAAGAAGCATTCTCTCTTGACATATCGCCTGCATCTATGGTAGGCATCCTCAGAAATTGTGAGGTCTGTTGGAAACAGGTTAAAGTTTCCCTTTGGGCTCAGCCAGTGCCTGGCAAAGGAAAACTTGCAACAACTCATAGCTCCATTCCTATGTCTCTTTCTCCCCCCCCCCCCCAAACTATATAGAAAAATAGATATAGAAACCCATGCCTGTTTAGATCTCCTTCCTAGGGAAAAGAAAGCATTAAACACCCTGAGAAATAAACACAACCCCTGGCAGTCGAGAGAACTTTTTTTCTCCCCTTTCCTCAAAGGCAGGGCTGGCTGGCCAATGCACCGTGCAGCTCTCCAAAAGGCAGGCAAGCAGGCAGGCAGCAACAGCAAATCAGCAAAAAGCCTGCTCTTAGCAAAAGCATCCAGCAACTGAAATCAGAAAACTTTGCGAAAAAGCACAACATACACATATATACACAGAGAGAAAGGAAAGAACAGAGACACGGAGAGAGAGAGAGAGAGAGAGAGAGAGAGAGAGAGAGAGAGAGAGAGAGCAGAAGGACCTACCTTTGCCAAATCTTCTCCACTTATGTGTGCATTGCAAAGGGGTTGGGTGGGGGGTGGAAGAAGCAACCAAACCAAACAAGAGCTATGTTTGGGGTGGGAAAAAGGAAAATAACACACCAAAACAAACAAATAAACCAAAAATATCCCCCCTACACAGGTCTCCTCTCTACAACGATGGAGTTTTCGAGGGAATTTTGGCGAAGGGAAAAGAGGCAAAAAGGGTGTGAGGAGGGAGAGAGGGAGGGAAAGAGGGGGTGGGGAGGGGGATTACATAAAGACAACTCCGGCGTCTGGAGCTGTGGCTGCACCGGGGAGGGTTTTCGTGTAATGTGTGTCTGTACTCTTCCAGGAGGAGAGAAAGAGAGGTGCGGAGGGGGTGGTCGAGTTGGAGTGAAGGAAAGAGGGGGAATATATATATATATATATATATATATATATATATATATATATAGGCAAAAAAATCCCCCGTTCGCCTTCTCTGCCTGACTTGGAGACAGGGAGAAGAGAGCCGCCTCCCGCCCACGCATCCACCCCCACACCACCAATCCAGGCACCTCCTGAGTAACTGATCAGAGCAGAATAACTCATCACCCACGTTCGCGAGCCTCTCTTTCCCCCACTCCCACCATCCCCTCCCTTCCCCCACTCCCCCTCTTTTTGGGGGGGGGGGGAGTAAATTGCCAATGCACGCACCTTCGCAGGCGCTATTTATAGCCTCCTAATGCTATATGCCAGCCTAGAGCGCCTGTGTGCCCTGCATTCACAACCTCCCAATGTACGTGTGTGTATCTATCTATCTATCTGTGTGTATCATTAACGTTGCTTTGACAGGTAGAGGGGTGGGGTACTTCTTCTCCCTCCCCCCCCTTTATTATTATTATTATTATTATTGTGCACTGCAGTGCGTCTGATCAGTTTGCAAAAATTGCTGGGGAGGGTGCCTACTATTTAAGATGTGAGATGCGTGGGCTGGCGAGTGAAAACCCCCACGCACCATTCTTTTATAATGGTGTGATGCGGGGGTGTTATAAAAGATATAGGGGAAAAGGTGGGAGAGAGAAAGAGGGAGGGAGAATTGTATTGTGTGTGTATACACACACACACACACACACACACACACACACACCTTTCGTTTGGGCAAAGGGGTTCTTTTCATGGTGGAGGGTGTGTAAAAGAGAAAGAGAACAAGAGAAAGGAAGAAAGAGAGAAAGAGAGAAGAGAGGCTTTTGGTTGGGAAAGGCTCCCAGCCCCTGGCTCCCTGTAGCACAGTCAGTTCCTCCAGTGTGTGCTATTGACCTGCATTGACGTCATTGCGTCATTAGGTCTCCCTTAGAAACACTGACTTTCAAAAATAGTATCAAATTAATTCAACTGGCAGAGAGAGAGGGAGAGAGAGAGAGAGAGAGAGAGAGAGAGAGAGAGAGAGAGGCCACTAACTGGGATGAGCTCTCAAACTCCAGTCTTCAGCTTAGCTTTGCTGTATGCTTTCCCTCCCCACTCCACAACAAAGCCCCCCCTCCCTCCCCAGGAGGAATCAAAAAAGGAAACAAGAGAGAGAGAGAGAGAGAGAGAGAGAGAGAGAGAGAGAGAGAGAGAGAGAGAACACGAATGAAAGAGCAAGGAGAAAATAAGCATGAATAGAAATAAAGGGGGAAAGGGGGTGGGTGGAATTAGATAGCACATCCCAAAGCAGCCCTCCCCCCCCTTTCTCTTTTTTTCCTCCCTCCCTCCTCCTCTCCCTTCCCTGATCTAAAAATAGCCTCTTTGCTCGAGCTGACTGCGGTATCTTTTGTGTTGCATCTTTCTGTTTTTAGCCTTTGCCTGAGCCATTGAAGGGTGCCCGCAGGAGATCTGAGAGAGGCACCAGATATTGATCTATTGGGACCCCTCCTTCTCTCCCCCCATCCCCCGGACCCGTCCCAGAAAGGGCATTACAGTGGCCATAGGAAAGGGGGGGGGGAGTATGGGAGGTGTCTGTGTGGATTTATTTTGGGGGTATTTTAGGACACCCTACAGAAAGGGCTCTGCTCTCCCAAGCGCACAGGCTTCTTCCTCGTCTCCATTCAGGTCCTTTGTAAAAAGAAGCCCTCCTCGTGCGTGCGTACACAGGCTTTTGCTGCCCCCCACCCCACCCCAGGAGCCCCCCCTCCCCAACGTCACCCGAGCCTCACGTGGACGTGTGGGCAAGCACATGCAGCCCCCATTCATACAAACACAATGCAATGGAGCGTAGGTAATGCGCTGCCAGGGTACATTCACAAACAGCCAGGCAGCCGCTTTTTGATGCAGGTTGGTTTCATTGAAAGGACAGCACACAAGCCCAGAGGAATTTCCTTTCCACTCGCTCGGTGGACTTTCTGTTTTGTTTTGGGTTTTTAAAAAGACGTTTAGGAGTTGCTTATGAGATGTTGCAATCCCCTTCTCTGAATGGGGGTGCAGGGTGTGTGTGTGTGTGTGAGAGAGAGAGTTTAAGGGTTTCCCACTTTGGGGACTTTTGGCAGTCTCAGAAGTGCCACACATTATCTGTAAAGGGCTGGTGCAGGTGGACTTGGGCAACCATTCTTAGTGGCCAATGGAGAGCTGCAGATGTGGTGCAGAGCCAGTGGGTTGGGTATGGAAACAAGAATTTTTAATTATTTATTTACTATATTTATATGCCGCCTTTCTCGCCCCTGGCCTGGGGTGACTCAAGGTGGTTTGCAATATTTCAATGGCAAAAAGTATTACATGTAGGACAGTGGTTTACAACCTTTTTTTTGACCAGGGACCACTTTGACCAGGGACCACTCTCCAACATTAGTACCAAAAGTGTTATATAATAATAATAACAACAACAACACTTTATTTATATTCCGCACTTCTCGTCCCAAAGGGAACTCAGGGCAGATCACAGTACATATACACGGCAAACATTCAATGCCACATTGTATAGACAATACACAGACAGACAGAACAGAAAGAGGTGGTTTGTTTCAGCTGTTTTTGGTGCCATGGAAGGCTGGGCTCCAATCCAGGGGGTGTTGTTGCTCTATCCTCTATGACAAATAGCTGTCAGGACTTCCTCCTTCCTTTTGGTCACCCAGCATTTTCTGATCTTCTTTCTTTCTGGCATCGTAAATCACCTCCCCCGCTTTTAGTGGTACCCAATTTCTCTAATCACAGCTAAAGCTGTTTTCGAATTGCTTAGGTAAATGATGAGCTAGGCTGACCGTTGGCAGCTCATGCCAACCCAGGGCTACAAACTTGCAATCTTTTGGTTGATAGATCTTATAATTGCTGATGATTTCCCAGCTGTGCTAAACCTTAATTTTTGGTCAAATTTAGATTCGGATTGGTTGTTTGGGGTGATGATCCAGAAAATTGCATCAGGTCTAGTTTTTGATACAGAACATATACTATCCAGTAGTCACCATCTGCTCGCCCACAGAAAACCACATTTAATCATCTAGAGCTGATGTGGTAGTAGCAATCTTTTGTAGGTAGTCAGCCTCTCCCTTCCCAACATCCCTGTTGCCTTGGCGCTATAAGAGGGTTTTACGAGACCAGTCGCTCTCATTGCCATGTGGTTTTGAGATGTCAATGTAATAATGGTTGAGCCACAGACCATATTTTCATCCTTGCAAACCACTGCTGGTCCACAGACCACAGGTTGGGAACCACTGATGTAGGTGGATGGCTATTATATATTCCTTAATATGGGCTGCATTTTAGTCAGTATTTTAAAGGAGTTTTCCAAGGTGCCAATAATAATAATAACAATAACAATAATAATAGCAACTCAAAAAGCTTACATGATACAAGGATTTAAAGATCAAACTGCAAAGATTCTGGCACAAGCCAGTAAACGTGATTCCAGTGGTGATTGGCACACTGGGTGCAGTGCCTAAAGACTTAAAATGCAGTGACTGAACTTTAAAACAATCAGCACTGACAAAATCACCATCTGTCAGCTGCAAAAGGCCACCCTACTCAGATCTGCACACATTCTTTGCCAATAAATCACATAGTCCTAGACACTTGGGAAGTTTCTGACGTGCAATGTGGAAAGGAACAAAACATATTCATTTTCAGGTATCAAGTGAATTCTGGTTGGGACCTGCCTGATCAATTTCTTCCATCAAGTAAGATGATGGAATATGCAGTCCTCTCCACAGGGATTTTACTCTCTCTAAGGCACCACTTGACCAGGGACCACTCTCCAACATTAGTACTAAAAGGGGTTCGAATCTGTTTTTGGTCAACTTTAGATTTGGTTTGGGGTGCTGATTCAGAAAATTGCATTGGATAGAGCAGTGTTTTTCAACCTTTTTTGAGCCGCGGCACATTTTTTACATTTACAAAATCCTGGGGCACACCACCACCAAAATGACAAAATGACACTCTAACACAGTAATACATATAGTTAATATGTTTTTAAATGTATTTATACACTCAGTGTGAAACCTGGGCCTGTTTTGATGAACACAACATAGATATCCTGGCAGGAATGGCAGAAAGACACACACGAAGGTCTTGCTCAACAGCTGGGAGTTATAGTTAATAAGAACATAAGAAGAGCCATGCTGAATCGGACCTCAGCCCATCTACTCCAGCATTCTGTATCACACAGTAGCCCACCAGTTGTACACGGGGATCTCGAGCAGAAGGGAGGGCAAAACCCTGACCTGCTCCCGACCCCCACAACCAGTACCCAGGGACATCCTGCCTACCTCAACCAACTCCGAGGTGGCACTTGAATGTCCTTAATCCACAATCAAAGAGCATTCTGAACTCCACCAATGATGGAATGGAATCAAACTTCCCACACAGAACTACTATAACCAAGAGAAAATACTATAAGAGTTTGGTGGGCATTGACTTAGAGTTTTGGAGTTGTAGTTCACCTATATCCAGAGAGCACTGTGGAGGGGAGGGAGGAAGACATGGGGTGAGTCTGCGCAGTAGCGCCCGCACGGGTCACGTCTTCCCCCCTCCCCCCTCCCGCAGAAGCGGCAGCGTGAGCAAAGTGAGGCAAAGCAAGCAGAGCGAGGCTGGGAAGAAGGGAGCCTGAGTGGAGAAGAAAAAGTGTTTAGCAGGAGGGGGAAGAAAGGGTATTGGAGGTTCCAATTTCCCACGGCACACCTGATGATCACTCACACCACACTAGTGTGCCACGGCACACTGGTTGGGAAACACTGGGATAGAGCGCATCTGTATTTAGTTTCTGATACAGAACATATGCTATGGTCAGTGACAGGGAAGGAGTGGCAGGTGGCGTGAAAGGAGCAGAAATAAAATAAATAAAATCTAGAATGTGTTATACATTGGCCTACCTTTGACGGCGATCTGAAAACTTAAACTGGTGCAGAACGCGGCTGCACGCCTCCTGCGAGCAGCTTTCAGAACAGCGCGCATAACACCTCTCCTACGCGAACTGCACTGGTTACCGATTGAGTTCCGGATCTCCTTCAAAGTGTTAGTCTTGGTTTGGGGCCAGTGTACTTGAGGGAGCGGCTTACCCCATATGTACCCAGAAGATCACTGCGTTCAGAGGACCACAACCTTCTCGAGATCCCTGATGTGAAATTATGTAGGTTGGCTAGCACCTGGCGGAGGGCGTTTTCAGCAGCCGCACCAACATTGTGGAATACCCTGCCAGCAGAAACGCGGGCCCTGCACGATCTGATGGCCTTCCGCAGGGCCTGCAAGACCTGGCTATTCCGGCAGGTGTTTGGCAATTGATAACGCTCTGTAAGAACTAGTCCGCCTCTGATTGCTTGCCGCGCCGTGAATTGGCGCCCCTCCTTTGATGCCTTATGATGTATTTTATTGTTAGGAATATTTTAATGTTTGCTAGGATGTTTTAATGATGTTGGGACGTTGTGTGATTGTGTGTTTTTACCTATGTAAACCGCTACGAGCTTCGGAAGATGCGGTCTATTAAATTCGAACTATAAATAAAATAAACAAATAAATATATAAATAAAAATGTTATGTTCATTTGAGGGATTAACATAACTCAAAAACCACTGGGTAAATTTACACCCATTTTGGACACAATAACAGCTATTAGGCCAATGAGTGATCATCACTCATAAAAACACTAGAAAACACAGCAGAAGTGACTTTAAAAGCCAAAAAATAAAATAAAATGCATTACAACACATGCACAAAACCACACACACACACACATGCAAACAGACATATATACACATATACACAAATACACACACACATATACACACAAAACACAGCAATGCATAGTAGGGGATGGCTAGTACATAAATAAAGAGGAAGGAGGCTCACAGACCAGATTTTCATCCCCGTGGTCCACTGGTGGTCTGCGGCCCACAGGTTAAGAACCACTCCTCTTAAGAGCTTAATTACTCAAAGCCACCATCTCATGGCAGACCAGCAACAAAAGGTGGCAGTCCTACTTCAACGTCAACTTGCCATGTTGTACAAGAACATCCCAAAGCTATTTCCTAAATAAAATTAGACTCAAAATAAAAAATTACTGTTTTCACAAAGGCCTTTGACAGGCTAAATTTTCCAGACCTTTATTTCAGCTGTATCTTTTGAGAACTGCTGCTGTCTAAGAAACATATTTATTTCTGGTATTTTGTTTTAATCATTTAAACACATCTTAAATTGATTGTGCCTTTATACAAACCATCTCTAGTATTTGCTTAATTAAAGAAGGATATACATCTTGTATGTCATTAGTTTAAAATATTTCCATTATAATTTTTCAAAGAAAAAAGGCTTAAGATATCTTATAACTAGCTTTGAAATACCTCAAAGACAATTTTGAGATAAAAAGGGCTAACAAACAAAACATCATTCCCCAGGGTGTCAGCAAAAATATAGTTAATAACCCAAGCAAAAAACACCAAAAAGTCTCTATGCGATGGCGAGAAATCATGTTAGAAGGAGAAATGTGATGCTAATAGGCATGAAAACAATGTTGGGTGAGTGGACTTATTAACAAAAGACCCTCCTTGTAAATGCACAGCAGAGTAACTTATTAGCAGCAGCGTGACCCAGCACCAGTAGTCAAAAGTGATAAAAAGAACAAAAATACACAGACCAATGTTATCTCTTCCATAGGAGACTTTTCTTTATAGCAAAATAATATGGTTGCACTATTTACAAAAACAAGGTTTCCATAACACGAAGAAAGTTCTTTATACTTCTTTCTTTGCTTCAATGCTTGGCTTCTTTCTTATGCAGATAAACAGCTTCACTGTCACAGAGTCTCGTCTGACATTGAAGTTGCACAGGAGCTTCCCACAGTAGCTTTTCACACACAGCAGCCTTCACACACTATGGCCTTCAACCTGGGCTTCTGACACCGGAGCTTCTAACAACCCAGGCCTACTTACACGGAGGGCTTCTAACACTGAAGCCTACCTCACGCTGAGGCCTTTCTCACACTGAGGCCTTCTCACACTGAGGGCTCTCTCAGACTGACACCTCTCTCACACCTAAGCAAACTAACATGGAGGCCTTCTCATATTGAGGCCTACTAACACACTGAGGCCCTTTTCCCACAGAGATCTCTCACAGGCTGTGGGCTACTAAGCTACAGGCACACCTGCTGATATTGAACTGCATCTTTTGCTGAGTCATTGTATCCATTTAAACCTTTCAGTGATTGACTTACATTTTTGTAATTAAAAATACCTAGTTAATTTTTGATATTCCTGACAAACAATCACTCAATCCATCATTCCAATACAATGTTCATCACTTTATTTCCCTTCTCTAAAATTTCTCAGTGTGATCCTATATGTGTTGTTTTCAAAGCAAAACCTCCCTCTGCCAATTTGAATGTCCTCCTAGAATTGTGACATTTTGTCCAGGGGAAAAAATTACTAAGCAGAAGGCAACAAACATTTCTAGCTGTCCTTTATTCATTAACACACAAGAGAGGTGGAACTTCTGGCCCTTTAGATGTATGGTCCCATTACAATTTCATACCATTAGTCAGGCTGGGTGTGGCTGATGAAGTAGCTTGACATTACAGACATTTATTTCTCTCAGTCTCAAAGGTATTATGGGATTTTTTGGGTATCTCTTAAATGATAAAACAGACTACCCCAACTATGGCTTGTCATATGCTACCTAGTATATTATACTATCTATCTCAGTTAATGAAGTATATGTTCCTGTGCATTACTCGCTTAACAGAAAATTTGATACCAGAAGCAAAAAACAAACAAAAACAAAAAAACACAGAAAAAATATTGGTAGTTCCCATGCCACAAAAAGACGAGCAGGTTAACATTTTTCAGCAAACTTTATTCAGGACTAACATATACCTGTGTGTAGCAACCCAGTTCTCTTTTGTGCCTGGGAGGCAAGGGGCAGCACCGGGGGTCCCACTTGCATTAGAGCCAGCTGAAGCTGAGGTGGATTCTGAGGAAGATTTGGAGGGCTTGGAAGAAGGGGATGTTGAGTTAGCTGGGCCTTCTTCTCCCACAGAGAGCCTGGCCTGGGATGACGGCTGGCCTGATCCTTACGAGAATCTGGAAGGCCAGGTGGATGCGAAGATTATGAAAGGCCGGGGGGGCGAGGATTGCAGGAAAGAATGTGGGAAACAACGGAGGAGGAGGCCCGGAAGCAGATAGGGAGTCCGGCTCTCACGGAGATAGGGAGCCAGGTGCTGGGAGGCAAGGACGAACCTTTGATAGGAGACGGAGCATTGAGGCGAGCAGGAGGGGCTGGTTCCACAGCCTAGACAGGCCGAGGTCCCGTAGCACAGATTGGAGGAGGAGAAGCCTAGAGCGTCAGGGGCCTCGCCAAGGGGATTAAGTATAGGATCCGTGGGAACGGATCCTCAGTACCTCGGCCACGTCTATCATCTACAGACGTGTAGCGAGCTAAGATCCACGTAGCCAAATCTGGGCTAGTGGCCTGCCAAGGAGTGCCTTGGACCTTGCAACCCTGCCTTGTTCCTTGATCCGCTTTTGCTAAGCGGAGCCTTGCCAAGTCTTTGGAAACTTTCATGCCAAGTTTGCTTTTGGACTTTACCATTCACCTTTTACCTTTGGATTACTTTTGCTATTTTTTATGGACAATATCTTTTCAACTGTTTCTTATCTTCAATAAAGTAGTTAGCTGATTACCGTCTCTCTGTGTGTGATTAAGGGGTTGGCCGAGTCCCTGCATTGTGACACTGTGTGAAATGAAAACCAGATTAGGTTAGCATTGTATAAGTCAGTGATTTTCAACCAGTGTGCCGCGGAACACTAGTGTACCATGAGAGATCATCAGGTGTGCTGTGAGAAATTATTTTCGAACTTCATTCATATATAAACTATAAGGTGCATCTGTCCCTTTAAGAAATGGAACCATAGATTCTCACATCACCTAAGCAGTGACGCGAGAGTGCTATGGTCACGCCATCTTGGATTCACTCAGACGCGGCTAAGTAATCAAAATTAGAGTTAGTGTTGCAGCTGTGCGTCAAGTGACAGTGGCAATTTGGGATCACAGCAAGACAAGCGAGTGACAGTGATGGAGAAGTTTTTGAGAAGGGAAAATGCAAATGCCGAACAGGGCCCTGTTGATCTTCCTTTGGACAGTTTTTGGTTATCTGTTGCCAGGGAATTCCCTATTCTGGTCAACAAAGCTATTTTGACATTGCTCCTGTTTTCAACCACATATCTGTGTGTGATGAGCTTCTCAAGCTTGACTGCGATAAAAACTAAAAACAGAGAGAGACTGACAGCTTTTGAGCAAGACCTTCATGTGTGTCTTTCTACCATTCCTGCCAGGATATCTATTTTGTGTTCATCGAAACAGGCCCAGGTTTCACACTAAGTGAGTGTATAAATACATTAAAAACATATTAACTATATGTATTCCTGTGTTAGAGTGTCATTTTGGTTGGTGGTGTGCCCCAGGATATTGTAAATGTAAAAAATGTGCCGCAGCTCAAAAAAGGTTGAAAATCACTGGTATAAGTAAACAAAAACATTTTCAACATTTAAGGAACCACTTGAAAGCTTTCAAATTGCATTGAGGGATGTTCTTTTTGTTCACTAGCCCCTGCATTTCTGCAAGTTCAACATTTATAGATGCCCAGGGTTTTGTTTTTTTAAGAAACATGCTTGCAGTAGCCCCTGAAGCAGTTTTATCTGTTCACCCCTTTCTTTTGTTCTACATGCATGCTCAGCAAGAGATACTGCTTCTTTATATTGCCTGTTACAGACAGGTGCATAAGGTTCCAGTAAGGTCAGTTAGAATACAATGATTCCCAGCTCTTCTTGACAATTAAGTGCTGATTTTAGAATCATAGAATCATAGAGTTGAAAGATACCTTGTGGGACATCCAGTCCAATCCCTTGCCAAGAAGCAGGAAAGTTGCATTCAAAGCACCCCCAACAGATGGCCATCCAGTCTCTGTTTAAAAGCCTCCAAAGAAGAAGCCTCTAGCACATGCCAGGCAGAGTTCAACTGCTGAACAGCTCTCACAGTTAGGAAGTTCTTCCTAATGTTCAGATGGAATCGTCTTTCCTGTAATTTGAAGCATTGTTCTGTGTCCTAGTGACTTTCCCCTCACATATGTATACAAGGCTATCACATCTCCTCTGAGCCTTCTCTTCTGCAGGCTAAACATGCTCAGCTCTTTAACCTGCTCCTCCTAGGGCTTGTTTTCCAGATCCTTGATCATTTTAGTCATCCTCCTCTGGACACATTCCAGCTTGTCAACATTTATCTTCAGGTGTGGTCTGACCAAGGCAGAATAGAGAGGTAGCATCACTTCCCTGGATCTAGACACTATACTTCTATTTATGCAGGCCAAAATCCCATTGGCTTTTTTGCCACTGCATGACATTGTTGGCTCATGTTTAACTTGTCCACGAGGACCCCAAGATCTCTTTCACATGTACTGCTGTCAAGCCAAGCATCCCCCATTCTTTATCTTTGCATTTCATTTTTTCCGCTTAAGTGGAACTAAGAAAAGATCCAGGCAAACAAAAGATCAGAAGGGGAAAGATGCTATGGTTGGCATTAAAAGACTGTGTTAAAATGTTTATTTGTTAACGGAGGCATGTTGGTACTAATATGAGGGTTGGGGAGCTAGTAGTCTGTAGACCAGTTGTGACTGGTGAAAGTTACTCATTTGATCTAGGGGCATTTCCACTCAGGTCTTGCCACCTTTATGAGCACCAAAGAATGAGTGTTTTTCTCCATTATGGTCCTTTCTTGCATGGATAAGTTGGTCACACTAGTTCATCCATTGGTAATTTCCCATTTGAACTACAGGAGAGTCTCACTTATCCAACGTAAATGGGCCGGCAGAACCTTAGATAGGCGAAAATGTTGGATAATGAGGGGTTAAGGAAAAACCTATTAAATGTTATGATTTTACAAATTAAGCACCAATACATCATGTTTTACAACAAATTGACAGGAAAAGCAGTTCAACACACGGTAACGTTATGTAGTAATTACCGTATTTACGAATTTAGCACCAAAGCATTGCAATATATTGAAACAACTGCGCATCTGGGAGGCAGACTGCGTTGGATAATACAGAACATTGGATGAGCAAAGATTGGATAAGCAAGACTCTACTGTACTGCAATATACTCCACAAATGGATGCTCTTGAAGGTGACACAGGTTCTGCAACTAGTGCAGTATATAATGGCTAGACATCTGACTAATTCTGCTGGCAAGAATGCCATATAAAAAACCTAATCAATACCAAGAGAGGCTTCTTTCCAGTACCAAGTTAACAGATGGCTCTTCACCAAAACATTGTGGCCAAGTGATTACAGCTTTACTTCATAGATTTCAGTTTCAATGTACACTCTTTTTTAAAAAATCAGGTTGTTTTAGATTGAGGTAATCATTTAAAATGGTTATAATTATCTTAGATTATCACATGTTTCTTTGGTGTTTATATCTCTGAAAGGATTCTGAAATTATTATCTTTGTTGGTTTTACAGTCTACCAGATGTTATCAGCTGAGGTTTGGAACAATCAATGATCAGGATTCTACCCAATAATGTAGGAATCCGTGAGATATCACTTTTGTGCTAATTCTGCTATTTTGATCCCATCTATATTGGTTCGGATAGGTTTTCTGCCTATTTGGAATGGCTCCTACAGCACCTATCAGTAGTGAAGCCACAGTTACTTCTTTTTCCAGAGGTGATGGATCCCAAATTGTAGGTGTCAACATTTCATCATTGTTTACCTCTCTTTGTCTTCATTTCTGACATCATGTGGGGCTGACAGCTCTGTAATCAAAGTTTGTTTGTGTGGACAACAGTCTGTATTCTAATTGTTTATCAGTTTGAATCTTACCATCTCATGGGATTTTTATATCATCATTTTTGACAACATTTCAGAATTATGTTCCTACAGGTTCATTGCAGATGTAAATTATATTTATTTGCATAGATTCCAATGGATCGTTGCAACTATGTTATCAAAACACTTCTTATATTTAGTCTGCACAATTTGACTGCAGGTGGTCAAGAATTCCACCGTTTTCATTTACTATCTGTAATTAACTTTTCAATATTTGCATTCGTGCTATTTGTTAGAGTCGCTTGTTCTTGAGCTCCCTCAGTGTCCCATTTTGTAACCAAATGTTTCCCTTTCCGTTTTTCCTTCTGTGCTTTTAATATATTGACCACAACACAATTTATTTGCCAGGCTTCAAGGTATTCTTTTAATTACTTTCTAAACATCACTTTTGTTTTTTCAGTATTTAGTATTTAATATCCCCCCTCTCTATATATTGTTTGTGTGTGTATGTATATATGTATGTATGTATTTGCTTTCTTTGATGTTGTCACCTATCTTTTCACTTCATCAACAGTTTGCTTCACTTTTAGTAACTCCTGGCCAGCAATATCAGGTGGTAGGTATAGGTCATTTATACACTATCCAGTTATAACACTGTGACCCCATTTTAATTGCCATGGTCCATCCCATACAATTTTATGTTTATTGTGAGACACTAATGCTCTCTGGCTGAGAATTCAAAATATCCCTCTCTGCATGCCAGATCTCAGAATGCCATAGGATGGAACCATGGCGGTTAAAATGGAAGCATAGCACTATCACTATGTAATGTGAAAGTGTGTATATAGTAAATTAATATCACTTTGTGGACATAAAGTGTGATTTGCTATCATAAATTCAACCCAATGTCTTCATATAAAGATGGTATTATACACATTTATATCTAAGGACTCATTTACACATCCATGTACTTCACTCTTGAAATCTCATCAATTGATTACTCAGTGATTGATGACTCATAGATAAATGTGTTAATTCATATCACAGAACAAAGTCATCTTTAATGAGATGTTGGAAATTCTGACATGGTGTTTTATGCATGACTGGGACAGCTCATTCATATTTCTACTCACCGGAACCGGGAAAGAAAAGATAGTTAAATTAACCAAGTCAAGTTATTTTTGTTTTAATATTGTAAGGTGTCTTGCATCCCAGTTTTTTGGGGAAATTGGGATATAAATGAATAAATAATAGTAAGCATTATAGTATTTATTCATTTATAGCCCACCTTTCTGAATAAATAATAGTATTTATTTGATTTATATTCAATCTTTTTCCATGGGGCTCAAATGCCTGCTACTGCAACATCAACAGTAATAATTAAGTTGTTGTAAGTTTTCCGCATCCAAACTAGGTTAAACACTGCTCTCGCCCCAGGTCTGACACGGGAGAGAAGGACATCCACATCCAAACTGGGTTAAACACGGCTCTCACCCCAGGACTGACTTGGGAGGGAAGGACATCTGCATCCAAACTGGGTTAAATACTGTATAACTCAGTTTGGATGCAGATTTCCTTCTCTCCTGCATCAGTCCTGGGCGACAGCCGTGTTTAACCAGTTTGGATGTAGATCTCTTCACTTTGCTTCCCCCCACTTTTCTGGAATAAAATAATTACTTTCAAAGTAAAGACCACCGAATGAAACAGGAAATAACACTTTGAAACCATTAATGAAGGATTCGGAAGTCTCTGAAGTTTTGAACAGTTTTGAACTTCTTTTTTGTTTTGGTGAAAATCAGAATTGACTTTAGATCCAAACCCCCAGCTTTGGTCGTTTTGAACCTGTGGATCAAACAGGCCTAGTGATTAGCTGTCCCTGATGGTTTATTGTCTGGAGTTCCCCCATTTTTGAGTATTGTTCTTTATTTATTGTTATGATTTTAGAGTTTTTTTAAATACTGGTAGCCAGAATTTGTTTATTTTCATGGTTTTTTTCTTTCTGTTGAAACTGTCCAAATGCTTGTGGATTTCAATGACTTCTCACATTTCAACAAAGGATTCCCCCAGACAGTAAGAAGGTGCACCTTGAAGCTGTTAGGCCATCAAATGCTAATCAAGGTGGCCAACTTAAACATTCACACCTACCTCAAACAGGCAAGAGTTCTTTCTCCCACCCTGGGCCTTCAGTAGATATATAAATCGAATTTTCCTAGTTTCCAACAGACCTCACAACTTCTGAATATGCCTGCCATAGATGTGTGCGAAACATCAGGAGAGGATGCTTCTGGAACATGGCCATACAGCCCAAAAAACTTACAACAACCCAGTGACTCTGGCCATGAAAGCCTTCTACAATACAGTAATAATTGACTTCAAGATACAGTTTTACATATAGAAGATAAATTGACAGCTCATTCATTTTCCAGTACTTGCTTATCTTTTTACAACTCCACCACATATGTATAAAGGTTCCTACTTCTTTTCTACACCTCCAGCACTTATTGCTATAATTTCTGCAATATTTTGCTATCTTATCTGGTGTTAAGTACCACATATGAAATATTTTCATTCCGTTTTCTTTTAAATCATACGCATACGTATAATTTAAATGCACATTCCAGAATTTTTCCCACCTTTGTAATGATATTTCGTGCCCAAAATCCTGGGCCCACTTTATCATGCAATTCTTGATTAATTCCTCCTCTGTTTGCCATTCCAGGATTTTAAAAAAATTAATAATATGGATATCTTCCCCCCTTTTTTCTCTATCACTTCATCCCAAAAATCCTTTACAATATCGAACCCTTGGGTTCTATCCTTCTTATACACTTCATTGATTTGTAGATATTGAAACCAATTCAAGGAACTAACCAAGTCTTTCAATTCCTCCAAATTCTTCAGTACCACTCCTTTTTCTGTTATTTTCAATAAATTTCTATATTTTAACCAATTACTTTCCCCAAACTCTCTTCTATAGAATGCTTCATGAGGTGATAACCACTTTGGTACTTTATCAAATAATCTTTCTTTATATCTTAACCATATTCTCATAAGAGGCCCTCTTATACAATGTTCACTAAATTTTCTTTTAATTTTTGTTTTTCCATACCATAGGTACCCATGCCGCCCCACCCTTAGATCAAACCCCTCCAATGTCAGCAATTTTAAATCATTTAGTGTTGCCCATTCTGCTATCCAATTCAGTGCACTTGCCTCATAGTACGATTTCAGGTCTGGGACACACTTTCAGGTCTGGATACACTTCTGAAGATAGAAAACTAATTTAAGGCATTCAAAACAGGCTTCTCAAGAGAAGGAAACAGGATGGAGAAGTGTTTGGGATCTGCCATTGTTGTCATGCTGCATCTATCAGTTGGGGTGGTTAATTCACTTTATTGAATGGTCTGGATGGCCTTTCCCTTAATCCCATCTATTTGTTCCATCGCATACCAAGCATAACAAGTCTACACAACCTATCAGGATCGGAGTCATTTGGCAGAACTGAATTAGTCCTGTGACAGGTACTTCACACTTGTTGCAAAATTACTCTCTCATATCCTCATTTGCTATACAGGAAATGAGATGAGCATGAAAGGGTAGATTTGAAGATGCTACAGCTCTGCAAGCATGAGTAACAACAAGAAAGGGTTATGGACAACAAGAAAGAATTTGGTGGGCATTGGCCTTGAGTTTTGGAGTTGTATATATCCAGAGAGCACTGTGGGCTCAAATAATGTTGGATCAGGACCAAACTTGGCACGAATACTCAATATGCCCAAATATGAACGCTGATGGAGTTCAGGGGAAATAGACCTTGACATTTGGGAGTTGTAGTTGCTGGGATTTATAGTTCCCCGACAACCAAAGAGCATTCTGAACCCCACCAATGATAGAACTGGGCCAAACTTCCCACACAGAACCCCCAGGAGGCAAGAGGAGGTCTCTACTTGGGGAAAGGGAGGTGGGCCTTCCCAATGGCATGGAGAGGGAGAGACCAAGAAGACAACGGGTGAGAAGGGGGCCTTTATCGAGGTAGGTTTCTTAGGGTTTTTATACTTCAACACACTAGACTCTCCCCCCCTCCCCTCCTGGAGGTTCCAATTTCCCACGGCACACCTGATGGTCGCTCACGGCACACTAGTGTGCCCCGGCACACTGGTTGAGAAACACTGATGTATTCCATATATGTCTCGGTTACACAGTCATAGCTCTTTAGCTGTGACAAGGAAGGAAGGTCTCAAAGAGATGCCAACAAGAAAGAAATGATCCTTTGATCTGTCCATCTCAGGTAATGAACAGATACACTCTTGCACCAAGGATACATCCACAAGGCAGTGAGAGATTTGATAATTATGAACAAGGAGAGAAAGACTGATGGTATGAGTTTTGAATCCCGGATTACCTGTCTACTACTACTACTACTACTACTAGTACTACTACTACTTTCTTCCTCTGCTATGAAGGAATCAACTACCAGGTACCCTGCAGTAGACTTTTTAGACATGGCAGAATGGATCATGAGGTGCCAAAGAATATGAGTAAGATGTTTTAAAATCTTTGGAAGAAAACATTATGTTCTTACATTAGATGTCACCACCTTCAGCCTTGACCCCAAATGTTATCAGTTCTATCTGTCTGAATGGATTGGCTGAACTGCAGGATCTCAGAAAGAAGATTTGATAGATAAATAGAAAGCTTTGCTGGGCACTGAACAATGCATTGGGGCAGGCTAAACATATACCAAAGAGATAAGCTTTATATAAACCATAATGGAAATGGATTACAGATAATTTAAATAATTAAACCCGCTTATCAGCTTTTGGTTTGACTTTTGGGGTGCGAGGAACTGCAAAGCATGACTCTGGAGGTGACAGAGAGCATAAGAACATAGATTGCACATAATTTATTTTAAAAGTGTTTTTATTTTTGAACAAACTCAATATTTTGGAGACCCATTCATTTGGGATTGGGTTGAGGGGGTTATTTGCAGTAAAGTAGTGCCTTGCCCCTGTATGTGGTTCTCCAAAATATTTGTTATCTCTATTTTCATTGTTGCTGTTACCTACTGTTATTATTATGGGTTCAATTTACATCCCATCTTCCTCACAAGATTCTAGGGCAGCCAACATTTTGCATAAAACTCACCATTGTTACAACTGTGTCCTAAACTGTATATAATAAAAAATAATCCAACAGGGTCTATCCCCCTGTTTAAAGAGCTCCGTTCATCTTCCAGTCCTAATTCAAGGTACAGGTTATCACCTACAAAGTCCTGAATGGTTTGGGACCTGCCTACCTTCGTGACCGCATCTCCTTCCATAAACCTGCATGGTCTCTTCGAGTCTCCGGGGAGGCCCTCCTTTCACTCCCACCTTCATCACAAGTATGACTTGTGGGGACGAGGGAGTCGGCCTTCTCCACTGGGGCCCCTCGGCTTTGGAACTCATGCCTAGTGAGATTAGGCAAGCCCCCACCCTGGCAGCTTTCAAGAAAGACCTAAAAACCTGGCTCTTCCAATGTGCCTTTGGCAAGTGAACATATATTCCATATTTGACACACTTTCCCACCGCCTTTAATGAAGGTCTAATCCCATTGTTCATTCCTTTTGAGCTCCTCCCTCAGAAACACATTGTCCTACTACCTCTCTTATCCAGGATTTTATCAATTTTATCCAAGTACATTTGGCCCACCCACTGTGTTCTATTTCTTTATCATGTTATTTTGAAACTGTTTATTTTTTTCATGTATTTATTTTGATGGTATTTTGCTTCTTTATATTTTATTTTGCTGTACAGTAATTTTGGGCTTGGCCTCATGTTAGCTGCCCCAAGTACCCTTTGGGGAGATAGTGGGGTACAAATAAAGATTATTATTATTATTATTATTAACACCAACTTTCTTGTGTTCTATGTACTGAACCGAAGAACTGAGGTGTGCATAAGTTGATATAGTTCCTAATTCAGAGTGACTACTTTCCCTAACGGAATGCCAGCTATTTGTGCAATAATAGTTATACTACTAGACTATGAGTGAACACAACCCCTATTACATTAGGAGTGGGTTCAACCTGACTGTGAAACTCATTAGATTATCTTGGACCAGCATCTATTTCTCACCTTGGTCTATTGGTACACCCACAATGTAAAATTAATGCAGTTTGATATCACTTTAACTGCCAGGACTCAATGCTATGGAATTATGGGAATTGTAGCTTTACAAGGTATTTAGCCTTCTCTGCCAAAATGTGTTGGTGTAACACCAAATTACAATTCTCATTATTCTACTGCATTGAGCCATGGCAGTTAAAGTGGGGACAAACTGCATTAATTCTATAGTGTAGATGCATTTCAGTCATAGGTTTGTTAGGAAGAGACAATTGAAGAAAATACCCAAGCACTCTTCCTCTATCTCTTAGAGGGAAGCTTGGGATAGAAATGTAATAAATAAATAAATAGGCAAGAGGTTGCAGGCCCAACTCAACCCCTATGGTTTTACAGAGTTTTTAATTTGGGATAGAAAATGTGCAGCTCATGTGCCCAAATGAAGCCTGGTTGTGGTGGCTTTGTGGTCTTCAGTCTGTTCTCCGTCCTCTATAGCCTGCCAAGCCTTCTGTTCAAACCAATTTGGGGGGAGGAATAACTGTTCTGGGAGCTGAAAATTACTTCTATGAGAGTTTGGTTTTGATACTAAACACTGTTTCAGAGGCATGGGTGGGATCTGAGATAGGTCAAACTCCCTTGAAAAGGTGACCTAAAGTGGCTCAAATTTCACATTTGGTCCTAGAAATAGTAGTAATGTGACCTTTGTCAAAAAGAGCCAAAAATATCTCTTCAACTCAGTGTATGCCTGCCCCAGTTTTAGATACTCAGAACCAATGAAGAATGTCAAACCAGAATGAGAGAGACCTAGGTTCAAACCACCATTCTTCCACGAAGCTTCATTGTTTGAACTGGAGGTATCCAATCAACTCTTAGCCTAACCTCCCTCTCATTCAAGATATTGTGAAGAGAAAATTGTGGGAGGAGGTGTGGGTGCCATATATACACTTCCTTTATCTCTTTGGAGGAAATGTGGCACATAAATAAAATACACATCTTGACAGTAAGGGGTCATATCATTCAATAAACTAGAAAACCTAGAAGGAATAACTGTACAAAATTACTATAGAAAATACAAGACTGTAATATAATTTATAACTGCCCCTCTTCCCTGACAAATATCTTAAAATGAAGAAAGAAACAAAAATGGAATCTAAAGGAAAACATATTGTAGTAATAGGAAACTTCTTGATGCTGTCCATCTCCGTGGGTAAATGTCATGACCTGAACCTACAAAGGTTTAGACCAATGGTTCTCAACCTGTGGGTTCCCAAATGTTTTGGCCTTCAACTCCCAGAAATCCTAATAGCTAGTAAACTGGCTGGGATTTTTGGAAGTTGTAGGCCAAAGCACCTGGGGACAGGCTGAGAATTACTGGTTTAGACTCTATGGTAACATTTAATTATGGAAACAACTAGCCATCCCCATGCTCTCCCCTAGTGGCTACTACTTTTCATCTGATCTCAAATTTGGGCTGGGCAGTTCATTCAAATACTCCACCTTGAGGAACAGCCATCACTTAAATGGAAAGCATTACTATTCTGGGGATTATTTTTTTTACTCCAATCCAACTCTAAACATCCTATGTGTTTAAGTTCTGTTATGGTACCTTTTACTATTATTAAGACTTTTTGATAGTAATTAATAAATTGACAATATTTATCAAAAGAAACAAAAAACATTTTATTATTTAAAGCCTTGGGATTCTATCTTATATATACAATATATAAGTCTAGAATTTTACGTCAAAATGGCAACCCCCAAAACCTGGGTTAAATTATGCATGATTAAGCACTGTACTTTACCTCTTATCAAAAAAGAACCATCCTCATTCTGAGTAGAGTGAAAAAGATAAAAGCTTAGCTGGTTTTGGAAAAACCTAAAAAAACCTAAAAGATGTACCAACCTCTCTATTCTCTCCATTGCTGCGGGTCCCCCAGGCTGGCATTGCTTTTGTCCTCAGTATGCAGACTATTTCCTCTGTCCATTGGACCCTTTGCTGACCATGGAGACTCAGGTCTCCACGGTCAGCAAACGGCGTTTACCATCTCCGCCAGGCTAGGCGACTGGCACCCTACCTGTCCAGGGATGATCTGGCCACGGTGATCCAGGCGACGGTCATCTCGAGGCTGGACTACTGTAACGCCCTACGTGGGCCTTCCCTTGTCGACAGTCCGGAAACTCAAGCTGGTGCAGAATGCTGCTGCTCGTTTGCTGGTGGGAGCACCAGTGAGAGAGCATATTACGCCCATCCTGCGGCAACTGCACTGGCTGCCTATTGAGTACTGGATTGCCTTCAAGGTGCTGGTGTTAACCTTTAAGGCCTTGCATGGTCTAGGGCCTGAGTACCTAAGGGACCGCCTTACCCCGTATATTCCCCCGAGAACACTGCGCTCGGAAGAGCAGAACCTGTTGGTCATTCCACCACCCTGCTCCTGCCACCTGTCCTGTACAAGACAGCGAACCTTCTCAGCTGTGGCTCCTATGACTTGGAATTCGTTGCCTAGTCACGCTCGGGCGATTCACAAACTCGGCCCTTTCGAAGGGCCTGCAAGATCGCCCTTTTCAGGCTAGCATTTGGCTAGCCTGAATATAGATGCATATCAGCGTCCGAATTAAGATCTAAGACCTATGATCTGCTGGCTACTGGCTATGTATTGAGTGTTTTATCGAATTTTACTGTATGTTTTATTGTTGTGTTTTTATTGCTACTGTGATCCGCCCCGAGCCTGCAGGGAGGAGCGGAATATAAAACCGAATAATAAATAAATAAAATAAATAAAACCTAAAAAAAACCTAAAAGATGTACCAACCTCTCTATTCTCTCCACCATGGCATTGCTTTTGTCCTCGACTATTTCCTCCAAAAGACTGTGTTTGCAGCTGGGCAGTGCTCCTGGATCCATCTCTCCGAATGTCAGCCTCAGGAGTACTTACTGCCAGCTTCAGCTGATCCTCCAGCTGTGCCCTTCCTAGATTCAGAGGATGCAAAGTTGGTAGTGCATGCACTGGTAACCTTAAGATTGGACTTCTGCAATGTGCTGTACATTGGATCCTCTGTGCCATGTTTGGAAACTCCAGGTAGTTCAAAACATGGCAGCTAGATTGTTTACAGGAACATCTCAGAGTAAGCATATTACACCTTTAGTAAAATTGCTCCACCCGTTTCCAATTAGTTTCTGGGCAAAGTACAACGTTTTAGTTATAATCTTTAAAGCCCTACATGTTTTGGGTTCAGGTTACCTACAGGATTTCCTTCTCACATACAATCTACCCTTAAGACACTGAGGTCCTCTGAGGAACCCTGGCTCCAATCAGCCAAAATATGACTGGTTGCCATTCTGGCAGTTTTCATCGGCTGCTGCAAGAATGTGGAATGACCTGCCAGAAGAGCGTGGACATCTAAGAGAGCTATCAGAATTTAAGATACAATTGAATTCCTGTCTCTTCTGTCTCTTCTGTCAGGCCTACTCAGTCAACTTTAAACAATGAGTTGATTTCCATTCTATTGCCACTATATTTTGATCTTTGAACCATGTGTTTTGATGTATGTATTTTATGTTGATATGTTTTGACTGTGTTGTATCTTGTCACAATCTTTTCGGAGAGGCAGGTAACAAATAAAATGTCTTCTTCTTATTTCTGTTGCTGAAATCTGTGTAAAAGTTGATTCAGTTTAATTTCCAAGGGGGAAGAGAGGAGGGAACAGAATTTTGCTCTTCCCAGAATGCTCAGGTTAAAACAATCTGCTGCAACATCTTTCTTGAGAAATAATAGACAATCATTTGCCATCTTGATCACACCCTATTGATGCCTCATGAGCCCTGGTTTTCATCTGTGAAATTCTGGAAGGTATCTGCAAATATATGAGGTCTGGAGATATAGTGGCCCATTCAGACCAAATAATCCCAGCTATGTTGCAGATAGGCATCTTCACAGGTTTCTTGGCTAGCGACTTCTAAACTGGTGTTTTCAAAAATGAAATATTTTGCAAAATTGAACTTTGTTTTCAAAAGTGAAAGACATTTTAAAATAGTCAGTTGAGTGTTGAGTTGCCTGTTGCTTTCAGCAGAGTATTGTCTGTGCCACACATTGGCTGCTTCTGTAGTAAGGGATTAACCGTATTTGTGTATCTCACATGTACAGTGCACATAACATAAAACAAAGGAAAAGAACAAAAATAAATTAAGGTGCCCTTTTGGTGGTTGAACAGACTGCTCCCAGTATTGAAGGCACAAAGCTATAGAACCCATCAGCATCTCCCAAAACTGAGATTTCAAGAACAGTTGCACTGAAGGGCAATCTAAAGATCAGAAGTAACAGACCAAATGAAAGTAAAACATCGAAAGACATTATGGCAGGTAGGCTTGCAAGCAGGCTAGAAAGCAGGCAGAAAAACAGGCAGAAGTCTCCTGGTCCCAGTTAATGCTGAAAAAAGAGCCCCAAACTGCAATAATAATAATAATAATAATCTTTATTCTGTATCCCGCAACCATCTCCCTGAAGGGGACTCGGGGCCACTTACATGAGGCCGAGCCCAGAAATACATATCAATACAATAACATAAAAACAGAAAACAACATTTCTAGTAGAATGAAAACATTCAAATAGAATAAAAGGAGCGGGCCACATGTGCAAAATACAGTGATAAAAAACTAATGATGAGATAAAATTAAAACCCATATATTTATAGGGGTGGTTCAGAGACAATGCAATATGAGGACGCCCATTTAAGGGGAAAATGACAAGGGACATGGGAGATCATTCTCCAAAAGCGCAATGGAAAAGCCACATCTTGAGGTGCTTCTTGAAAGTTTCCAGGGTGGGGGCTAACCAAATCTTAATAGGCAATGTGTTCCAAAGTCAGGGGGGCCACAGAGGAGAAAGCTCTCTCCCTCATTCTCACAAGTCAAGTCTGTGATAACGGAGGGGGCGAAAGGAAGGCCTCACCCGAGGAATGAAGGGACCGAGTAGATTTGTGGGGGGAGAGTCGATCACAAAGGTAGGTGGGTCCCGAATCATTTAGGGCTTTATAAGTGATAATCTGCACCTTGAATTGGGACTGGAAGATAAACAGCAGTCAATGGAGCCCCTTAAACAGGGGGTTGACTGCTCCCTGTAATTTGCTCCAGTTATTAATCTGGCTGCCTCACATTGGACCAATTGAAGTTTCCAGGCCGTTTTATTTATATATTTATTTTTTATTTCTTCGATTTCTACACTGCCACTCCTGGAGGCTCAGGGCGGTTTACAAAGAAGAGTAATAAAACAATATCTGGTAAAAACAGAGAGGTTAAAAATTCCAACATTATTCAAAAGCCTGCCTGAATAAATGGGTCTTGCATTTATTTTCAAGGGAAGCCTCACGTAGAGTGCATTACAATAGTCCAGTCTAGAGGTAACTAAGGCGTGGACCACCGTGGTCAAGTCAGACTTCACAAGGTATGGTCGCAGCTGGCCCTCCCAGCCACCGCCGACACCTGTGCATTTAGCATCAGTGCTGAGTCCAGGAGGACCCCCAAGCTGAAGACCGGTGACTTCAGGGAAAGTGCAACCCCATCCAGCACAGGTTGCCACCCAATACCCCGGTCAGACATGCGACTGACCTGGAGGACCTCTGTCTTATCGGGATTAATTTTCAGCCTATTTGTCCTCATCCAGACCGACACAGCAGCCAGACACTGGTCCAGTATCCGAGAGGCTTCCTTGCAAGACAGAATGAGCATGGTGGATTGGAGACTGTTGGTTCTTGCCCCAGATCAGAAACTATAGCTGTCATGGTACAAAATTTGGCTCCCCTTCTTCCCATTAGTCTACTCTGACAGTGTCTTTATATGGTGTAAATTACATCGCTGACTTTCCATCTTCTCTGAATCTGACTTTAGATTGGGCCAGCATGCTCAACATCTCAGTTGGGATGGTCCAGATTCCTTTGGAATTGATTTAAATGGACGCAAGTCAGTCTGCTTTGCTTTGGAATTTGTATGACATGTTTGCACAGTCCTAGTCTCCAACTAGAGTAAACACAGCGAATCAAAGGAAACTTTGTCAAGTCAACATTTATGACAAGGTCATTGATTCAGTGGGTATATTCTAGTTCGGATTAATAACTGGATGATGTTCTGGGTCAGCAATATTAAACTACAGATCTGTATACTAATTATGTCTTACTGTACACTATCCTTCACACTTACTTACTCTTAATCTTAGCACTCTTCCTCAACAAGGTTTTTCTCAATACATAATATACTGCAATCTCAGCTGTCTTTTCCTCACTGTCCTCTCCAACCCTCATCCCTCCGACTTTCGTCTTTACACATCATAATTCCAAATCAGGCCACCTCATTCTTTCAGCCAGTTTTCATCAATATACAAATGCACACTCTGACATTCATTCCACACTTGTCAATAATTCCACTTCCCCACTACTCCAGAACAGCTTGACATGTAATTATTATATATAATAATGCAAAACCATAATATATTACATCCCATCATATGTTACATTATACTTATAGTTATTTTAAACCTCAACAAAGGTTTAGAGTTCAGATGCAGATATTGTCTGATGGTTTAGGAAGAAGGATAACACTGCTATCAAATGCACTATATGTATAAACAGAAAATAGCCAGTATGGTATAATTGCAGGATTAGAATGCTGGAGACTTGTGTGTGTGAGTGTGTGTGTCATATCACTTCAGGATAGACTCAGGTTTTAAGTACATAATAGATGCTTAGTTTGGACTATATACAAAAAGAACAATGGCAGTGAAACAGAAGAAGGTATCAGTGTGATTATTAGGAATAATCATGGAACTTGTAAAATAAAACTTTGTAAAATGGTTTTTGTTCAAATTTTTAAAAATTGTACAAGGAGATGTTCTGCCAAATGTATGGATTTAATGTCAAAAGCATTGCATAAATAAGTATAAAACTGATAAAATTGAGGAAGCACAAGCAGCTAAATAATTTTAGACACAAAACAGGCAACAGTGACCACATTGTCTGTAGCTTTAAACAATTCTTCCTCTATGCATGAGGCAGGGCATTGTGGACAGGCATACAGATGAGAAGTTGTTTGTTTTGCTCCACAGTTGCTCAAGGTGGAGGATTCTTCTAGGTAGTGCCATTTTGCCAGGTTGTCTTTTGATCTGCCCACTCCACTTCTGAGTCTGTTCAGGGACTTCCAAGTTGCCCATTCCTGGTTTGCTCCTGGCAAAAGTTTTTCTTTTCTTTTCTGTCAAGTTGAGTGATGTTGATAATAAAGCACAAGATTTATAATATTAAAACAAGCAGTAAACATTTAACTACAAAATTTCTTTCAATGCCTTTCTGAGCTAGCCAATGTGGTCTTGATGTTGCTGCTGTGACAAGGGAAGTGAAACATAAACACTAAGGCTGTCATTGACCTCTCCAATGAGAAAGTGGTTGGCATAATCAACCTTAAAGGCCCTAATTCACAGACTTCTCTTGCTCTCAGAGAAGTATGGGGCAATGAAACAAGCAGGTTGAACAACTCTGAGTAACCTATAGCAATGTTACTCAGGCATCCTGAATTACTAAAGAAGAGTTAAATGCTATCAAAGACCTACTCCATGGCAGAGCTGATGACAAAGAAATTATTTCTTCTCAGCTACCACTATAGCTGCACAGAGTTGTCCAAGTAACCTCTCTTGGGTGATCAAATGTATTCTGACCCATGAGAAGAAAATATGGACCACCCAGAAGACTGTTGTGCCTTATTTTCATGAGGCTTGATAGAGAAAATCACTCATGTATATCTTTACTTAGTGCAAATAGTGACTAGTTTAGTATAAATCCAGTTGATCATGTTGCATTCATTAGTCCCCTTTTAATCTCATGTTGGAAGAAAAGCTGGATATGAAGGAAGGAAGGAAGGAAGGGATGGATGAAATGGTCCAATTGTTTAGCTCCAGATGTGGACAAGATCCCTTAGAAAGCAAGACTTGCCTTTTGTGTGCTCAATCCTTTCTAAGGATATAAAGTCAAGAAATAAACAAAGAGTGTGAATAGTGAGTTAGACAAGATCAAGGCCTTTTTACAACAGGGTGTTATTCCACTATGCCTAAAAGAAGTAGTGATGAAGCCTTTATTCAAAGAGATACCACCTTTAACCCCACTATATTGACAAAGTTTTAGGCAGTCTCCAGCAAGCAGCCTGAGCAAAGTTATCGTGCATGGGATGACATGTCAATGTGCATTGTATCTGAAAGTGACAGATTATCTGGAGCTGATATGAGAATCATGCAATCCATGATTATTATGGTTTTTCTTTCTCAGAATTGAGACCCAAAGCATCTCAATCCATAGGCCCAATTCCCCTTCCAGCCTGTTTGCATTGTACATTGGGCCCCAAAAGGAGGGAAAGCTTCCCAAAGTGTGTGTATATGATGAAATAAAGTGTGCCCCTATACTTTGCTTTAGCAAACATAAAGACAGTTAGAAGGGTTAGAAGATTTTTTTTCCCTATCTGCTGAAAATGTATGTGGCTTTCCGGTCATTGGAATGATAGATGCAATCCTCAAAGGATCCTGGTGGCTTGCATAGCCCAATCTAGATCCATTCAATCTGACTTTTGAATCTGGTTAGGGAAGAGCAAATTCTTTCCTTAATTTGGTACAGGATCCATACTAGAAACTTGAAAAGAGTATGTGCTTCTAATGAGACCACACAACAACTTCCAGCATCTTCAGCATGGGGTATCATTTTGAATGTTCAGGCTGCAAGGGACTTAAAACTACAATTTTATGGTGGATATGCTCATTCTTGGAGCAACGATTTCAGAATGAGGTGCTGTTTGATGTCATGGACATTGACTCAGGGTGTCCTTTTGCATTCCTTCTTGTCTCTTGTACATATATGTCACCGTGGGAGTCTGGGAGCTCAGTATCATCAGCATCCTGGTGACACTCAGCTCTGTTTCTCCTTGCCATGTAAACCCAAGGAAATTATTCAAGTTCTAAAATTGTGGCTGATTTCTCTGGCAGATTGGATAGGGCAACAAATGGAAACTTAATCCACCCAAGAGCGGTGCATGGATGGACAATCACAAAGCAAATCAGGGAATAGGGACACCTGCTCTCAATAATCATATACTTTATTCTCTGTTTTACAGGCTTTCAGAATTTCCAATTACGGATGTGACAGCAGAGTCCAATGGAAACCCTAAGTGATCTTCTCAAAGAGTGTTTAAAACCATGACAATTTTCCTTTACTATTACTTTGAATTTTGTCCTTTTCATTCATGGTTCTTATTCTGTCTTAACTCCCACTATCAATCAATATTGCCCATGCTGTCCAACTGTAATAGGACTGCAGTCACACTATATTTGCAAAACACAGGTTCCCCACTCTGGCTGCATCTATTAATACAAAGGAAGTCTTATTGAGATGGACAGAGGCTACCTCCAGTCTTCGTCGGTTATGGAGCCTAGTCCAATTGCAAATGTCAGCTAAAGTATGCCTGTGAACTCAATGGCTTTTACAAAAGTGATGGCTAACTAAGTTCCCATTGTGGTAACAAATGAGAGATGAAATTTTTGATTCAGGGTCACACATCTGGTTAACTCAGAAGTCAATGCCTCTAGGATGGTATTCTTATACATTCAAGACTCCCTTAAGATGTTTGTTTTCTCTGCTGCCAATTTTCTCAGGCTGCCAGGGGTTCCTTCTTCTATATACAAGAAAGGGGATTCCAAATACACATTAGGAAAAATGTCTTTATTATAAGAACTACTTGACAGTGGAATACTGTCTCAGAGAGTGGATTTTCCATCTTTGGAGGCCTTTGAACAGAAGTTGGATGGGCATCCTTCTGGAATGCTTTGGCTGTGTATTTCTGCATGGCAGGAGGTTGGACTAGATGGCCCTTTTGGTCTTTTTCAACTTCAAGATTCTATGGTTCTAAGTTAAGTGAAATCAATTTTGTATTTTGGCCAAACACAGGCTGAATATCCCTTATCTGGGAATCAAGAATCCAGCATGCTCCAAAATTGTATAAATGAGATAGTGATATCTTTGCTTTCTGGTGGTTCAGTGGACACAGACTTTGTTTCATGCATATGATTAAAATATTGTGTATACAATTTTTTTCAGACTTTGTTTATAAGATGTATATGAAACATAAATGAATTTTGTGTTAAGACCTGGGTCCCATCTTGTAGCAACCCAGTTCTCTTTCGTGCCTGGAGGGCAGGGGGCAGCACCGGGGGTCCCACTGGCATTGGAGCCAGCTGATTCTGAGGAGGATTTGGAGGGGCTGGAAGAAGGGGATTTTGAGGTAGCTGGGCCTTCTTCCCCCACAGAAAGCCTGGCCTGGGATGACGGCTGGCCTGATCCTTACGAGATGCAGGAAGGCCAGACGGAATTCGAAAGCAGTGATAGTGAAGATTATGAACGGCCGGGGGGGGGGGGGGAGGTTCACAAGAAAGAATGTGGGAAACAACCGAGGGAGAGGCCCGGGAAGCAGAAGGGGAGTTCGACTCTCACGAAGATAGGGAACCAGGTGCTGGGAGGCAAGGTTGAACCTTTGATAGGAGACGGAGCATTGAGGCTAGCAGGAGGGGTTGGTTCCACAGCCTAGATCGGCCGAGGTCCCGCAGCACAGATTGGAGGAGGAGAAGCCTAGAGCGTCGGGGGCCTCGCCAAGGGGATTAAGTATAGGATCCGTGGGAACGGATCCTCAGTACCTCGGCCACATCTATCCTATGCAGACGTGTAGCGAGCCAAGACCACGTAGCTAAGTTTTGGGCTTGTGGCCTGCCAAGGAGTGCCTTGGATCTTGTATCTTTGCCTTGTTCCTGAATCCGCTTGAGTTGAGCGGAGCTTGCCAAGTCCTTGGAAACTTTCCTGCCAAGATTGCTTTTGGACATTACCTTTTACCTATTGGATTTGTTTTGATCTTTTTATGGACAATTACCTTTTCAACTGTTTCTTATTCTTCAATAAAGTAGTTAGCTGATTACCGTCTCTCTGTGTGTGATTAAGGGGCTGGCCAAGGTTTTGCATCGTGTCACATCTCCAAGACACATCATGCAACCTTCTACAAGCCTCCTATACTAGTTATTTGTTATGTATATAACTGAGATTATTTATTTATTTATTTATTGTTGGGCTTCTATGCCGCCACTCCCTGGAGGCTCGGGGCGGCTCACAAGCGCCAGATAAAACAGCAGGGTAAAACAATTTAAAACACGGCAAGAAAAACACAATATAAAACCAACAAATTAAAAGCCTGATGTGAAAGACACAACACAACAGGTATCAGAAATTACAAGTACGACGGGTGTGCCTAAGCAAAACCTATAGGCCGAAGGCCTGCTGGAATAGGTAGGTCTTGCAAGCCCAACTAAAAGGCAGCAGATCCTGAATGACACGCGTTTCAGCGGGGAGGGCATTCCATAGTGTGGGTGCAATCATGGAAAATGCCCTCCTACGGGTTGCTGTTAGTTTGGCGGACTTTGCAGAGGGGACATTCAAGAGGTTAGTACCTTTCGATCGGAGTGATCTCATAGGGCAATATGGGGAGAGGCGGTCCCTCAGATACGCTGGCCCCAGGCCGTGCAAGGCCTTAAAGGTAAGAACCAACACTTTGAAGGTGATCCGGTGCTCAATTGGAAGCCAGTGCAGATCCTGCAAGGTGGGTGTTATGTGACTACCAGCTGGCGTACCAGACAGGAGTCGGGCGGCAGTGTTCTGCACCAGCTTGAGCTTCCGGGTCGCCGACAGAGGAAGGCCAACGTAGAGTGCATTACAGTAGTCCAGTCTCGAGATGACCGTGGCTTGGATCACCGTGGCCAGGTCGTTCCGGGATAAATAGGGGGCCAGCCGCCTCGCCTGTCTGAGATGTAAAAAAGCAGACTTGCTGACCATGGAGACCTGGGTCTCCATGGTCAATTGGGAGTCCAAATGAACTCCCAAGCACTTTACAGAAGGCAATGGGCATAACGCCACACCGTCCAGGGTCGGAAGCTGGACATCCCCATCACCCGGACGGCCCAGCCACAGGATCTCCATCTTCACTGGATTCCTTATAGATTACTTACTATATTGTGTATATATGCTGGTATGCAGTTTCCCTCTTAACTCTATGTTGTTAGAGGCTGTGAGAGGGACTACAGACCACGTGAACCTGATCTTATAATCTTCAGAGTGAGACTCCATTTGAGAAGACGTTTGAATCAGAAGTCAGAGTCAGTTAAGTCAGAAGTCAGTTGAGGCTTGAGTCAGTTGGGAGTTCAAAGTCAGTGAAGTCTGTTTGTCAGTAAGAGTAGGACGATAGTCTATATATGCTGCAGTGAGATATTAGTTAATATATGAGTCTGCTTGCATAAACGTTTGAATAAATGAAATAGTAATACCTTTGCTTTCTGGTGGTTCAGTGCACGTGGACTTTGTTTTATGCAGATGATTAAAATATTGTGTATACAATTACTTTCAGGCTTTGTCTATAACATGTATATGAAACATAAATGATTTTTTTCCTTAAGACCTAGATCCCATCTCCAAGACATATTATGATGTATATACATACTCCCAAATCCTAATCCCCTCTCCTTAAAAAAAAATCCAAAACACTTCTGGTTCCAAGTATTTTGGATAAAGGACACTCAGCCTAGCTAATTTCCTGATTGTCAATTTTGCATGTCATGAATTCTAAGTTTTCCTTATTGTTATTTTGAAAACCTGGTAGCACTAATCATAGTGACCTTCTCCTTCTATGTTAGGGCATTTCGGCCTCTTCACTTCATCTTCCTTCCACTGGATGATGTGGAAGGTGCCCTTTATATATGTGTACCTTCAAGTCACATGTCAACTTATGGCAACCTCATGAATGCTATAGGATTTTTCTTAGGAAAGGAATTTTGGAAAATGGATACTCAGTACCATTTGGGAAAACCAGGAATCTCCACAGGCTACTGGAAGCGTGATCCTTTTGGAGATTAATTGGCATTCACACTATTTGGAATTATCATAATTGCTAGGCTGGAAATCTTTCTTTAAGCTAGTTTGCTTTTGCCTCTGTGTGTTTTTACTTGACTGTAAACCACTCCGAGCCCGGGGAGTGGCGGCATACAAGTCCAAATAATAAATAAATAAATAAATAAATAACCTTTAGAAAGGCATGACGTTGTTATTGATCCTAACCTTTTGTAAAGTATGATCTTCCTGAGAAGAGTTAAAAACTCACTTGAGTCAACCTTCTCCTTAGTGGTAAAAATATCCATATGTACTTAGGCAAGGCAATTAGATTTCTCAGCTGTTAGACTGATATACCTAGCTAGCTCTTTGAAGTGTTAGGAACAAAGATATGCCAATGCACAAAAAAACAGCAGAGTTTCAGAAGTGTTATTTTCAGTTACCCGAAAACACTGAATCTCCCTAGGGAGCCGTGGTGGAGCAATAGGCTAAACCCTTGTGCTGGCTGAGGTGCTGACTGAAAGGTCAGTGGTTTGAATCTAGGGAGTAGGGTGAACTCCCATCTGTCAGCTCCAGCTTCTTATGCAGAGATATGAGAGAAGCCTCCCACAGGATGGTAAAACAACCGGCTGTCCCCTGGGCAACGTACTTGCAGATGGCCAATTCTCTCACACCAGAAGTGACTTGCAGTTTCTCAAGCCATTTCTGACATGAAAAAAATTGACTCTCCTTTAAAACACCTTGGTTTAAATCATGTTCTCAAAAAACAAAAAATAAAATAGTCCTTGTTAAACGTAAGGTAGTTGGTTTACTCACAAACTTCATTTATACAGCATGCAGGTACACTTCTTATTAATCCAGTTACAGATAGGATTTGAAGTAGTTTCTCTATCAGATAATACAGGGCATCTTTCTTATAATCTTAACAGTCCAAAGTCTAAAACAGGCATGGAAAAACTTCAGCCCTCCAGGTGTTTTGGACTCCAACTCCCACAATTCCTAGCAGCCTACTGGCTGCTAGGAATTGTGGGAGTTGGAGTCCAAAACACCTGGAGGGCCGAAGTTTGCCCATGCCTGGTCTAAAGCATCTCTCTGTTCTGAGAGTATAATGGAGTCCCTAAAGCATTCTGTTTCTATTGGCTTCTAAAATGGAGTCTGAGATCTGAACAGTTCCAGATCTGGTCACATGGTCTGCAGCCCCTCCCACAACATAGAGCTAAGGAAAACTACATACCAATACACACATATACAATTCAGTAAGTAATCTGAATTATATACATAACAAATAACTAGTGGAGGCTTGAAGAAGGTTGCTATTTCCAACAAAGAATACACCAGATAACACATGTGTCCATTCCTTTTTCTAAAATACAGTTTAGAGTGCCTGCCATTCATTGGTGGTCTCTCATCCAAGGACTCAACAAGGCTGACTCTGCTTAGCTTCCAAGCTCAGAGGGGATTGGGTGCCTTTGTGGGCATGTTCCCACTGGCTGAAGCGCCTCTACCTGCTTGAGACCACGTGCTCCCAGGGTATGGCGAGGTTTACACCTGTTTGCACACAGGACTTGGAGGAAAAGGGTGCAAAATGGCAGGCAAGGTTTGGATTTCCCGCCTGAAGTCCTGCGAGGGAGCCTCGATTAGGAAAGTATTTCAAAAGAACGAGCTGGTGCGGAAGGCTGGGAGAGGGATCTCGCCCTTGACTCAAAGTTGCCGTCCACACAGCAACGAAAGCTGTCGCATCTTGAAGAACACGCCTCGATGACGTGGACATCCACGTTTGAACGCCAGTGGCGGGGTGCCGTGATAGCAATGACACGTTGCAGTTGCCTCGTGTGTAACTGTATGTTCACTTAGTCAAGAGACAGGTAGAGTGCTCTCTACCTGCACTAAACTACAAGTCCCATATTGTCGCGCGGGCTGGGACCCAAAGGCGTTTCCAGGACACGCGTTTGGAGGGGGTTGGTTATGATGATGTCTCTGAAAGCCCAATTCCCTTTCTTTGCAAGGTCTCGTAGTGGGAAGCGAAGGCTTCATACTCCACATCTCTCTTCCCAACGTCTCAGAGGTTCCCAACCTTTGGTCCTTCAGGTGTGGACTTCACCTCCCAGAAATCCCAGTCATTTTACCAACTGTTAGGGATTATGGGATCTGAAGTCCAAAACACCTGGAGGACCAAAGTTTAGGAACCACTGCAGAGTCTAATGGTTGAATACCAAAACTCCATAGAAGAATGTTTCCTCCAAGCTATCTCTACCTACTTTGGTTGCTGTGAGTTTTTGGGCTGTCTAGCCATGTTCCAGAAGCATTCTCCCCTGACATTTCGCCCACATCTTTGGCAGGCAACCTCAGAGGTTGTTGGAAATGAGCAACCTCACCAACATACCTACCTATCTACCTAACACACTTGAGAATGAATCCACTTTAAACCCGGGGTCTGGGGTTTGTAGTTTAGGGAGGAGCCTTTAACAGCCTTTAACTACAAACCCCAGAATTCTGCAGGAGGCAGAAACCGGATTTAAAGTGGATTCATTCTCTAGTGCAGGGGTGCTCAGAATGAGGATCTCGATCACCAGGGTGATCTTCGGGCCTCATCCTGGTGATCTTCAGGCCCCTGACCAGGTTTTTTGCTGTTGGTCCTCTTCACGTGCCCCTGCACGCTGCAAAGAAGTCCTCTGTCATTGCTCCTCCCCGCTCCCTGCTCGCACGCCGCCTCCAAAAGCTCCAGAGTCCAAGAGGCAGAATGGGCCCCCTCTTTTGGATTCCTCCCTCCGTCCTTCTCCAGCCACTCAGAGTCATAGGAGACCAAAGGGGGCGGGCCTGATGCATGGCTGGCCCCGCGCGCATGTGCAGAAACGCCCATTCTGCCTCTTGGACTTCTCATGAGCTCTTGGAGGCGGCACGCATGCTGGCGGCATGGAAATAGGAGCAACGACGGAGGAGAAGAAGGACGCTTTGGGGTCATTTCCTTACCGCGTCTCAAAGGTCGGTCTTTTTACTTGGGGGTGGGTGCTTGATTGTTCTGTGGCATGTCTCTTTGTTTATTTTTTATGTTTAAAAATGGCATTTTAGCTCCAAAGCCTCTCTGCTTGCTTTGTTCCTTGAGAAATATATGTTGGGGAATATGGAAATGTGGGAGAAATGGGGTGGTTGGATGTATTTTTGCATGCCCCTTTGTTTACCTTGCTGAGTATTAAATGGCCTTGCAGTTCAAAAGCCTCTCTTCTTACTTTCTGGCTGACTGCCCTTTTCACAATCGCGTTTGGATAATCCAAAATGTATTGTATGACCTTGTCTCCGAGCTTTTAAGAATTTGTAACCCTTGTGGTTTTTTTAACATTGCTGTATTTCGATGTTTTTACTGAATGTTGCTGTTATCCGCCCCGAGCCTGCTGGGAGGAGCGGAATATAAAACTGAATAAATAAATAAATAAATAAAATAATATGTGGTAATATGGCAGTGTGGGAGAAATGGGGTGGTTGTATGTGTTTTTGCATGCCCCTTTGTTTACCTTGCTGAGTATTAAATGGCCTTGCAGTTCAAAAGCCTCTCTTCTTACTTTCTGGCTGATAATATGTGTGGTAATATGACAGTGTGGGAGAAATGGGGTGGTTGAATGTATTTATGCATGCCCCTTTGTTTACCTTACTGAGTATTAAATGGCCTTGCAGTTCAACAGCCTCTCTTCTTACTTTCTGGCTGATAATATGTGTGGTAATATGGCAGTGTGGGAGAAATGGGGTGGTTGGATGTATTTTTATGCTCTGTTTTATATTGTTATTATTAAATTGAAATGTTGATGTTTTATAACTTCATTTTATGTAAACTGCCCCGAGCCTGCTGGAAGGAGCGGTACATAAAAATGAATAATAAATATAAATAAATAAATAAATAAGGAAATAGTTATACGTTTTACATTTCTGGGCAGGTGATCTTTGGGACTTGGTTTTTTCATCAGTAGCTCCCATGCTGAAAAAGTGTGAGCACCCCTGCTCTAGTGTGATGAAGTCATCCTGGCTTGCCCACTCATCTTCATTGAAACGTGACAGGTAGGCTATGGGGCCATCTCAGTAAGGGTTCGTTGATCCTTGGGTGAGGCACTAAGGAGTTAGTGCGAATTATCCCTCAGCCAAGTGGGATATCTTCGCTTTTCACCCAGTCCTCGCCGTCCAACAAAGGAAATCCCCTGGATCGGGCTGATCCAGGCGGGGAATTCGAACTTGGACAACTCTTTAGAGGGAGCAGCAGGGTCTCCAGAATCCTCCAATCCTTGCTGACTGCAGGATTCTGGGACCTGCCGTCTTTAAAGGGTGAGGGTTCTCCCTATCATGTGGTAGAAGACCCCATCACCCACGCCAAAAGGGGGCTTTGCCACGGAGAGGCAGCCAAGAAGGTTGCAAGAAGCCAGTTTCCTTCCTCTCTGAAAAGTCGCTTCCAAATTCTCTTGGATTCGCCGCTCTCCGTGGTTTCTAGGCAACGCGGAGTGGGGGACTTATGACTTACTGATTCTGGCCGTCGGAACTTTCCTCCCAGGTCTGCTTCGAGAATGCGTCTCCCTAGCCCTAGTTGGGAGGAGCTTTGCTTGGGGGTGCTTGGTTAGTCGGTTGGGACGAGACGGGGCTGACTGAGGAAGGAGCCAGTCGAAGGCCACTGAGCCAGAATGACTCCGTGGAGAGAATCACGACTAACTTTTTCATCCCACTAGAGAAAAAAATCCACTTAAAATCTGGTTTCTGCCTCTTCTGGGGTTTGTGGTTTAGTGAGGCTATTAAAGGCTCCTCCCTAAACTACAAACCCCAGAATTCTGCAGATTTTAAGTGGATTTTTCTCTCTAGTGTGATGAAGTAGTAAGGCAGAGCCACTGGCCAGCCCTGGAAGAGCCAACTCTAGGGAAGGAGGAAAGGAGCCCCTTGTTGATCCGAGTTGCAAAAGCCTGAGGCACTAAGGCAGCCCAGCCCCCTTCCTTTCCCCCAGCCTGAGGCTGCTAGGAATTGTGGGAGTGGAAGTCCAAAACACCCGGAGGACCCAAGTTTGCCCATGACTGTGCAAGAAAGAAATCGAGAGACAGAGAGAGAAAACCTCCTCCCTTTCTTTGTTTGAACTTTGCTCCCAAAGGTTTGACAACACCTAAACGAAAGACTTCACCTTATATACCCAGACACGAATAACAAACAAACAAAATGAGCTTTCGGTTTGGGGGGAAAAGATAAAGGAAAAGGGGTGTTCGCGTGTGAGAACTTTGCTGCGAAGGCTTTGAAGGACACCTGGGCGAGAGGCTGCTTCTGCTGCGTTTAGAAACTCGAAAAGAAAGATACAAGTCTTGTCGAAGGCTCTCATGGCCGGAATGACTGGGCTATTGTGGGTTTTCCGGGCTGTTATGACCTCTGAGGATGCCTGCCATAAATGCAGGCGAAACGTCAGGAGAGAATGCTTCTGGAACATGGCCATAACAGCCCGGGAAACTCAAAATACAAGTTTATTTTGGGGGCGTGGCCACGCGGTTGTTCTTCCCCTCCCCGGATTTGCTCCTCCCCTTTTTCCTTTCTTTCCTCCGGGAATCCCTGGGAGGACCTTTGAGAGGATGAGGAGGAAGGAAGCCTTCTGGATGAGTTGGAGGCAATGTGTGAAGAGAGCCGGAACCAAAACTCTTTCTTCCTGCTTGTTTGGTACATCTCAACTGAAAACTTCATTTTCAATTCTCCAAAGCTTTTGGGGTTGTTTTGTAGTCTCCTAAATTTCTATTCCATGTATTGCTTTGCAGTTTGCTTTGCGTTATGTTGAAGTTGTGTACTGCCATTTTAATCTGGATGATTTGTACTGCAGTTGTATTGTACAGGTTTGTGATTTATTATTGCTCCTTCCCCTTCTATGTATGTGTATTTACATGCATATGCCTTCCATTGCATGTCTTTGGCTGGATCTTGGCTGGATCTATTTATTCTTAAGTATCACTGATGATTGCTATAGAAATAAATGATGACGATGATAATGTAGTAGTAGTAGGATTGCCTTGGTTAGACAACACTTGGAATATTGTGTCCAATTCTGGGCAACGCAATTGAAAGGAGATGTTGACAAGCTGGACTGTGTCCAGAGAAGGGCAACTCAAGGGATCAAGGATCTGGAGAACAAGCCCTATGAGGAGTGGCTTAAAGAGCTGCCCGTGAGCTGGGCATGTTTAGCCTGCCGAAGAGAAGGCTGAGACATGATGGTCATGTATCAATATGTGAGGGGAAGGCAATGGGGAGGAGGGAGCAAGCTTGGTTTCTGCTGCCCTGGACACTAAGTCGAGGAACAATGGCTTCAAAATACAAGAAAGGAGATTCCACCTGAACATGAGGAAGTTCAGTGAAAGAGAGTTGTGAAAGAGAGTTGTTCGGCAGTGGAACTCTTTGCCCCAGAGTGAGGTCTCTTCAAACTCTATGATTCTATATCAAAGAGTTCCACCAGTCTTGAGACTTGGCTTGGGTCAAAAAAAGCATGGTGAACCCCATGAAGCAAGCTCACCTGATCTCTTTGTATGATCCTTGTATGATCCTTAAATCCAAGGACTAAGCCCAATTGATAGACCCATACCCAAAAACATTACAGAAGCATTGACTTATGCTGTTCCCATTGATTCAGTGGGTGTAGTTTGAAGTAAAGATTAGGTACTGTTCCATTATGGTGCATACTCAAGTCGGCTTGGTCTAATAAACTCAGACAGGGTTTAGGCCAGGCATGGGCAAACTTGGGCCCTCTGCGTGTTTTGGACTTCCTGACAGCTTCAGACCCTTTCCTTGCCTCCCTCAGCCGCTTAAAGGAAAAGGAAGGGGCCTGAGGCTGTTAGGGAAGGTGGGAGTTGAAGTCCAAAAGACCCAGAGGGCCCAAGTTTGCCCATGCCTGATCTAGATGCACCTTAAGATCGTTGAAACCCTTCTCTGCCCGGGATACACTCTTCCCATCGTCAATTCCTCCTTATCTTTCTTTATTATCCCCCGAGTGTCCTTTCTCTTCCTTTGCCCCGACCTGAGTGTCTGTCTATAGACCTGGCGGCGTCCACACCCCATTCACACCAGCTGGGGATTTTTTTTTTTTTGTCAATGAGTGTACATGATTTTATGAATCGGAACGGCGCATGCCCCCTGGTGGCTCGTCGGGACTCCCGTTCCCCGCGAAATACATTGCCAGCCCTTTCTCGGGAAAGGGAATGAGGGGGACCAGCGCCTTGGCACCCCGCTTTGGGGGGATCCCCTCACTCAGGGTTGTAGGAAGAGTGACTCTGACCACCTCAAAGGAGGAAAGGCAGAGCTGGGAAGGGCGGGAGGCAGCAGCCACCATCTGCCAAGCACGAGACTCCAGCAGCAGGCCTCCCTCCCTCCCTGCTTGCTCCCTCCGCGCTCGTTAATCCAGATTGAGTTTGCGCCTCCTGGTTGGCTCTGCACGCACAAAACACTATAAAGAGGATTAGGATCCTCGGTCTCTTCCTGGGAAAGGATGGGGTGGGGAAAGAAAGGGCCATATCATCAACCGCACCGTTGGAGTCTTCCTTTTTTGCTACGGAAGGTGGGAAAATTATCAATCCCACTACACTCCCCCTGAAGACGCAGGTTCGCAGTTTGGGTGTGATCCTGGATTCATCGCTGATCCCGCATCTCCAGTTTTCTGCGTGACCAGAGGAGCACTTGTGTGCCAGCTGCACCCCATACCTTGGGAGGTCTGACTTGGCCACTGTGCTCCACGCTCTCGTTACATCCCCATATAGACTACTGCAACGCTCTCTACATGGGGTTGCCTTTGAAGACTGCCCGGAAACTGCAATTAGTCCAATGCTAGGCAGCCAGGTTACTGATGGGAGCAGGGTACAGGGAGCACACAACTCTGCTGCTGTGCCAGCTCCACTGGCTGCCAGTTTGCTACCTGGCACAATTCAAAGTGCTGTCTTTTAGCCCAGTGTTTTTCAACCTCTTTTGAGCCGTGGCACATCTTTTACATTTACAAAATCCTGGGGCACACTACCAACCAAAATGACACAAAATGACACTCTAACACAGTAATACATATAGTTAATAAGTTTTTAAACAATGTTATGTTATGTTGTTTGTTTTCTATCGAGAATCACAACGTTGGATGGGATGGGAAAACGACGGCCCTCTAGGTGCTTTGGACTTCAATTCCCACCATTCCTAACGGCCTGAGGCCCTTTCCTGCTTAAATGGCTGAGGGGGGGGAAAGGAAAAGGGCCTGAGGCTGCTAGGAATGATGGGAGTTGGAGTCCAAAACACCTGGAATCAGGCATGTAGCCAGGGGGGGCTATGGGGGCTTCAGCCCCCCCCGAAATTCTCAAGGTGGTCCGCGAAAAGGCCTTACTGGTACATTATTTAAACTGTTATGTTTATTTATATCATGATCTGATCACCATGCTCATTATATCCCACATTAATGGGGTTATTGGGATAACAATACAAAAGGTTTGCTAGGGTAGACCCTCTTCCACCCAGTCTCAGCCCACCCCGAACCAAACTCAGCCCCCCCCCCGAATCAAAATCCTGGCTACGGCCCTGCCTGGAAGGTCCAAGTTTGCCCATGCCAGCTTTCGACAAAGACCTCTTCTTCCCCCTTCGCGCCCTTTCTTCCGCCTCCTGCTGAACACTTACTTTTTCTTCTACATTGCCGCTTCTGCCACCATTTTGACCCGAGGGGGCAGCGTGAGTGTGTTCAGGAGGGGAGGGGGGAGGAAGACGTGACCCATGCGGGTGCTACTGCGCAGACTCGCCCCAGAGCAAAGCGAGGCAAAGCGAGCAGAGCGAGGCTGGGAAGAAGGGAGCCCGAGTGGAGAAGAAAAAGTGTTCGTGTTCGGCAGGAGGGGGAAGAAAGGGTATTTGAGGTTCCAATTTACCATGACACATCTGATGATCGCTCACGGCACACTGGTTGGGAAACACTGTTTTAGCCTTTATTTATTTATTTATTATTCGGGCTTCTATGCCGCTGACTCCCTGAGGCTCGCGGCAACTTACAGGAGCCGAAAGGCATAATAAAAAACAGGCAAGCCCTAAATGGTTAGGCCCAGCTTATCTATCTGAACACATCACCTCCTATGAACCCATCAGAAACTTGAGATCGTTGGAGGCCCTTTTCTCGATCCCGCCTGCTTCACAAGCACATCTGGTGGGGGATGAGAAATAGGGCCTTCTCTGTGGTGGCCCCTCGGCTGTGGAACTCTTTACCTAGGGATATTAAATCGGCCCCCTCCCTACTGACCTTTCGGGGAAAAACTGAAAACATGGCTTTTCGAGCAAGCCTTCGAAACTTCAGTATAATTTATTTATCATTTATTTATTTACATCATTTATATTCCGCCCTTCTCACCCCACAGGGGACTCAGGGCGGAGCACAATGCACATATACAGGCAAACATTCAATGCCATTTGACATACAACATATAAAACAGACACAGAGGCAATTTAACATTCCAGCTTTTCTGGCCACCAGGAGAAGCTGTCACATTCCTTCATAACTTTTGTGTGTATTTCCTGGATATTGTTATAGCCTCGTAAATCAGTTCAATTAAGCCTCTCCACTCAAGTGGTACCTACATTTCCTACTTGACAGATGTAACTGTCTTTCGGGTTGCAAAGGTCGACAACAAGCTACACAATTGGTCCAGCACTCACCTCAACCTGGGCAGGCCTCAAACTCATGACCTTCTGGTCAGTAGAGATCTTATGCAGCTGACACCCAGCCAGCTGTGCCACATTTAGACAAACTTGAATCGGAAATGATCTAGGAATGGCTATGACGATGGAACGGATGAGGACTGAACATGAAGACATAGTTTAAAAAAAATTCTTATTGAGAGCGGGGAGGGGAGCAGAGTGATGAGGGATAGATAATATGTACAAGCAGAAAAATAATACTACATGCGAAAAGTTAAAGTATGGTAGGTTGTATTGAATAATATGTAATCTGCTGCAAAATAAATAATGTATAACAAATGTATTGAACCATGATAAAATAATTTTAAAAATATTTTTAAAACAACCTTATTGCTTGTTTTTATGCTTTTAAATGTTTTGAGATGTTTTTATTTTTTAATGTATGTACTTTATATATGGCATCGAATTGTGTCGACTTGTTCCTGAGTCGCCTTCGGGCTGATATGGGCGGGGTAGAAATAATGTATATAAATAAATAAATAGTATGGAAAATCAGCAAAAACAACAGCATTTTGTGTATTTTCGAAGGGTTGTAGGTTTTTCGGGCTGGATGGCCATGTTCTATAAGCATTCTCTCCTGACATTTTGCCTGCATCTGTGGCAAGGATCCTCAGAAGTTGTGAGGTTTGTTGGAATCTAGGAAAATTGATTAGCCATCAAATGCTAATCAAGGCGGCCAATTGAAACATTCACACCTAGCTCCAACAGACAAGAGTACTTTCTTCCACCCTGGACAACCCACAGCTATATAAACCCAATTTTCCTAGTTTCCAACAAACCTCACAACCTCTGAGGATACTTGCCACAGATGCAGGTGAAATGTCAGGAGAGAATGCTTCTAGAACATGGCCATACAGCCCGAAAAGCCTACAACCACCCAAAGCGTTATGTGTTCCTGGACAGAATCACTGGGTTGCTGTGATTTTTCCAGGCTGTATGGCCATGCTCCAGAAGCATTCTCTCCTGACCTTTCACCCACATCTATGGCAGGCAACCTCAGGAGTTGGGGGGTCTGTTGAAAACAAGGAAAGTGAGGTTTATGTTAGGAATCAAGAGCTGTTAGGCTCAAAAATAACCCTCCCTTGAGGGTGATTCCACAAAAATATACTGTAGCAGAGTGCCAGAAGCACAGTTCATAACCACCAGAAGCTTACGTGTAGATAGCAAGGATTAGTTTCCATTCAACATGGATGGAACAGAATCGCAGAGCTACAACTTCATAGGTTCTAAAAATAATATGTTTAGTGAAGTCAAAAGAAGTCCATTAATATTCTTGGAGGTAATTAGCTTCACTGAGCTATCTTCTAAGGAAAAGGAAAAGGAAAAATAAAAAATAACATCCATGAATCTACATCTTGCCTGGAGAATGGCAAGATGCCTCCTCACTCTAGGAGAACAAAGGAAGAGAGGGCTAGAAAATAGAGGCAGGCTGCAAAGGGAACTTGGAGAAGGAACCCCTAATTCTGATCTATCTAGGCTAACTACTCATTGAGGGCTAGAGACTTGTGCAGTCAGGGATGAAATCCAACAGTTTATATATCTGTGGAATGTCCAGGGTGGGAAAAAGAACTCTTGTCTGTTTGAGGCAAGTGTGAATGTTGCAATTGGCCACTTTGATTAGCATTTAATGGCCTTGCAGCTTCAAAGCCTGGCTGGTTGCTGCCTAGGGATCCTTTGTTACAAAGTGTTAGCTGGCCCACTAAGAAAATCCAACAAATGTTATGTTCAGCAAAGGACAAGAGGGATCCTCTCACCTCTGCGGGAGTCTACCGTATACCATGCAACTGTGGACAAGTCTACATAGGGGCCACCAAACGCAGCAATGCCCAAACATGAATCAAGGAATAGAAAAGGCACTGCAGACTAATTCAACCAGAGAAGTCAGCAATAGCAGAGCTTTTGATGAACCTACCTGGACACAGCATATTATTTGAGAACACAGAAATGCTGGACCACTCTAACAACTACTATGTCAGGCTACACAGAGAAGTCGTTGAAATCCACAAACGTGTGGACAATTTCAACAGAAAGGAGGAAACCATGAAAATGAACAAAATCTGGCAACCAGTATTAAAATATTTAAAATCAGGACAATAAATAAAGAGCAAAAACCAAACAAAAACAAAACAGGGGAATTCTTGACATGAAACAATGAGGGCCAGCTAACATCTCCCAACAAGGAATTCCCCCAGGCAGTAATCAGCCAGTCTGTGAAGCTGCAAGGCCATTCAATGTTAATCAAGCTGGCCAATTGCAACATTCACACTTGCTTCAAGCAGGTAAGAGTTCTTTCTCCCTCCAGATATATAAACCTCAATTACCTAGTTTCCAACAGACCCCCAATATCTGAGGATGCCTGCCATAAATGTGGGGAAAATGTGAGGGGAGAGTGCTTTTGGAACATGGCCATACAGCCCGGAAAACTTACAGCAACCCAAAGCATTTTTGATTTTGGCAGAGTATTCCATTGCTAAGATTTTTCTTAAATGGGTTTCCCCATGTCTCCTAGCTGTAATGTCATTGCAATGGTCTCATTGGCCTGGAAAAACATTCATAAAAGGTTCCACGACTTTCTTTCATCCCTGCCCTAACAACATCCTCAAGAGCAAAGGAGGAGCATGACAGCTCTATGATGTCCCCCCTCGTTATATGTCACTCTCTCCCCGTGCTTGTACCATGGTGGGAGATGCCAAAAAATGAATAAATATAATCCTCTTTTCTCTCTGCTCACCACTGAGTGACACCCCCCTCCCAAGGCAATGCTTACATCCTGGGGATTAGGTGGGAACAAGCCAACGCGGGCTGAAGAATCTCTCATTGTTGAAATTAAACAGTTTGCACTAAGCTGCAAGAGTGCCTTGCCTTTGTCAAAAGGGAACATGTGAGTGTCCCTTCACTCCATCATTACAGCTTCAAGCAATGATGGTAAAAATGAGTCTTTCTAAATGAAATTATGACTGTTGACCTCATCTCACATCTTTTTAAATCCTGTGGAATCAGTTGGGATCTGTCACTTCTAGCACACTGTTGAGTATTAGTATTAAAATATGGTGTTACCACATCACATATAGCTGGGGTGGGAATCAAGTGTGGCTGAATTGCAGCTCCTAGCATTCCTAGCCATTGGATATGCTGATAAAATCTCTTGGGAACTGCAGTCCAAAAACATGATTTTGCACCTACTGGGAGGGGGCAAAATTTATTTATTTATTTGGATTTGTCCGTCGCCACTCCCATCCGGCTCGGGGCGACTTCCACACAGTAAAAAACACAGTAAAAACACAGTTAAAAACACAGTTAAAAGCATATGCAAATACATAAAAATCATACAAGCAATACAAGCAACCCGACAATGTATGGCAGTAGGCATCAGAGGCCTGCAGTTATAACTGCAGAGGGCCTGCAGTTTTAAGGGCCAAACGCCTGTTCAAACAATAAGGTCTTGCAGGTCTTCCAGAAAGCCAGAAAGCTAGTCAGGGCCTCACCTTAGGAACTCTGTCCTCCAAATTTATTTATTTATTTATTTATTTATTTATTTCTTCACCTCCCTGCAGGATAACTCATGGGTCCTCCAAATGAAATGTAAGAAGTTTGTTCTTGAAATGTCAGTTTGTTCTTCAAATGTGTAGCATTGTAGTAACTTCAAACTTCAGTGGAGTACTTAGACACAGAGTTTAGGTATCCAGGGAAAGGGGCAGACAAAGTTACTCAAGGTATGTCCAATGGGAGGCAGCCAGGTTCTTTATTGGAGCGATGTACAAGGAGCACACAACCCTCCTGTTGCATCAGCTCCACTGGCTGCCAGTCTGCTACTGAGCACAATTCAAAGTGATGGCTTTAGTGGTTCTCAACCTGTGAGTCCCCAGGTGTTTTGGCCTCCAACTCCCAGAAATCCCAGCCAGTTTACCACTGCCCTATATGGTTCTAGTCCAACTTTCCTGTCCAAATTCATCACCCTTTATGAACTAGTTAGAGCATTAAGATGGAGGTCCTGCTCTTGGTTCTGCCAGCTTCACACGTACATTGGTGGGGATGAGAGACTGGGCCTTCCCAGTGGTGGTCCCTCAGCAGGCATTCAACAAATGATAGCAATACATTAGCAGCTAAAAGAAACCACGGGACTGATGCAATGTTTAAATGTCTTAATGTTTAATGTTCTACTGTTTTGTGGTTCGTCTGATGGTTTGTATAGTTTTAATGGCTTTAATTTATTGTTATATGTGATTACTTTTAGATTTGTAATGTTTTCCTCTTTATATGGATGTGAGGCATTGAATCTTTGTCATTAACATGTTATGAACCGCTTTGATTCCCCCTACGGGTGAGAAAAGTGGTATATAAATAAAATAAAATAAATATGTCAACGTAAAATGAATATGAAATCTAGATGTTCTGGATTCTTTGTGTCTTTGCAATGATAAAAATGGGAAACAATTCATTTGGTGGGCATAAAATTATTATTTAGTGATGTATATTTTTTCACTTTGTGTACTTCCTTTAGCTATGATACTGCACCCACCTGAGTCCAATCCACACTATAGAATTATAGTGCTATTAATGAACTTTATCTGCCATGGTTTCATCTTATGGCAATGTGGAGTTTATATCTTGATGCAGGACTGGAGTGCTCTGGTTGAGATTTCCGAATTCCTCTCTGTAAACTGTACATTGCAGGGTCTATGGGATGAAACTATGGGAGTTAAAGTGGCATCATAGCACTCCAATTGTGGAGTATGAAGAGTCACCTCATGTAGAAGTCTATTGTGAACTGGTCCTAAGGCACATGGTGTTGGATCCGGAACTAGGTGAGCTTCCATTGAAATTGCAGTGTAGTGGTAAAAAATAACATTGTAAAATGGAATATTAGAAATCTATATTAACAGATTGGGTTAACAAGTAATACTCATCCATTCTTAAGCTTTGGGAATGAACAGGACAATGCTGTTTCCTCTCTCTTTTGTTCTGTCTCCCTTCTTTACCATACACACAGAACTGTAGTTCTTGCCCAGGAAGACCTTGAGCTGTGAATGAACTGAAAGTACCTTCTGTGCCCGGAAGGGTTGCAACAGCAAGCAAGCCATTGTTGTCCTGAGCTGCCCCTCCTTGAACTAATGAGCAATGCAACTTGGGCGTCTATGGGAAAGTCATAAAGAAAAAGGGATGTCAGAACCACAAAAACATCTTTGACTACTAGCTCCAGCCCTTAGGGAAAAAAGGTTTACAGTTCCAGAAATCCAGGTGTTGGACAAGTTCTGTATTGCACAAAGGAAGCTAACAGAACAAATTCATATTTACTCAAGGTTTTTAAGTAATTATATTTTTTTTTCTGTCGTTTGCAAAAGTAAGAAAGTATGATACAAAAGGTCTGGTGAGAGTTGCTTTAGGGAAGGGAACTGTTTTCTTTTCATACCTGAAACCTACAGTATTTTTTATATAAGAGTTTAAGTGTGAGGGAAGAGGGACAGAGAAACTGAATGCAGATTGGACCAATGTATCTGTGATATTTACATTAGAGACTAGTTTTTAAAAATAAAAACTGATGTAAGCTGGATTTGTGAATGAGGGGGGTTAGCTTGTCAAGACTGCAGTTAATCTGTTTTTATATACCCAAGCAACTTGCTTCCTTCATGGATCTAACTCTCTTCTTTCAGTTACCAGCCATCTAAGATTATGTTCTAATTTGCATCCAGCTGACTTTTATTTGTAACAACAGAAGAAGACAGGAGTTGATTTAAGTTCTATTTCTTAATCATTCATCCTGTCTCATACCAAATTCGGTTCTCCAAATTCACCAATCATCCTCAAGTGCAAGGATACATTTGGAAATAAAGGCTGGGATCCCTCTGAGCACATTCTGAGCCTGGGAATTTGGCTTAAATCTGAACTGAGTTCACAGTCAATTCCTGGTTACCCCAAGCTAGCTTCATTACAACCTAATCTAGATTTTTAAAATATATTGGTGCTCCTACTATTAAGACATTGGTAGTTTAAATCACTAGCTATTCTGTTGCAAATCACCTAGAGATCTCCTAGTAGAGTCCAACTGGTTTCTGTCCAGGGATGGGCATAGCTTTATATTTCTATTTTAGTGTGTTTTATCAGATTTTTTTGGCTATTTTGTTTATTAAGTTATAGTTGGTTGGTCTATATAATGTGCCTTATCTTGTTGCAAATTGTTTGTAAATTGGTTTTCCATTGTCATATGTTTGCCATATTCATTGGAAACTGCCTTGTGTCCCTTCGGGGAGATGTGGCAGTCTATAAATAAAGATTATTATTATTATTGTTGTTGGCTTAGATATTCTTGTATTGCAGACCCCATCAGACAGCAGAGTCCACAGTGAGGACTTATGGAAAATGTAGCAATCTAGAGTAGAGTAGACCCCCACAAATGCTAAAATTAAGTCTGAAAAAGTTATTGCTGAAGGCTCCAATTTTACTCATATTTTGATGTTTATAGAAAATTGGCCATTGTATGACCATAACATTGGACTAGGCCCTTAACCCAACATGGATCTTGTTATGGTCTTATGCGTGCTCTGGATCAAAAGTGTGAATTTAGATTTCCAGGATTCATCATTTAATTGATCTAATGTGAAATAGGCAGAGATGCATTAAACATGTACAAGATATCACCCATAAAAGCATTACTTTGTTGTCATGTTCCTAAGGGCAACAAATATATTTTTGTATCAGCTGGCCTTGCTTCCATAGTTGCATATGAAGCATGCAAACCTATTTAAATGATGGCGTTAAAACATGGCATATTATGGAATAGATTAAAACCAGAGCATTTGTGAGGAGTGGCAGAACTTTGGTAATTATTTCACAATGGAGCAACAATAATGTTCCAAATTCTGATCTGGTGTACTCCAGCATGCTTTCTGCGGTTATAAATCTGAGAAGTTTCAGAATAGTTTCAAACAAGTACATGGTTTCTTTGTTAAAGACACTAGGCTGGAATTTGGAACATTATTTTTTAAAAGTTACTTGTACTCATTGTACATTATGTTGATAAAAGTAATAGGAAGTATTTTTCTCAACTTCACAGGTATGTTGGGTAAGAACGAGGAAAGGGACTTTTGGCCTCTTAATATCCCCTGTTCTTGGAACTTCAATATCAAAGGAAACCTATTTATTTATTTAAAACTTTTATATCCCGATCTTCTCACCTCCGTAGAGGGACTCAGACTGGCTTACAGCAAGGATTCAATGCTACTAATACAGATTAAAACATCCTACAACAATACAAGATTTCAAGATAAAAATACATATGAGTAAAATACATGTAAGCCAAATCGCCAATAAAATCATGTTCAACTCAGTCCGCATATGTGATTGCTCACTTTGGTCTATAACCAGTCTCAGCCATTATTCTGGGAATGCTTTGTTCCATAGTCAGGTTTTCACTAGCCTCCTGAAGGACAAGAGGGAGGGGGTAGATCTGATCTCACTCAGGAGAGAGTTCCATAGCTGAGGGGCCACCACAGAGAAGGCCTTGTCTCTCGTTTCCACCAGACATGCTTGCGAAGGTGGCGTGACTGAGAGCAGGGCCTCTCCAGATGATCTTAGCATCCTTTATGGTTCATAGGGGAGAATACATTCGGATTCTCACCCATTTTCCTGATTCGCCATTGTTTTGGGCCTGCTATGCTTTGTTACTCTTCATATCCCTGCGCCTTGCCAATCTCCTCTGGAAGAAAATAACTAGTTACAATGACTTCACCACTGCATTTTGGAACACGAGGCTCTAAAATGTGAAAAAGCTCTCGTAAATACTATTTGTGTTACCTCTTGCCAAGTTAGTATATTATGCCATTTCCTAGTGCAGGGCTGTCCAACTGCCGGCCCTGCAGGTGTTTTGGACTTCAACTCCCAGAAATCCTAGCCAGTTTACCAGCTGTTAGGATTTCTGGGATTTGAAGGCCAAAACACCTGCAGGGCCGGCTGTTGGACAGCCCTGTCCTAGTGCATCAAATTGAAAATGTACAGTACAACCTTCAAATCTGGAGATTTGATATCCACAGTTCTACTTACCCACACCCCAAAACTATTCCCTCATGGAAGTGTTTGTGAGCCTCTCTAAATGCTCCAATACTGTTATGTGGTGTTCTTCTGGCACAAGTATAGGCAAAATAAGGCTATAACTATCGTGGGGTTTTCTTGGCAAGACTTCTTCAGTGAGAATTTGCTGCTGTTTTTCTCTGAGGCTGAGTTTCCATGATTGAATGGGGAGTTAAATCCTGATCTTCAAAGTCCTAGTCCAACTATCAAACCACTACCACATTGACTCCCATAGGAACATATCTGACTTCTCCTCTGCCAGCCTTCACTCTCCACCAGATGGGAAATGGTTATGTTTAGGAGTCTGGAAACAAGCCATCTAGGGCTTTATAGGTCATGACCAGCCCTTTGAAATCTGTCTGGAAACTGATTGGCAGCAATCGAAGCTGTTGTAACAGAGATACATAAGGCTCAGAAATGCCACTGATGTCCCCAAAAAGTCAGCCTGTGCTCACAATGTTTATATTTTAAATCCAGAGCAAGGATCCCATGTCTTCCAGACATTGTTGGACTTTACAATTTCTGTCAACCCTGAGAATTGATAATATTGTATAGAGATGATCCAACAACACCTTGAAAACCACAGTTTCTCCTCACTTAAATATTTTAAGTTGATCTTCCATGTAACAAGCCATTTCCCCACCAGATATACCTTTACATTTGCTTTTGGGAAACTGCTACAATCCTTTCTTCAAAGCCAGATACTTTTGTGTTGTGCAAGAAGAATTAAGAAAATAGAATGGACAACTACCTCTAGAACTACAATTCCCCAAAGTTACCATATTTCTCAACTATCATACCTGAAACGCATTGGGTGACTTTGGGCAAGCGATGCTCTATCATTCTCAGAGGAATGTAATACCAAGCTTTCTCTGAACACATCCCATAATACCTGTAATACATTTTCTTAAGAGCAGCCCTAAGTTGAAATTATGTTAAGGCACACAGCAACAAACAGTTTGTGTCCAATAACAGTAAATCAAAGTAGAGCAACTTCAGGGAAGGACAGCTGACTAGGATAAGAAGTAAATAAAAATGAGATTGATAGTCTTCACTTGATTTCTTCCATGCCCTCAGATCTCTCTCTCATCTATGTATGTGCCCCTTCTTGCACAAGAAGGCAGTACTGGGGAATGTAGATTGTTGATCCACTATGGATTGGCTGTGATGGCTAGAGCCAACAGCATTTGAAATGCTGCAGTGATTCCCAACCTGTGGTCTGTGGACCACCAGTGATCTGCAAGAACTAAAATATCATGTGTGGCCTCACTGTTACTACACCATTGCAATGCTCCATGGACCACGCCCCCTTCCTCGTGGCCATGCACCCATGGTGAGGAGGCGAGAGAAAGCCATTAGGGACAGTTTATTAAGTCCCATACTTCAATTTTGTATTTTTTCCCACCTCAGCCCCCTTCCCTTCTTTTTTAAATGAGCATTAACAAAATCCACAGATAATAACAAAGCCCAACCAAAAATATTTTCTTGATGGTCTTCATTTTTAGACCTGTTCCTGGGGTTATTTGGGGTGCTGATTCAGAAAATTGCATTGGCTAGACCACATCAGCTCTAGATTATTAAATATGGGTGAGCAGATGGTGACTACTGGATAACATGTTCTGTATCAGAAACTAGAGCTGATGTGGTCCATCCAATGCAATTTTCTGAAACAGCACCCCAAATAACAAAACTGAATCTAAAGTTGTCCAAAAACTGATTCGTAATCCTTTTGGTACTAATGTTGGAGAGTGGTCTCTGGTCAAAAAAGGGTTGGGAACCACTGTGTTACTGTAATAAGAATTCCTCCTGCTTGAGGAGTCATCTTAAACTATTCACATAGAAATCTTCCATAAAACCGTATCTCATTGACTTCTCTTAATTGCCCTCTGCATACATTACTTGGAATGTGTGTGCTTTCACTTCGATTTCACATCTGACCCTAAACTTTATGATGTTTTTGTTTTGTGACTCTTCTGCCCTTCCATGTAGCATCAGATACTTCAGCCTTCTTGCTGTTATTGAGAAGTAGCAATTGTAGCAACTTGGAAAGATAACCCTTTCAATGATAGCAGTAGGTTGCTGTACTGCAGACTGGTGGTAAAACATGTAGCAGCTCACTGTTGGAACTATGACCCTCATTATTTCTATTCACTGGACATGATGGCCTGAAATAAAGGTGGTAAGGGCAAGACAAGAATGGATGAGCTAACATGGGTGGGGTAGTGGTTTGTGCATTGAACTATGATGTTGGAAACGAGAGTTTGAATCCCCAAATGGCCATTGAAACCCACTGGGTGACCTCGGGCAAGTCACACTGCAAGCCTCAGAGGAAAGCAAAGGCAAAAACCCTCTGAAGAAATCTTGCCAAGAAAATCTCATGATGGTTTTGTCTTTTGGTAAGTTGAAAATGACCTGAAGGCACACAACAAAACCAACCACAACAAATTGTTGGGAAATCTGAGCTATTAGGCTCAAAAATAACCAGTTAGAATGATTCCACCATAAATATAGCAGAGTACCAGAAGTGAACTTCATAACCAGCAGAAGCTTACTTGTAGTGAGATAGGATAAACTTTCTCTCCATAGGATGGCACAGGATTGCAGAGTCAGAACTTTAGGTTCAAAAATATTTATTGAAGTAAAAAAAACATTCTTGATAGAAAAGGTCTTGGAGGTACCTAGCTTACTAAGTCTCATCTTCTAAGAAGGTTTTTTTTAAAGTTGAAAAATCCATGCAGCTACATTTTGTCTAGAGAGAGAGAGGCAAAATGTGCATCCTCACTGAAAGGAATAAAAGGCAGAAGAAACAATGGTGGCAAATGGCCACATGGCCATCCCAGAGCAATAAAATACCTTTAAAAGGGAAATTCCCTCATAGAGATTCCAATGCTACATTTTTCAAAGGGGGAAGGAGACAGTGGCAAGGAGGAGGAGGAAAGACAAAGCCCTTTTGGTAAACATGCGTAGAAATGTGGGGGAGAAATCCTATATCTAGTCTAGCTACTCATTGAGGGCTTGATGACACAAGAGACTTGTGCAGTCCAGGGATGAAACCCAACACAAATACATGAATGCCTTCCAGCCCAGTATCTGCGGATACTGCTTCCACCTGCGGTGCTCCTGTTGTCCCATGCCTTGTGCTACGACACTGTGAAGACGCTCGCGAGATTACGCCATCCAGGCCCCGCCCCTGGCCCTGAGGAAGCCCCTATGGGGGTGAAACGAAGGCGCGCGAGACCCTTTCGTCGGCCCGTGGACGACCTTCTCCCACCCTGACATTATTTTCGTGAGAATACTCTACAAACTGTGATTAATTTTAGAAGTTTCACGGGGGTTGGGAGACGCGTCCGGGACCTGTGCCTGTAATATACACCATTGACTCTCCTCGTTTGAGCCGCTTGTGCGAGTTTGCTCACCGCTATTATTTTCGTTTATTCATGATGCTGGTACTTACCATGAGAAATAATATGTATGTTTGATATGTTTTCACTTACGATGTACCTATGATGTATTGACACAATATATGTCACATTCATTAGAGAAGACTCCATCGTTTGTTTATATTACATAGACTGTTATTGACTTGTATAGCCTTCTGCTATCTTTCCCATTGTATTGCCTTCCAAAGTGTGACACACAATCTTGAACAACCATCCCAAATGAGTACGTTTCACCAATGAACTGGGACATGTTTACTGTTTGGGTAGATGGGGCACCACCAGGGCCAGGATTTTGATTCGGGGCTGAGTTTGGTTCAGGGGGGCTGAGACTGGGTGGAAGAGGCTCTACCCTAGCAAACCCTAGCAAACCTTTTGTATTGTTATCCCAATAACCCCATTAATGTGGGATATAATGAGCATGGTGATCAGATCATGATATGAATAAACATAACAGTTTAAATAATGTACCAGTAAGGCCTTTTCGCGGACCACCCTGAGAATTTCCGGGGGAGGGGCTGAAGCCCCCTTAGCACCCCCCTGGCTACATGCCTGGGCACCACTCATCTAAATCCCAACACCCACCCCAAACAAGAGGGTATAAAGTGTGCTTAGAGTAGTGGTTCTTAAACTGTGGGCCACTGACCACCAGTGGGCCGCAAGGACAAAAATCTGGTCTGCGAGCTTCCTGCCTCTTTATTTTATTTATTTCCACTCCTTTCACATCACCTGCCACTCCACCCCTGTCACTGACAATGGCATATGCTCTGTATCAGAAACTAGTGCTGATGTGGTCTATCCAATGCAATTTTCTGGATCAGCACCCCAAAACTAATCTAAGCTTTTGATAGTAATGCTGGAGAGTGGTTCATGGTCAAAAAAAAAGTTGCGAGCCAGTGGCTTAGAACTTGCAGGGGAGGAAGATGAGGAACAAACCAGAGGGTGTTGGCTGTGTCTCAGATGGCCATCTTGCTTCTGGTAGCTCCTGTGGCAGCAATGGGTGAGTGTGCTCTACCTATGTGGCAAAGGAGCTCTCCAAGGTGCTGAATCGATTTTGGAGACAGAGTTCTACATCTAGGTAGGAATATTCAAACTAAAACCTAAGGCACATTTTACACGATAGGACTGGAGATGTTTCCACGTCCAGGTGCACCACTTTGGATCTCCTTATAGGAAGCTGTTCCCACAGATGCCTTGGACGCGCCCCGACGTGACCGTTCCCGACTGTTCCGTTTGGGAAGCGCGCGCGCTCTCTCTCTCTCTCTCTCTCTCTCTCTCTCTCTCTCTCTCTCTCACTCACTCACTCACTCACTCACTCCCACACACATCGATCTGGGAGCCTGCAAGTCACACGTTTTCAACCGCCCGTAGGAGAAAAAAGAGAAGCCCCACTACCCCCATTCAGTGTATGCAAGAATTCCCTCTTAACATGCCCTCCGAATCTGAGAAAGTAAATCAGGAGTACTGCTGCAGACGGAGGAGAAAAACCCAAAGCCAGTATCAAAGTCGAGAACGATTGCAGCTTGTTCCATTGAGGAATAGATAGGTGCTAGATCCCTTTTCCCAGATCCGGTGTGTGTGTGTGTGTGTGTGTGTGTGTGTGTGTGTGTGTAATATGCATGGGGTTTGGGAAAAGGTGTCTGTCTGTCTATCTATCTAATCTCTCTTTTTATCATTTATCTATCGATCTAATCTAGTATCTATGTATGTAATCTCTCTCTATCACCTATCTAAAATATATAATCTATCGATCTAATCTATGTATCTAATCTCTTTCTATATATTATCTATCTATATATAACTTATCATCTACCTAAAATATCTCTCTGTCATCTATCTGTGTGTGTGTTGGGATGCATATCTAGAGAGGTGAAAGATAAAAATATGCACCGGGTCTGGGCAGAGGGAAATTCCTCAATGGAGCCGCTCCATCCATATTGCATTGGGCAGCCTTCCGCAGCCCGCTGCCTCCGCAGGCAGCCTGCCTCGCGCCCGGCTCGGCTGGGCTCGTGCTTCTGCGCGTTGACTCCTGAGGAAGCCCCTTTGCTTGCGTGGGCGCTTCACTCCCGGAATCGCGGCCCTCCGCCGATGACGTAGGGAGCCTCCCCCCCCCCCGCCCCCTCCCCTCTTCTCCCCAGCGAATAAGATCGTGCGTTTCTTTGTGTTTAAATATAGCTCTGCCAGAGAGCTCCCAACTTTGGAGGAGAGAAGGGCAGAGGCGGGAGAGGCGGCGGCGCGCGCAGGCTGGCTTCCTTGTCCCTTTCCCCCCCCCCCGGGCAGCTTAGCTTTGCGTGTGTCCCCCCTCCCTCCGACCCACCACCACCACGATGGCATTGTTGCTGCTGAAGAGATGCTCCTATGAGGAGGGGAGAAGAAAGAGGCGCGGGTAGAGAGAGGGGGCTCGAGGGATGAGGACGTGGTGTGCCCCCTTTGACACGATTTGGGTGCTGTATTGTTGCATTGGCATGAATGGGGCGCCGTGTGATGTTACTAGGAAGAGCTGCGCCCTTTTCTTTCTCCCTTCCTTGCCTGGAGGCTGCAGCACTGCCTGGCTGCTCTCCTGCTTCCCTTTTGCTGTTGCTTTGCGTGCCTCCTTGTCTCCTCCTCCCCTTCCCTCCGCCCTGGAATTGTGTAGTAGCCCCTGAATTAGCATGTCACGTGTGCGGCATGTGGAAATGAATCAGGGGCATGTGAGCCCGCCGCTGTGGAGGAGAGGAGAGGAGAGGACGCTGACGCCTGCGCTTGCACCCAAGGATCTCCTCTCGCGCGCCGGTTGCGTAGGCGGCTCGCGCTCACCGCCCTCCCTCCTCTCCCTCCAGCGCTCAAATCCCCCTCCCCTCAGTTTCCCCTCAGCTTTCCATCTGGACGTCTTACTCCCCCCCCAACCTCCCCCCCCTCCCTGGTTTGTGCTGCCAGCTCAACGCCTGCCTTTCCCTGCTGCCTATTCAGCCCAACCGTGGCGGGAAAGGTGGCGAGGGGGGGATTCTCTCAAGCCTTTTCTCTCCCCCCCCCCGCTTTTCCCAAATCCCCTCAAATCCCTGCCTCGCCTCAGCTCGCCTCACCTCCCGCAGCGTGGCGCTTCCATTCTCGAGAAAAGGGCGCTGCGAAAAGCCAGCCACGTCACGGAGGGCTTTGTGAATAGGAGTGGGGGGAGGGGGAGGGAAGAGAACGACTCTTCACGTCTCCAAGCTTTTTGGGAGACAGGGACATTCAAATGGCCAAAAGCGGGTGACGTTTAAAGAGCAAAGAGACACTCCCAGAGACGACATTTCCCCCTCCCCCCAACACTCATTTCTTTTTACATTTTGAAAAACCCACATATTAAATCAGATGCAACACAATTGCAATTGCCACACAATAGAGACAAGACACAGGAAAGCCACTAGTACAGGCCTGGGGAAACTTGAGTCCTCCAAGTGTTTTGGACTCCCAACTTTCACCATTTCTAACAGCCTCAGGCCCCTTCCAACTTCCACCATTCCTAAGAGCCTCAGGCCCCTTCCTTTCCAACTTCCACCATTCCTAAGAGCCTCAGGCCCCTTCCTTTCCAACTTCCACCATTCCTAAGAGCCTCAGGCCCCTTCCTTTCCAACTTCCACCATTCCTAACAGCCTCAGGCCCCTTCCTTTCCAACTTCCACCATTCCTAACAGCCACAGGAACCTTCATTTCCAACTTCCACCATTCCTAAGAGCCTCAGGCCCCTTCCTTTCCAACTTCCACCATTCCGAACAGGCTCAGGCCCCTTTCCCATTTCCACAATTCCTAACAGCCACAGGAACCTTCCTTTCCAACTTCCACCATTCCTAATAGCCTCAGGCACCTTTCTTTTCCAACTTCCACCATTCCTAACAGCCTCAGGCCCCTTTCCAACTTCCACCATTCCGAACAGGCTCAGGCCCCTTCCTTTCCCATTTCCACCATTCCGAACAACCTCAGGCCCCTTCCTTTCCAACTTCCACCATTCCTAACAGCCTCAGGCCCCTTCCTTTCCAACTTCCACCATTCCTAACAGCCTCAGGCCCCTTCCTTTCCAACTTCCACCATTCCTAACAGCCTCAGGCCCCTTCCTTTCCAACTTCCACCATTCCGAACAGGCTCAGGCCCCTTTCCCATTTCCACAATTCCTAACAGCCACAGGAACCCATTTCCACACCATTCCTAATAGCCTCAGGCCATTCCAGGCCCCTTCCTTTCCAACTTCCACCATTACTAACCGCCTCAGGCCCCTTCCTTTCCAACTTCCACCCTCAGGCTTCCACCTTCCTTTCCTTTCCAACTTCCACCATTCTTAATAGCCTCAGGCCCCTTCCTTTCCAACTTCCACCATTCCTAACAGCCTCAGGCCCCCTCCTTTCGAACTTCCACCATTCCGAACAGCCTCAGGCCCCCTCCTTTCCAATTTCCACCCTTCAGAACAGCCTCAGGCCCCTTCCTTTCCAACTTCCACCATTCCTAACAGCCTCAGGCCCCTTCCTTTCCAACTTCCACCATTCCTAACAGCCTCAGGCCCCTTCCTTTCCACAGCCTCAGGCCCCTTCCTTTCCAACTTCCACCATTCCGAACAGCCTCAGGCCCCTTCCTTTCAAACTTCCACCATTCCTAACAGCCTCAGGCCCCTTCCTTTCCAACTTCCACCATTCCGAACAGCCTCAGGCCCCTTCCTTTCCCATTTCCTCCATTCCGAACAGCCTCAGGCCCCTTCCTTTTCAACTTCCACCATTCCTAACAGTTTCAGGGTCCTTCCTTTCTAACTTCCACTATTCCGAACAGCCTCAGGCCCCTTTCTTTCCGACTTCCACCATTCCTAACAGTTTCAGGGTCCTTCTTTTCCAACTTCCACCATTCCTAACAGCCTCAGGCACCTTCTTTTCCAACTTCCACCATTACTAACAGTTTCAGGGTCCTTCCTTTCCAACTTCCACCATTCCTAACAGTTTCAGGGTCCTTCCTTTCCAACTTCCACCATTCCTAACAGCCTCAGGCCCCTTCCTTTCCAATTTCCACCATTCCGAGCAGCCTCAGGCCCCTTCTTTTCCAACTTCCACTATTACTAACAGCCTCAGGCCTCTTCGTTTCCACCTTTCACCATTCCTAACAGTTTCAGGGTCCTTCCTTTCCAACTTCCACGATTCCTAACAGCCTCAGGCCCCTTCCTTTCCAACTTCCACCATTCCAGCTCCCACCAGCTGTTAGGAATTGTGAAGGTTGGAAAGGAGCCTGAGACTATTAGGAATGGTGGAAGTTTGAAGAGGCCTGAGGCTGTTAGGAATCGTGGAAGTTGGAGTCCAAAACACACGGAAAGCTCAAGTTTCCAAGGTCTGCACTAGCATAACAAAGCTTTGAAAAGCCAGGCTCACAATCTCTGTTCCAGATGTACTACAGTGGTGTTTCTCAACCTTCCTAATGCCACCACCTCTTAATACAGTTCCTCCTGTTGTGTGACTCTCAACCATAAAATTCTTTTCATTGCTACTTCAGAACTGTAATTTTAATAATAATAATAAACTTTATTTATTCCCCGCCACCATCTTCCCAAAGGGACTTGGGGTGGCTAACATGAGGCCAAGCCCAAGAAGTACAATAAGGCAAAATAAAATACATACAACAAACAATAACATCAAATAAAATACTAAACAATAAGAACATAGTACAATAAAATAATGACAATAACATAACACAAAATATAAAATGGTAAAAGAATTAAACAAAGCGAGCTGGGCCAAATGCAAGTGATAAAATTATAAAACCCCAAGATAAGATAAATAGAATGGTGTGTCTAGTGGAAGACTCAGGTGGAATAAAACAATGGGATTAATCTCCACTGGGGGAAGAGATAAAGTGCATCAGAAGGGCAAATTTGTACCGGGACAGGCATGGCATGGGGATTTGTTTATTCCTCAAAAGCACACTGGAAAAACTAGGTTTTTAAACTTTTCCTAAAGGCTGCCAGGGTGGGAGCTTGCCTAATCTCCTTGGGGAGAGAATTCCAGAGCTGAGGGGCCACCACGGAGAAGGCCCTTTCCCTCATCCTCACAAACCATGCTTGTGATGGAGGTGGGAGTGAGAGGAGGATCACTCAGTTTCATGCTAATTTTATGAATCATAATGTAAATACGAGGGGCGCACATTAAAGATTTTCCCTGACCCACCTCCTTTGGAGTGAGAGCAATGAAACTTGGCCCAGTTATTAGTCCTTCTCTCCATAGGTGCCAGCTAGGGACACACACTCCTCCCATCTTTTTAAGCAACTGTGAACACCTCGCTTGTAGAAGTCGGCAGATTGCTCCAAAAGCCACGTTGCGACTTTGGAAATCAGAATCTCATCATCTGAGAAATGTTTGCCCTTCAAAAATGACTTCATTGTTGGAAGTCTGATGATACGAGGTCAGGTGAATAAGGGTTGAATTTCAAAGCCACAGGAACATGCTTCCATTTGGGCAACATGTGAGTTGTGAACTGGTGCATTGTCTTGCAGAAGCATGCCACGTCTCTTGGTTTTGATGGCCTCCCGCAATTTCCTCAACAGTGAAGCATAGTATGCCCCAATGATGATGGTACCCTTTGCTAGGAAATCCATCAATACAACTCCATGCTGGTCCCAAAATACTGTGAGCATGACCTTGCCTGCTGAGAGTTGGGTACATGCCTTCTTTGGAGGTGGTGAGTGATGATGCTTCCATTGCATCAACTGGACTTTACTCTCAGGATCATAGTGATGGACCCCGCTTTCATCCCCAGGCCCGGATTAACACCTTTTTGCACCCTAGGCCACATTTTGGAATTACGACCTTTAAGCCAACCTCTACTGCACCCCCCCCCCCCCCACGCACACACATCATTCAGACCCACACTAAAAATAAATCATACCATACAACTTGCCTCAAATTCACTCAGGTAGCCCAATACATCTCAGTTTATCACCGCGTAGATACACCATAAACACCCCTTTTAATTTTATGTATTCTATTTCAACTGGAAACTACATACTTGTGTTCCCCCCATCCACAAATGACAACAGTCAATATTTCACACTTCTGCTACTCAGTAGTTCATTCCTGAGGTTAAAAAATGGTATTGGAAGGTTAGAGTCTTCTCCTGAGAGCTTCCCCCTCCGAAGAAACCAAAGCCAAGCCCTTAGGCTCTTTTCAGCAATTTCCGTAAACACGCCTTGCATAAGGAAGGGAGCGAAGGAGCGTTCGAGGTGTTTCCTTTTTTAAAAAAGGTATCTTATGTTCTCATGGCACCTTTCCCTCCCGGCATGTGACGGGGTTCAGGAAAGGGAGAGGGGGAGGGAAGGAAGAGGGGGGAGGAGTGGAAGGGGGCGGGGCCAAGGTTTGTTAATGTCTCAAGCTCCACCTACTCAAAATGGAACGGGAGGGGGAAAGGAGGGAGGAGTAGGAGTGGAAGGGGGCGGGACCAATGTTTGTTCTGTCTTGAGCTCCGCCCACCAGAGGGGGGAGGGGGGAGAGAAAAGAAAGGAGGATGGTTGCGGTGGTTGCTAGGCACGTGCTCTCTCTATGTACAATTCAGAATGAGGGGCGGGGCAAAAGGAGGAGGAAGGAGGAGAGAGAGAGGGGGGCAATAACTTCCAACAAGGGGATGCACGAGCGCGCGCGCACCTGCCTTTTCAACAGAACTTCCCACCCCTTTTTGTGCGTGAGTGTGCGCGCATGTGCATTTTTGACATTTTTATTTGTTTCAACATTATTATTATTTTTGGTCCGTGATCTTTGCCCCCCCTCGGCTTGCGCCCCTAGGCCATGGCCTAGGTTGGCCTTATGGGTAATCCGGGCCTGTTCATCCCGTGTGTGATCAGCCTATGAAAATGTGCTCCTGGTTTCCATCACACATAATCAATAGAGCCTGAGAGCATTCAACTTGTTCCAGCTTTTGGAAAGGTGTGAGTAGCTGGGGAACTCAGCGAGTAGGGTCCCCCAGCATGTGAAGCACCTTATATACTTTATGCATGTGAAGATGGACTTGGATTATTCTTTTCCATGGATCCCATACTAATCTTGCCATTTTGGGCTAGATGGCAAATGGTAATGCGGTGATTTTCCAAAATGGCGACCTCCACTTGCTGGATGGTGTGTTCATTAATACAAGAGTGAGGTTACCCTGGAATTGGAGCTGTTTCCAATGAAGTCCAACCACATTTGAATTGACAATGCCAGTTCTTGACTTCATCCATGTGAATTCTGGGGATGTATTCCTTGTGGAAACTGTATATAAAAGGCAAACTCAGGCTTGCTGAGTTATGACAGCTGTCACCAAAATAGAGGTACTGAGAAATAAGAGGGGAGAGGAGATGAAGTTTGTTGGAGAATGGCAAGGTTTGCAGAAATAAAACTTTATAAAAAAAGAAATGTTACTGGGGGAAAGTGTACATTACAGCAAAAGGAAACCCAGACACTGCAAAGCAGCATTGTGTTAAATTGGGATACTGGAAGGAAAATTGAGACTGGAAATGTAGACTAGGGTGTGCTGATAGAAGGGATGGCTGGGTGGTAGAAATGCTGAACAGAAAAACTCTATGGCAATATTTTGTTGCAGGTTGCAATTATATTCCCACCTATTTTCAGTCTTAAGTTTATCCTAACATGAAAGGCTTTCTGAAAAGACCTACTTGCAGGTGATTGTAGTCTTCTTTCCACCACAAATTACCAACACCTAATACATGTTTTAGGGTTCAAGTAGCAACTTTCATATGGGCCAACTGCCTGTGTTTAAAAGGTGGATGAAAACAGATGTAAAAGTGCTGACCAACTGATTTTTGAATCTTGTGGTGATCATAGCCATCAAAGCCAAGACAAGGTGGTGTGGGACCTGGAACCCCTTTCTGAATTGGTGTAAGTGAGCCTATTTGAGTTTAACACTTCAGCAAATGAAGTCTGGTAATACTCCCAGGCTAAGAGCGGGAACAAAGCCTTTTTGAACCCCAAGGAACCAGGTAGGTCTGGGCTATGTCTGAGGCTAGTCTTAAATTCAGCAAGTGCTAGGTGTCATCTGCTACTTTACTTGCTTCACAGCTAGGAAATAGATCTAGTATGTGTTGAAAGTTATACCAGTCCATGAAGAGTTCTTCTCAAGAATATTTATCCCTTGGAAGCATCACAAGACAATTTTGTGGTATGTGTGTATGTAGCATCATCAACCTCATGGTTGTCCTTGAAGGCCTTGGAGCATTTTCTTCAGTTACACCACTGATGATCTAGTCTGGTCTTGCATCACTAAAAGCCATTAATCCTGTTGGGATTCTTCAGCATAGCAGACTTTCAACATGAGAAAAAGTAAGGCCAGCCCTACTGTCAGGCAGAGTGAAGTGACAGTGAAGCAGAACACCAGATTTTGCTATTCTTTGTCAGGCTTTCCCATCTAATTGGCTAACAGAGCAGTATATATCACATGTCATGTCTTTGTCCCATAGATTGTGTGCTTTCTCATCATCAAAGCTGAAGTAAATTTCTGCCACTAGACCATCTGGCTTCTATATTTGGAAGTTGAAAGTAGGGGTGCCATCTTGTCCTTGGTCTCATGCCTTGGTAGCATGGCATTTTGAGCTGGAAAGAAGCAAGTAGCTCCAGGGATTTTTTTGGATGAAAAGGATTATCTAGATCCATTTCAATCTGGTTTCAGGCCTAGCTATGGAACAGAGACAGCTTTGGTCGCCTTGGTGAATGACCTCCGCAGAGAGCTAAACAGGGAGAGAGTGTCCCTGATGGTTCTCCTGGATCTCCCAGCGGCTTTTGATACCATTAACCATGGTATCCTTCTGGGTTGTCTCGCTGGAATGGGACTTGGAGGCACTGTCTTACAGTGGCTCCAGTCCTTCCTGGAGGGTGATACCTAGAAGATGGTGCTGGAGATCTCTTGCTCAAACCCCTGGCCATTGACTTGTGGGGTTCCTCAGGATTCTTTTTTGTACCCTGTGCTGTTTAACATATACAGAAAACCACTTGGAGAAGCCATCCAGAGTTTTGAATTATGGTTCCACCTATATGCAGATGACACCCAGCTCTACTACTCCTTTCCACCTAGTGCCAAGAAAGCTGTTCTGACCCTAATACAGTGCCTATTATTAGCAATGGACTGGATTAGGGAAAACAAATCAAAACTTGATCAACCAATTCGGCTAATTCGTGAGAAAACTTTAAAAATTCCAAAACATTTTCCTGACATGGTAAATCTGAGTACCCAGGATGACGGTCTCTCCAGGTTAAGGGTGGTGCTGCTGAACGCCAGGTCTGTTAATGGAAAGAAAACAACCATCCAGGATTTAATCCTGGATGAAAAAGCAGACCTGGTGTGCATTTCAGAGACCTGGTTGGATGAAGCTGGGGAGAGGGGGTAATCTTACCCAGCGTTGTCCGCCAGGTTACTCTGTGCAGCATCAGCCGAGATCTGGGGGGCGGGGAGGTGAAGTTGCAGTAGTCTATAAAGATTCCATTTCCCTGATCAGGCGCCCCATCCTGCAGTCAACCTTATTCGAATGTGTCCACCCGAGGCTAGGAGACCGGGACAGAATAGGGATTCTGTTAGTGTACCGATCACTTCGCTTCACTACAGTCTACCTACCTGAGCTATCAGGGGTGGTCTCGAGCTTGGCATTGGTGTCCCACCAGTGCTTAGTGTTGGAGGACTTCAATATCTATGCAGCGTCTACCCTTTCTGGAGTGGCTCAGGACTTCATGGCCTCCATGGCAACTATGGGGCTGTACCAACTAGTATCTCACTCTGCTGGACACACATTGGATCAAGTTTTCTGCCAGGGATGGGAGAACGGTGGTGGTGTGGAGGAGCTGTCCATTGCTTCGTTGCCATGGACCAAACATTATCTGATCAGGTTTAGATTTTCTGCACCTCCTAACCTCTGCAGGGGTGGTGGACCCATTAGGATGGTCCACCCCAGGAGAACTATGGATCCAGAGGGATACCTGATGGCTCTTGGGGAATTCCCCATCACTTTGGTAGGTGATTCTGTTGATGCTCTGGTTTCTCTTTGGAATAAGGAGTTGACCAGGGCAATAGACACGATCGCTCCGGAGTGTCCTCTCTTAAGTAGCTGAGCTAAACCATTCCCTTGGTTCAACAAGGAGTTGGCAGTGATGAAGTGAACAAAGAGGTGGCTAGAGAGCGTGTGGCAGAAAAAGCTTAGCGAGTCAAACCAAATACAGCTACGCCTTTATCTAAGGGCGTATGCTGTTTCAATAGAAGCAGCAAAAAACTCTTTCTATTCGACCAATGTTGCGTCCACAAGGAACCGTCCAGTGGAGTTGTTTTGATTAATCAGAGGGTTGTTGAACCCCACTTCTCAGGATGGGTCCCCTGACGACTCGGCAGCCTGCTGTGAAGCATTTGCTCAGTTCTTTGTGGACAAAGTTGCTTCGATCCGTTCAGGCTTTGGCACCATGTTAATGGCAGTCTCTGAGAATGTAACACAAGCACCTGCTTGTGCTGTTTTGATGGATTAATTTCAATCTGTGAAGCTCGAGGATGTGGACAAGATTCTTGGAGAGGCGACAGCGACCACATGCATCCTAGACCCCTGCCCATCCTGACTTGTAAAGGAAGCCAGAGGGAGTTTGGCAGAGTGGGTAACGGTGGTGGTTAATGCCTCCCTTTGGGAAGGCAACATTCCAATGAGCGTAAAACAAGCTGTTATAAAACCGCTGTTGAAAAAACCATCACTGGACCCCACTCAATTAGTCAACTATTGGCAATCTCCCCTATCTGGGCAAAGTCCTGGAACGTGTGGTGGCCTCGCAACTCCAGGAATTCTTGGTAGACACTGATTATCTAGATCCGGCGCAGTCTGGCTTTAGGCCGGGACATGGTACTGAGACAGCCTTGGTTGCCTTAGTTGATGATCTTCTCCGGGTGCTAGACAGGGGGAGTGTGTCCCTGTTGGTTCTTCTGGACCTCTCATAGGCTTTTGATACTGTCGACCATAGTATCCTCCTGACACACCTCGCAGGAATGGGCCTTGGAGGTACTGTCTTGCAGTGGCTCCAGTCCTTCTTTGAGGGTCGTTCCCAGGTGTTGTTAGGGGACTTCTGCTTGGTCCCAAAGGCCATTGTGCTGTGGGGTCCCTCAGGGCTCAGTACTGTCCCCTATGTTATTCAACATATACATGAAGCCATTGGGGGAGATCATCTGGAGTTTCGGGGTACGGTGTCATCTGTACGCAGATGATGTCCAACTCTGTCACTCCTTCCCACTCCTTGCTACTAAGGAGGCTGTTCAAGTCCTGAACCAGTGCTTGGCCACTGTAATGGACTGGATGAGGGCGAACAAATCTAAAAACAAAACTAAATCCAGACAAGACAGAGGTACTCCTAGTCAGTCATAAGGTCGAACAGCGCATAGGGTTACAGCTTGTGCTGGACAGGGTTACATTCCCCCTGAATGCGCAGGTTCACAGCTTGGGAGTGATCCTGGACACATCGCTGAGGCTAGAACCCTTGGTCTCGGCAGTGGCCAGGGGAGCTTTTGCACAGTTAAAGCTTGTGCACCAGCTGGGCCCGTACCTTGGGAAGTCTGACTTGGCCACGGTGGTCCACGCTCTGGTTACATCCCATATAGACTACTGCAATGCTCTCTACGTGGGGTTCCCTCTGAAGACTGCCCAGAAGCTGCAATTAGTCCAACGCTCGGCAGCCAGGTTACTGACAGGTACAGGGAGCGCACAACTCCTTTGATGTGCCAGCTCCTCTGGCTGCCAATTAGCTTCCGAGCACAATTCAAAGTGCTGGTTTTAACCTACAAAACACTATACGGTTCTGGCCCAGTTTACCTGTCCAAACATATTATCCCCTATGAACCATCAAGGCTGTTAAGATCTTCTGGTGGGGCCTGCTCTCAGTCCCGCCACTTTCGCAATCGCGTCTGGTGGGAACGAGAGACAGGGCCTTCTCTGTGGTGGCCCCTCAGCTATAAGAACATAAGAACATAAGAAGAGCCATGCTGAATCGGGCCTCAGCCCATCTAGTCCAGCATTCTGTGTCACACAGTGGCCCACTAGTTGTACACAGGGATCTCTAGCAGAAAGGAGGGCAAAACCCTCACCTGCTCCCGACCCCACAACCAGTACCCGGGGAAAATCCTGCCTGCCTCCATCAACACAGAGGTGGCACTTGGATGTCCATTTCAGTAGCTACTGATTCCCTTGGTATCCATGAATCTGTCTAATCCTGCCTTGACAGCTGTCAGCCTGACAGCTGTCACAACCTCCTCTGGAAGTGAGTTCCATAACCCAATGACCCTCTGGGTGAAGAAATATTTCCCTTTATTAGCTATGCAACCCTCTCCTGATTGAAATCATTTCTGCCCCCTCCCTCCTGACCTTCAGGAGGCTAGTGAAATCCTAACTATGGAATGAAGCATTCCCAGAATAATGGCTGAGACTGGCTACAAACCAAAGTTATCGACCACATATGCGGAGTGAGTTGGACATGATTTTATCTAGGCGACTAGCTTATATGTATTTTTACTCTATATGTATTTTAATCTTTTATTGTTGTATGATGTTTTAGACTGTATTTTGGCATTGAATCCTTTCTGTGAGCCGGTCTGAGTCCCTCTACGGAGGTAGAAAAGATCGGGATATAAAAGTTTTAAATAAATAAATAAATAAATAATCCAGACAAGGCAGAGGTACTCCTGGTTAGTTGGAGGGCAGACCAGGGAATAGGGATTCAGTTTGTGCTGGATGGGGTCACACTCTCCCTAAAGACACAAGTCCATAGTTTGAGGGTCCTCTTGGACTTGGCACTGAACCTGGAGGCCCAGATGTCAGTGGTGGCCAGGAGGGACTTTGCACAATTAAAACTTGTGCGGCAACTGCATCAATTCCTTGAGAAGCTAGATCTGGCCACAGTGGTACATGCCTTAGTTACCTCCTATCTGGATTACTGTAACACACTATATGCAGGGCTGCCTCTGAAGAGTGCTTAGAAACTTCATCTGGTCCAAAGAGCTGCAGGCAGGTTGCTAACTGGGGTTGGCTACAGGGACTGGACCCCACCCCCATTGCAGCAGCTCAGTCGGCTTCCAGCCTGTTTCCGGGCACAATTCGAAGTTCTGGTTATGACCTTTAAAGACCTAGATGGTTCAGGTCCAGGCCATTTGGCTGACTGAAACCTCTTGTATGAAACTGCCCGGGCTCTGAGATCTTCAGGAGAGACTCTTCTCTTGGTCCCACCTCCATCTCAAACTCGGTTGGTGGGAACGAAAGAGCAGGTCTTCTCAGTGGCTGCCTCTTGACTCTGGAACTCCCTGACCAGGGAAGCCAGAATGCCCCCCTCCCTGCTATCCTTCCCATAGCAGGCTAAAACCTTCTTATTCAGGCAAGCTTTTAAAGATGAAGTGGTTTCAGATCTAGTCAGGGGGTACTGTGGTTTTTAACTTTGAATATATTGTACGTGGAGTATAAATAAATATAATAAGAATAATAATACATTTTGGCAGTCTGAGATAACTTTTAGTGTTATTTCCAGTCACAACAGTAAAAGGTGGATGACACAATCCTATGAACTGATTCAATTCAAGGAGCCATCATAGAAATCAAGAAGACTCAACCTGCTGTCCAAAGGATGTACAGTATGCACCCACAAAAGGGGGCTCCTGACACCCATCCCCCCTGCTTCTGATTTGAAGCAAATGATCTTTTCCTACTCCTACTAGTATAGAGAAAAGAGGAACCTGTATTAGAAGGGGATGGAGAGGCCCCCTATTCTGCCTCAGTGAGGATAAAGGAAAGAAAAGATTGCTGTGATATGTAGGATTGGAAGTCCATCCTCTCATGCAACTTGGAAGGGCAAAAATGCTATGCACCTCAATACAAAACAATTCTACAGACACACGCGCACACGCGCACACACGCGTATATATAGGAATACCTTGTTAGGCATACCCTACTTGACACAGGGCCACCATGCCTTTTATACACAGAGCAGGAATGGGAATGCCACATCTCATTTGACTTGTTCCAAAACAAAATGAGACTATCAGATGGTAGGAAGGAGTATCTAAATCTTCCACAGTTGGCCACCCTTACCTGGTTTGGCTATTGCTCTGGCTTAAAAAAAAAGCAAGCAAACTGGTAAAGTCCTGCCATTAGCCCAAGTAAGTCAGCTCTCAGCCTTCCCCATCTGTTCAATCAGACAAAACAACACAGCAGGCTGGAAAGAGGTCACAGCAATTCTAGACAAGAAGAAAAACAATTAAAAGGGAGAATTATTTATGTGGAATGGGATGCAGTTTGAAAATCAGGATGCAACCTTGTATGAGAGACAGTGGGAGGGAGTCATGCAGAACGTGGGAAGGAAGAGAAGAGTGAAGAGCTGGGAATGAATGAGACAAGAGAGTCATTCATGACAATGTTTGAATGAACATGGAATCAGCATGTCCCTTGCTTCTGTGCCCTCCCTTGTGATGCCAGGTCTCTACGCTTCACTGTGCTTTCTCCCTGTCCTTGGTTCCTCCTTGCACCAGGTGCCTGTTTCTGTGCTCCGTTCGCCTCCCCATGTTGCACACTCACCAAAGTGTGTCCCCAAAAGCCCTTGCCTCCCTCCCCCCTCCGGTTGCCCTAGGCAAGTGATGCCATATTCTTGCAATGTTGATGAAAAGGTGCAGCCACTTGCAAAGGGAAGAGAAGAAGGGAGGGGGAGAGATTTATAAATAGCTCAGTAAACTGGTTTCTCATTGACACTGCTTGGACAGAGCATGGAAAAACAAACAGAGGAAACTACATCTAACATGCTCACATCTCAATAATGCCGTGCACATTCCTCCTACTAAATAATAACAGATTTTCCATGAAGGTGTGGATAATACCCAGGAAGAGAGCAGGAACCAAAACAAATTATACACACCCAGTGGATGTCAATATTTTGGTCCCCTCAGTTCTCTCATTGTAGTAGATAGGCATACAAAGAATCTCTATATTTAGAGGAAGATGTATTTTTAATACTGGATAACAGTGCTTGCTTCCATTAATAACACAGAGCAACACAGTCAAAGAGGCAGCCCTGGCTGAGAGTTGTGCATGCTGCTTTAGTGACGTACAGAGGCCTGGGAGATAAAGGACAAGGCAGAACGGAGAGCAAATATTTTGAAACCCAGATAGCAACTTGCTTCAACCCTGCAATCATAAAGGATATATATATTTAAAAATCTAGGTTGTTTGCATTTAGAAATTTACACCTTCATTCACTTTGGAGCAATAATTATTTATTTCACTGGAATATATGAGGCTTTTAAATATAGCTCATACAATTGTAGTTTTAAGTAGTTTTCTATAAATAAATGCTTTCCACCTGTCACCTGCAATGAAAAGCATTGTATACATGTGTATACATGTGTATGTATCTAAATATAAATAATGCATTTAGGATGTAGTATGAGCAAAGTCAGCAGAAGGTTACTTAAGGTGGGAATTTTGTTGCCAGGAGCATGTGAAGGGGGAAAGGTTTATTTGATTTTTGAAAACATAAAAATACTGGAAAGAAAAACAACGCTTCAAATGGGACATGTCACCAGCAAGGTCTTGTGACTTTTCTAGATGATAAGAGATGTGTTGTTTGTGAAACAAATGAGCAGTTATTGTCCTTTCATTACAAATACATTTGTCCTCAAGATGCTTTGGAGAAAGGTAGCTCTGCTGTTGTGTTTCCCAATTTTCCATCAGATATTGCCTAGCAAAATTGGATCCTAGCTCCAGCTTGCATTTGCATTTGCTTTTATTTGTGCCATGTGGCAAATAAATGTGCTAGTATCATGGATCCTGCTGGATAACACACATGATGTAATTTGGGATCAGCAAGGTAAAGTTACTTTCTGTTGTTCCGGTTCTATTTCATAACTAATTGGGGAGAAAGGGGAGAAGTGAGTATTCTCTTAAAAAAAACCCCTAGTGAACATTAACAAGACTGTTAATGAAAGGGTTTTAGTGCACAGAGCACATCTCTTCCAGCATCAGAAGGGGAGATAGGATCTTAGATACTTCTCAATCAGTTCTGGTTTTCAACCAGCTTCCTCCTCTATTGGAACTCTAGTCTTGGAGCAGAGAGAAAAAGGCATTTTGTGTGAGTGGGAGCACATATGAACCAGTCGAATCTACAGTCTTCTTGGGCTCCAACTACATTTCCAGCATGGTGGGATTCAGTCTAGCCCCAAACTGGTCTACATGAATTGTTTCCAGTGGAAAAAGGTTGAATTATATTTCAGAAAGAAGAACAATGTCCCTTAGGGACATGAGACCAGAAGGCTTTGGGACAGAATTTGAGTGTCTTTTTAGTAGATCTTCAGTTCCCTTATAGTTGTGTCCTAAACTATAAATACCAGTATATAATGTTTTAGATCTGGGAGGGGTATAATAGTAACTACTGCTCTAGTAAAACCCAACCACTGCAGAGTTGTTATCCTGGCCATGATTTTTGATATGTCTCAGATCCATGAGCTTCATAATTGAGATGGTTACAAGTCAGCAAATGACAAATTAGAAAATAAATATATTCTTGTCCTCTTGAATGTATTTGAACTTTAACTCATTTTTGTATTGTTTGTACTTGCCTACATTGGGGTTATCTCTATTGCTGTACTACTAAATAAAAGTCTTGTGGGGGGGGGGCGGGGGGGGGGATGACTGTGTTGTTGAAAGCTTTCATGGTCAGAATCACTGGTTTTCTGGGCTGTATGGCCATGATTCAGAAGCATTCTTTCCTGGAGTTTCACCCACATCTATGGCAGGCATCCTCAGAGGTTGTGAGGTCGGTTGGAAGATATATAAGTGAAGTTTATATATCTGCGGAATGCCCAGTAAGAAAGAACTCTTGAGATTATGCTTCTGGAACATGGCCATAAGGCCCAGAAAACTCACAAGCAACCCATTAACATGGTCGTCATATTCTACCCCTACAACATTACACAATTAGAATGCTATTACAGTACAGTGTTCCCTTGTTACTACGCGGTTCACTTATTGCGCACTCACTGTTTCGTGGATTTTAAAAAATATTAATTTAAAATATATATCATGGTATTTTTGCTGTTTTGTGGTGTTTTGCCGCCGCCGCTCTCCAAGGCGTTTTCCCTCCTCAGTCCTCCCTCCCTCCAGCCTTGAAGGACCTTTCCTTCACTTTATTTTAAGTTTATAAAGACTGAAAATAGTGTATAACTACTAAAATAATGTATAAATATTAAAATAAATAGAGCGTCCCTACATCGTAGTTTTCACTTATTGCGGGAGGTCCAGGAACGTAACCCCAGCAATAAGTGAGGGAACACTGTAGCAGCAATGTCCTTCTGTTTCATGAGCCACTGAAATTTGCCTATAGTCTATGCAACACACACCCTCTTTTTATTATTTATTTATTTATTTATTCGATTTTATATTCTGCTCCTCTCTGCAGGCTCGGGGCGGATCACACAACATATAATAAAACACCAGATACAACAAATTTTTACTCCTGGAGCATGGCATATAATAATCTTACTTAAAGCAACAGGTGCATTACTTTCCTCCCCTATAGTGAGCTGCTCATCATCTTCAAAGCTGTCTTTAAATCAGTATCATGTTACTGACATTGGATTGAGGATAGTACGAAAGTATCACAATTACAACATCTGTTTTAATTGCCTTAAAAGATGAGAGAAATTGTATTCTGAATAACACTAGACAAACCTAATAAGGACCTTATTCTGATGTCTCCTGCAGAATTCTGGGGTTTGTAGTTTAGAGAGGAGCCTTTAACAGCCTCACTAAACTACAAACCTCAGAATTCTGCAGGTGGTAGAAACTGGATTTAAAGTGGATTCATTCTCTAGTGTGATGAACACAGAGAAGTATCAACTTTTATTCATTCTTACTCCTCTTGCCAGCAAATGAGCTCTTTGGATCTTTCATAAGCTTTTGAGCTGTTCCCCTTCCCATTAACTAGAAGTTTGAGCTCAGCCAGAGAGCTCCCAGCTTGGTTCTTACACCTGAAATAATCAGAACAAAAATAGAAAGCTGCCTCCTTTCATATGTTCTGTCCAGATTCGCAGTAACTGTTCTGTCCATCAAGGAAGAACTTGAGAGCTTGAGCTTTGGATAATAGCCACAATGGAGCAGAACTTGCCAACTATGCCATTGCAATGCTTCCTTTCAGCTTCTCAACCACATGTCTGTTTCCTGGAAAACCAGATCCCAAAGAGCTCTACTTGAAAGCCTTGCATTCATTATATGGTATAATGAACAAGATTTTTTTTAAAGGGGAAGCACTGAGTAATGGTGCTTGCTTAAACCCAGCTGTGAATATTTATTTAACCCCTTGCTTGCTTTGAACTGTTTTGGTTTAGAATTGTGATCTAAAATAAATTAAATAGAAGTTGCCATAAAGGCCTTCAGCATTCTGAATTTTGATGAGATACACTGCTCTCCAAAGGAGTATCACTGGATCTCTTCAGGGCCCACTCACACTACAGAGTTATAGTGCTAGTATTTCATTTTAACTGCTATGATTCTGTCCTATGGAGAAGTATTCAGACTTCTCAAAGAGTTCCTCTAATGCAGTGGTTCTCAACCTGTGAGTCCCCAGATGTTTTGGCCTTCAACTCCCAGAAATCTTAACAGCTGGTAAACTGGCTGGGATTTCTGGGGGTTGTAGGCCAAAACACCTGGCGACCCACAAGTTGAGAACCACTGCTCTAATGCTTCACTCTGTTGGATGGAACCATAGAAGCTAAAGCAGAATATTAGCAATATAATTATGAAATGGGCCCAGTTAGAGTTTGAATGCTTTGCGATATCAGTGCTGTTTACGGCAGGGTACCAAGACATGCGGAAGGGAATGTTAGACTATTTGCAGCAGGAAGGCTGTGTGCTGGTCAGAATCTCTTGGTGATTATTTATTTATTTATTTACAGTATTTTTACCCCGCTCTTCTCAACCCCCCTGGGGGGGACGACACTCAGAGCGGTTTACAATTAGATGCCGGAAAATAACAAATACTATAAACCATTAATACAGGTAAAGTTCAAAACAGTAACAGTTAAACAAACTATCAACAATCAATCTAGATTAAAATATTCCGTCTGTATCCACCAATCAATAAGCAATAAGCCATATTCTTAAGTCCGTCATCATCAGTCCATTCCAGGTAAAGTGCTGCATTGAGTTACTGTGCAAAGGCCTGGTCCCATAGCCTTCTTTCTGAATGCCAGGAGGGATGGGGCTCGGAAGCACATTCCACAGGCCCCCCGGCCACAACCGAGAAGGCCCTGTCTCTTGTTCCCGCCAGCCGCAGTTGAGATGCTGGTGGGAGCGAGAGCAGGGCCTTCCCGGATGACCTTAGGTTACAAGGTGGGATGTAGAGTCAGATGCGTTTGGACAAGTAAGCTGGGCCAGAACCGTATAGAGCTTTATAGGTCAAAACCAGCACTTTGAATTTGGCTCGGAACTGGACGGCCAGCCAGTGGAGCTGACAAAACAGGGGGTGGTATGCTCCCTGTATGTAGCTCCAGTTAGTAATCTGGCTGCCACCCATTGGACTAATTGAAGTTTCCGAACTGTCTTCAAAGGCAGCCCCACGTAGAGTGCGTTGCAGTAATCTATTTGGAATATGACCAGAGTATAGACGACCGTGGCCAGATCAGACTTCCCAAGGTATGGGCGCAACTGGCGCACTGTGCAAAAGCTCCCCTGGCCACCGCTGAGACCTGGGGTTTCAGACTCAGTGATGAATCCAGGATCACTCCCAAGCTGCGAATAGGGGCACATATAAAAGCTAACTTATATCATCCCATAATGGCTACATCCTCCTTTTTCGTTAAAAAAGGGGCTATAAGTGTGACTATTATTAAATAAAATATGGTATTTAGTATTTTCTAGTCAAACAGCCAAAGGCTTCAGAAAGAACAAAGCACCCATCACAAAATTAGTGGTGAGTAGGTAGTCTGATTAATCTGTCATTGTTGATCTCATGGATTGATTTGGATGGGGAATGGGTAAATAAACATTTAAGTTTTTCTCCATCTGGTGCATATGTGTGTAGAGACATTTCAAGCTTCCTCCTTTACTCATGTTCACTCACTGGGGCATGAAGCGGGAAAGAGTATTGGAAGGGGGGATCCAATGAGAGTGCAAGGTAGGTAGGTAGTAAGATTGGTAAACAAACAATACAGGTAATTGGTTGATAAGTTTATGTACTGTAGTCCTTTTGTAACTATTTGAATTTGAGCATGGGAAATGTGTGGCTATCAGTACACATAGTATTGATAGTCACAAATCTAGTATTTTTGGAGTAGATGTAGTACTAATTGGGTTAATCCAGGGAAGAATACTGTGAATTCCAGCAGGAATATTTTGTTGGCATAGATAACATCTTAGCCTATTTCCTTAAGATACAAGTCTTCTGAGGAAGTAGCCATAGGGCTTGTCTAAACAGACTAAATACTCCTCATTCACTGTGCAGTTGCTCCTGGCTACTCCAATAATGTAGCCCCACATTAAGAGAATTCAGGGATGTCTTGGAGTTTGGCAGAAACTCTAGAGCAGTGGTGCTCAACCTGTGGGTCCCCAGGTGTTTTGGCCTACCACTCCCAGAAATCCCAGCCGGTTTACCAGTTGTTAGGATTTCTGGGGATTGAAGGCCAAAACATCTGGAGACCCACAGGTTGAGAACCACTGTTCTAGAATTCCCTGCAGCTTTGAAATAGTTTGGATAGCAAAATCGGATTAGATCTGGATCCCATTGCTGTTCACATGGGCCACCAGTACTATTCTCCTTTCCCTGCACTCATCAAAGGAAAGGGGATGGATCAGATCCATGTCACTGCTGTTGTGACTGCTAGATGACCACAGAGCTCTGGGAGAGGTCCTGTTAGCACTGATACCTGTGCTTATGTCAGCACTGAGCACTCGTGATGGCCAGGAACTGTCATTGAGCATTGTGACTGTCTGTTAGAAGGTATGGCAGCAGGTGATGGCCTGGTGGACCTGAAGCAATCTTGGCCTGGCTGGTCCCAGAATAAGTGGCCAAACTAGATGAACCTTTCATCTATATCTGCAGTTGTGAAAGTAGACATAAGGTGCAGCTACAACGTAGACTTAATACCATTTGGCACGACTTTAACTGCCATGGCTCAATGCTATGGAATCATAAAACTTAGTTTTACAAAGTCTCTAGCTTTCTCTGTAAAAGAGTTCTGATGCCTGAACAAATTACAAATCCCAGAATTCCATAGCATTGAGTCATGGTGGTTAGTGGTGCAAAACTGTATTAATTCTGCAATGTAGATGCTCACCTAATCTGTGAAAGCCTATGCTAACTGCTATCTCCATCACCGACTTTGATATCTCCATCACTGACTTTCAAATTATGTAAGTAACCTATAGTCATTATTTTGTTTTCTTAATATTCAGTTGCAACCCTGCTTTCATTTTCTTCCTTGACTAGAAATTTTCGCTGCAAAACAAATTGGAAAAACAGTCTATGAGGGGTTATTTTGGTCTAAAAAAACTGCTTTGCTCCACTAAACTGAAATGATAGTTTTTTGGAAGGGGGGTAGGGAGACACATGGAGAAATTAATGTAATACACAATCAAAACAAAGAAAACAAAAACAGAAAACAGGAACAAAGCCAGAAAAAGATATGAAAGCTGAAAACCATGTGGAGGAGATAACATTTCTTTGTTACTAGCCTGTTTGCACATATACCGTTGTTATTAGGAAAAAGGCTGGTTCTGCTTGTGCATTTTGCTTTTGTTTCTTCGTTTCTGTACAATATAGCTTTTTGAAGTTCACTTTCCATTTGTATAGGTCTAGAAAGGAATGTACCCCAAACCAGGTGCACTGTTTATCCAGTAACGGTGATTTAATAGATTTATAGAAAGGGTTAAGTCTCGGACACATTCATGTGGTGAGTTGCTGTGAGTTTTCTGGGCTGTATGGCTATGTTTCAGAAGCATTCTCTCCTGACATTATGCCCACATCTATGGCAGGAATATGACGTTTCACCTGCCATAGATGTGGGTAAAATGTCAGGAGAGAATGCTTTTAGAACATGGCCATACATCCTGGAAAACTCACAGCAACCCAGTGATTCCAGCCATGAAAGCATTTTCCAACACATTTATGTGGTGGCCCAATTGTACTATTGGCCATGGGAGTACTGGATCAATCAGTGAAAGGGTTAGACTGTTTCTCTGCCATGCGCCATCTGCTGTAATATTTAGCACCAATACATGTTATGCTATAGCAGTAATGTGTGTTAGTGTTCAACACTGGAATAAATGCTGTAGAGGCCTGGGATTGCAACCAGTTCCAAAATAAGACAGGTGGGTTTAGAAAAAAAGGAAGGGGTGTTAGCAGGAGGAGGGAAGAAAGGAATTGGAAGGAATGCAAGAGAGTAGGAGGATAAGGCATGGAGTGAGTGGAGAGGACTAAGGAGTTTTAAAACTCATGTAAAGATGCCATATGCTGAATAGTACTAGGATAGAAATCAGCAGGAAAGAAAGTTAAAAGTGAAGTTGAAATAGTAAGTTTTAATCCCAGTCAAATGCTTTGTACATTTAGCAGCACTACTAGAACATTTAAAGAAAGCATTGTGCTTTCTATCATAATTTTTTTTAAAGCAGCAGCTGCACACTGGGTGAACATTTTCATTGATTTAGCTGCCACAGTCTCAACATGCCTTTCATGGGCAAAGTCACCAACAGCTCAGATCCAATCAATAGCTATGCAAATTTGGGATCCATTTTCTTTTTGCCCCAATGTGTCATACATTCTACTAGCTTACAATATAATTAACCCTATTTTCTTTTTAAAATTTGGTTCCTCTATAACAGTGTTTCCCAACCAGTGGTCCATGGACCACCAGTGGTCTGCAAAAACTAAAATATGGTCTGCGGCCTCACCATTACTACACCGTTGCAACAAGAGTGACTGGTCTCGTGAAACCCTCTCATAGTGCCGAGGCTTATTAAATACGGTTTTCTGTGGACAAGAAGATGGTGACTACTGGATGGCATATGTTTTGTATCAGAAGCCAGAGTTGATGTGGTCTATCCAATGCAATTTTCTGAATTAGCATTTCAAATAATCAAAACGAATCTAAAGTTGACCAAAAACTGATTTGTAACCCTTTTGGTTCTAATGTTGGAGAGTGGTCCCTGGTGAAGTGGTTCCTGGTCAAACAAAAGGTTAGGAACCACTGTCCTATAACAAGAAGATTATTTTAGAGGATAGAGCCATTCTCCTTTTTAAAAAGCAATCTCCTTAAGGATTTGAAGGCCTGTCATACAGAAGACAAAGATATATTTTCTGTTGCTCCAAAGGATCCAATGGATTCAAAGTATAATATAGACCAGGGCTATCCAACTGGCGGCCCGGGGGGGGGGGGGCCGTATACGGCCCCCCAGCCCCTTCCCTACGGCCCCCTAAGCTTTGTAATAAAAAATAAAAATTGAAAAATAAAATAAATAAATAAATAAAAGTGCCTACTTCCGGGTTCAGAGCAAGTATCGCGAGAATACGCAATCCACATGGGATTTCGCTGTCAATGCGAGATCACGCCGGCGTTGACAGCGAAATCCCGTGTGGATTGCGTATTCTCACGATACTCTTCGGCTACTCTACTACTGGATCACTGAGGCTCACAGATGCGATTAGGACCTTCTTCGACTCAGTCGGTCATCGCCTCTCTCGTCGTCCGGGTACTCCTGGATCCTGCGCGTTTGGAAAAGGTAGGCCGAAGCAGGGGGCTCCTCAGGGGCTCCCATTCTTCCCCCATCTCCCCTCATGTATTAAATATAAAATTAAATATATTTAAATATGAAATAAGGTGATATGGTATACATTAAAATAAGGGGGAGGGGAGGATGGAATTAAATATAATAAATTTAAATAAAAATAAGGGGAGGATGGAATTAAATATATTTAATAATAAATAAAAATAAGGGGGGGGAGGATGGAATTAAATATATTTAATATTAAATAAAAATAAGCGGAGATGGGAGGATGCAATTAAATATATTTAATATTAAATAAAAATAAGGGGGAGGGGAGGATGGAATTAAATATATTTAATATTAAATTAAAATAAGGGGAGAGGGGAGGATGGAATTAAATATATTTAATATTAAATTAAAATAAGGGGAGGGGAGGATGGAATTAAATATATTTAATATTAAAATAATGGGAGAGGGGAGGATGGAATTAAATATATTTAATATTAAATTAAAATAAGGGAGAGGGAGGGCGAGGGGGAGAGGGCGGAGCTGGGGGTGGGGAGAGGGGTGGAGCCAGGGGCGGGGGCAGACCCTATGGCCCCCCAGGTCATCAGTGACCGGAATTCAGGCCCCTGGGCCGGTAGAAGTTGGACAGCCCTGATATAGACAATTCTAGCTAAACCTTAGGAACAACTTGATGATGATAACATCAACTATTCAACAGTGGAATAGACTCCATCAGAAGGTGGTGGAATCTCCTTCATCTGAGTTTTTTTTTTAGTGGATGGCTACCTCTTGAAGAGGTATAGTAGTAGATTTCTGCTCTGGCTCTAGATAGCCCTTCAGTTCACTCCCTACTTCTTTAGTTCCATGACTGTAACAGTAGTTCTCAACTTTTTTAAAGGCCCTTCCACAGTAAATAATTATATCACTGATTCTAGACTGCACTGACTATATCCTATGTAATTCTGGGGTTTGTATTTTTGTGAGATGCTGGAACCCTCGAAAAATTCAAAATACCTCTTCTGAAATGGCAAGTCAAAGAAGTCCACAAGATGTTGTCATAGCAGTTAGTGGATAATGCCAAAAGGTGGAAGGAATCTGGGTCCCACTCTGGTAAAAACCAAAGGATACTTATATATTTAACAGGTAATATGTTATTATATTTTTCATTTACAGTTTTTAACATCATGCAACTTTCAGTATTATTCATGAGAATGAACACAAAATGACAAAAGGTAACTATTCTGTTGTTATTCTTTGCCCCACCTAGACTAATCCTGCATCTCACTAATTGTACACATACCACCATTGAGAACTAGTGACTTGCAAAACTGAGCATATTAATTTCAAAAGCAATTGTGGGGTGAAAGAATCAGCAAAAGAAGCGAGGCAAATGTAATACAAATACAGCATGGAGTATAGACCCCATGAAATATGAGTGTGTAACTTTAGACAATATTATGTAAGCACTGAACCTAGATATTTAGGAATTATACAGATATTCATTGTAGTGACCTACTGATGTAGCACAGTTAGCCCTTCTTAATTTGGTACAATTTCAATAATATTGGTGTTATGTCAACTGGATTTTTAAATGTATATTTCACCGGTTTTTAAAAAAGTTAGATACGAGAATGAGTCATCTGTTACTGGACACGCATGCTGTGCATCTGATTCCATTTCACTGCATTAGATTGTGGGTAATGGAGAGTTTGGTAAACTTCATTTCCTACAATTTCATTATGTTGCTAGCTGTAGTAGGGGCTCTTCATAAACAGGAGAATTGCAAGGTTTTTGCATTAGGTTACTAGGTATCAAGTTTTCATATTCAATTAACAAATGGAAACAGCAAGAGGAATAGTGCTCAAGGAAAATGGCTATGAAGCATCTCTGATATCGTGGTCATGGCAGCAGCACAAAGAAGATAGCTCAGGAAACGATGAAGTATCAGGCCTCTTAGCTGGGAAATTGTATAGTCTTCTGCTTAGGAAGCTAGCATAAACAACTTCAAAAACAAGACACTTCTTTTTGTTACAGGTAAATGATGATGATTCTCAACTATTGGCTCTACAAATGTTTTGGACTTCAGCTCCTCAAATCTTTATTGACCACTTTGAGAGAAGCATCTGGGAACCTAAAACATCTGGAGGACCAAAGGCTGAGGATCACTGACTTGTAGTATTTCATTGACAATAACCAAAACTAGGTTGAACTGTGAAGACTTAAAAGTGCACAAGATGTCTCAATATTTACAGTTTAATTGGTATGGACAATGCAGCAAAGTATTGGCTGAATTGGTTTTCCCCGCCCCACCAAGTAACATTTTAGTTCCCTGTAACAATTATACCTTTTGTCATTATTTGAACATTTAAACTGGCAGTCTAATTTGGGCCCCACTTAAAGCCCTGTGTTATTGTAAATCAGAAACAAAGGCTGAGCCCAAATGAAACAGTTAGAAGGTATGTTACATGTTTGATTATAAACTAATAAAATGCATAAGGTTGTAAATACCCTCCAACTGTCCTGATTTAACAGGGACAGTTAGGATTAATCTGCTCTTGTCCCAATGTTTAGCTGCTTTTACAGTGTTCCATGTTCTGTCTCTTCCTCCCGCTTTCCCCCTTTGCCCCAGCTTACTATTCTTCTTGCGAACTGAGTTCAGGACCCAAAAGTAGCCTGCACTCAACTCAGCAGAAGGAAGAGAAGAGGAAGAAGCTTGCCCTTCCCATTCAGTTCAGCCAAAAGTAAATTGCTATAGCTTTTCCTATCTTGTATATACTAACTGTTGAATGATTTAGCTATCGTGACACCACCTGGATATTGTTTAGCTACATATGCTCCATTTTGTAACTATGAAATGTTGGAAGGTATGGTTTAGTATTGTTGTTGTTTGCATTCATTTACGCATTATGGCAATTTTAAGGTGATCCTATCACAGAGTTTTCTGGGGCTGAGAGATGTGACTGACCCGAGATCTCTCAGTGGGTTTCCATGGCAGAACAGGGAATCACACCCTGCTCTTCAAAAAATATAGCATTTACATGTGTAAAGATCCATTTTCAGTTCTCCAAAGCTTTTTGAAACAGACTGGAGGAAGCGAATAATAGAATCTTAGAGTTGGCCATCCAGTCCAATCCCCTGCTATGCAGGAACACCCTCAACAGATGGCCATCCAGACTTTGTTAAAAAACTTCCAGAGAAGCCGATGCCACCACATTCTAATGCAGTGTATTCCACTGCCGAAAAAGCTCTTGCCATCAGGAAGTTCTTCCTAATGTTTAGGTGAAAACTTTTTTCTACCTCAACATAGAAGGGAGCCATGTATGTATTCCTTAGTCAACAGTTTGGCTGCGGTATTTTGGCCAAATTTTAATTTTAGAGAATTAAAAAAGACAGTCCTAAGCAGGGAAGGTCACTGAAATCCAAATGGGATGTAGCCAAAGGACAGGTTATCCTGCCCAGTCTTTCCAGCTGTGCAAACATGCTGTAGCTACTGCTGAAACCTGGGCATCTAGGCTCAGGGCTAAAACCAGGAGTGAAGCCAAATTGTTAATCTATTTTTGTCATTTTTTGGGGCAGGGAAATAATATATTGAATCCTTATTCCCTGATCTGCCTTTCAGCTTTTAGGGAGCATCTCTGTCTTGTCTGAGCTTCAATTAGTTTACCCTTGTCCAGTCCACTAGTGGCATCAGACACTGGGTTAGAACTAAAAGAGAATTTTTTGAATTTAAATTTGAAACAGACAGGAGAGAGAGAGAGAGAGAGAGAGAGAGAGAGAGGGAGGGAGGGAGGGAGGGAGGGGGGGGAGAGAGAGCACTCTGTATGTCACCACTTTCCTCATGGGACTGCAACTCAGAGCACTGGCCAATTTTGTCCAATGGTTTCATGTTGAAAGGCAGAAGATGAAGTCTGGAGAGACCCCCATTAACCAGTGCCTATGACGTTCAGCAGAAGTGATCATAAAGCAGAATTTGGAAATTTGTTACCATAGTTGCAACCTCTGTACTGCAGTTTTATCAGAGGGAGTGGCAACTAGTGAATACAATGGGGATTCTCTCCTCTCTTCTGGCACAAATATTAACTGTTCCATCTTGGAAGAAGCTTTCCACTGTGCTACATCTCATCTGGCTGATGCAAATCTTCATTCCTGGTGTCTCTCTAAAATGCTCTGAAACCTGGCGAAGGATGCCATTGACAAAGCATTTTAACACCTGTTTCTGCTGCCAGAGAAAAGAGCTGATAAAACTAGTTGGAAAGCCTTTGTGCTCCTTTTGTTTATCAGGTAGGGGAGACTGCTGGATTAACATATCAGTTTCAGGGAGGAAATCCAGACCCCCACCCCACTTTTAAAATATTGCACCAATAATTATCACATGCCAAAATAATCCATGGGTGGAGACAGATTTTTTCCCCTTACCCACCCATCAGTGCTCTATATGCATGGGGTTGTCTTAAATATCTAATTGAAAAGTACCCAGCAGGATCAAATCCATCTATTTGTGGTGTCACAGAAGGAACACGAAACACACGGCAAAGCAGACTCTGTGGGTAGACTGGCTTTCATGGGTAAGAGAGAGTTAATCCCTGTGGGGTTTTCATGTACGTCAGAGCAGGTTCCTGTCTGTGTCTGTGCAGCGCTCAGCTTGGAGTGAGAGTTTTTGTTCCTTTTTCATTTTCACGATTCCTTTCCATTTGGTAGCCCCCCTCCCCCATTTTAAAAATAGGAATCATATAAAAACATGACAGCAAAGGTTAGATTTACTATTGCCTTGTCTAATGAACTGGTAGTTGTATGTACTAGCAGATAAATAGTTTTTTGTCTTTCAGTGCCCACACATTACAGTGTTTTTTAAAATCACCATCTTCAAATGACCACACCTTTTTTTTGGGATTTACATTTTTTATTAAAGGAAGGGGGTTGTGGTAAACTTTTAGTTTCCTTTTTTTAAAAAAGAACAAACATACGTCACGTCAACCCACAATCTCCAGTGATGAAATGATGACACCTGTAATTTTCAAAGATATTTTAAAAGGGCAAAGATACATATATCAAAAAAATAGCATCAAAGAAGAGGGGGGATCTTTATTCCCATGGACAGTGGCTGCGTCATTTCTTTTCTGGCAAGTAATAAAGGATGACTACTGAAAGATCAGATGTTAAGTAGACTGAGGGCCTCTTGTCATGGTACATTTTTAAGGCATATACTTAAGCATTTCATGTTCATGACTGACCATATAAAAGGATTTGAATGAACAATGTGTGTCATGTGTGACAAGGATAAGCACGGCATGGAAGTAACGACACCTCCATGCCTTAGGTGGAAAATACACATTTGCCACCACACCTTGAAGAGCTAGGAAAAATTAAAATTCTGGATTACATCTCACTGAATCTCTTCGCCAGCATGGCCAACTGGTGGATTTTGGGAGCTATAGCCCCAAAAATAAACTTTCCAATAATGTATGGAATACACACACAGAGAGAGAGATCCATATTTTCTATTGCATCATTAATGGAGGAGAAGCTGCTTTATGGATCACAGCACATCTAATCAGCTTGAGAACACAGATAAAATGAATTGACTTTAGACAACAAGAATCACTGCAAAGCTGTCTTGTCAGCTGTGATTGGAGATAGACAGACAGACAGATATAGGTGAAGAAGAAGTAGGAGATGTATGACCCGAAGGAATGCTTTAAGATAGTCTAGATCAGTGTTTCCCAACCAGTGTGCCGTGGCACACTAGTGTGCCGTGAGTGATCATCAGGTGTGCCGTGGGAAATGGGAACCTCCAATACCCTTTCTTCCCTCTCCTGCCGAACACTTTTTCTTCTCCACTCGGGCTCCCCTCTTCCCAGCCTCGCTCTGCTCGCTTTGCCTCGCATTGTTCACTATACCACCATTTTGATCCGAGGGTGCAGCGTGAGCGTGTTCAGGAGGGGAGGGGGGAGGGAGGGAGATGTGGGGCGAGTCTGCACAGTAGCGCCCGCACGGGTCATGTCTTGCTCTTTCCCCCCTCCCCTCCTGAAGAAAAGAGCCTGAGTGGAGAAGAAAAAGTGAGTGTTCGGCAGGAGGGGGAAGAAAGGGCACGAAGGGGGAGGAAGAGGTCTCTGTCGAAAGCTGGCATGGGCAAACTTGGACCTTCCAGGTGTTTTGGACTCCAACTCCCACCATTCCTAGCAGCCTCAGGCCCTTTTCCTTTCCCGCCTCAGCCACTTAAGCAGGAAATGGCCTCAGGCTGTTAGGAATGGTGGGAGTTGAAGTCCAAAGCACCCAGAGGGCCGAAGTTTTCCCATGCCTGTTTTAGGGACCTTAAAGTGGTGAGCCTCCTTCCAACATTGTGATTCTGGATAGAAAACAAACAACAACATAACATAACATTGTTTGAGTCCACAGTGCTCTCTGGGTGTAGGTGAACTACAACTTCCAAACTCAAGGTCAATTCCCAAGCAAACCCTTTCAGTACTTTCAGTCTTTCTGCCATTCCTGCCAGGATATTTATGTTGTGTTCATCGAAACAGGCCCAGGTTTCACATTGAGTGTATAAATACATTTAAAAGCATATTAACTATATGTATTACTGTGTTAGAGTGTCATTTTGGTTGGTGGTGTGCCCCAGGATTTTGTAAGTGTAAAAAGTGTGCCGCGGTTCAAAAAAGGTTGGGAAACACTGGTCTAGATAAAAACTAAACAGAGGAAGATAAACTTTGAAGAGCATTAAAAAAATGTCTACCTAGATGAGTGAAATATTTTAATCCCAGGACAATTAGGTTAGAATAGGGTAAAGGTAAAGGTTTCCCCCTGGCATTTAGTCTAGTTGTGTCCAACTCTGGGAGGTAGTGCTCATCTCCATTTCTAAGATGAAGAGCTAGCATTGTCCATAGATGCCTCCTAGGTCATGTGGCTGGCATGATTGCATGGAGCATCGTTACCTTTCTGCTGGAGCGGTACCTATTGATCTACTCACATTTGCATGTTTTCAAACGGCTAGGTTGGCAGAAGCTGGGGCTAACAGCAGGAGCACACCCCACTCTTTGGATTCGAACCACCAAATAGACAAACAATTCCCAATTAGACAATTGTAGCTATTTTTTTCCTTGTGTAACAAACTAAGAATTTGACTAGAGGATCTGTTCAACCACAACCCACTTCAGCCCCTTGAAGGACTACTATTTTTTTTAAAAAAACTTTTTGAAATTTAGAAAATTTGACTCTAATTTGTATATATTGATCTTTCTAATCCCAAATCCATAGAAATAATGAACTTCATAATTTTCACTGGATGGTTTTCTCCATCAGATCGATCAGTGTCCTCTTTTCACACAGGGCTGGATGAGTTCTTTTAGAATGGTGCCCTCTTGTGACAAGGAAGCAGTTGTTTACTCTCTGCATGTACACAAATAAGTGCTTTAATAGATCATTTTAAAACGTCTGCGCTTCTTTCTTAGTGTTATAATTGCATATTGTAGACCAAGGGGCAGAGAGGCAGCATGGCGTATTGATTTGAGCATTGAGTTGTGATTCCAGAGACAAAGGTTTGATCTCCCTCAGCCATGGAAACTCACTGCGTGACCTTGGACAAGTCAAACTTTCTCAGCCTTAGAGAAAAGCAAAGGCAACCCCCCTTTGAACAAATATCCCCAAGAAAGACCCTGTGATTGGTTACCATAAGTCAGAAAGGAATTGAAGGCAGACAACCACTACAACAAAGACCAAATGCCTATAATATAAAAGTGAAGCTTATTATCAAAATTAGCGATGTATCGAATCTCTATTAAAACAAATGGAATTGTGGAATGGTGGGACATTGCTGGGAAGATAGAACAAGCTTGCAAGTGGTCACTTTTTTGTTAGATGATCACTACTTGGCCTAAATCTATATGTTAGTCTCTACTAGAGTAGATTTAACAAATTCATGGGAGCATGTTAATTCAACATTAACATTTCATTGGTTGGGTCAGCTTCAACTGTCTTCCCCAGTGAGCAGTGATCCTGTACACTTCCTCCCATGTGTAATTATGCCAGAGAGCAATAACTCCTCAATTCACACATAGTTTCCTACACGTTTGATATGGCCAATGTCCCTGACGGAAATCAACATATATGTCATTAGCTATAAAACTCCATGAAGAGGCAGCAGAGTTTTACAATAAAAGCACCAACTGGAATCTCTCTCAGAGTAGTTACTTGATGGAGCATAATGGTAATTTCTTTCTTTTTCTTCTTTTTTAAATGCATAAACTCTTTGAAAGGCTGTTAATTTTTTCAAAGAGGATCCCCTCCTCTCCCCTTCTTGCCTATCCTCCCTCCCTTTGCCCACCCTTCTGGAATTTCAAAAGAAATCAGTAAAAAGCTTCATGCTATATGTTAACAATCATAAAACAAACTAATGGCTAAAACAAGCACTGGCAATCCATGTAATAAAATACTTTGAACATCTGACAGGAACCGATAATTCTTAATTTGCAGTCTCAATATTCTAATGAAGGAGACTCACTTACATGGAATTAATGACAACCAACAATTTGGATGACTAATTCAAAACAGATTAGACCCGTTCATGAAGGATAAAGTTACCAGTGGCAACTAGTCGTTGTTAGGATTATATGTTAGCTTCGGTGTTGGATGTACGAGTACTTCGCCTCACAGTATCAGTTGCATACCCAGCCTAAATTCTCCGAAGCAGCGTTTCCCAACCTGGGAATCAGGACCCCTGGGGGGGGGGGTCATGAGGGAGTTTCAGAGGGGTCACCAAAGACCATCAGAAAACACATTTTTCTGATGGTTTTAGGAACCCCTTTTTGGAAACAGAAGGCGAATCCTCCCACCAACAGCCCTCATCTGCTGTGACTGGCCGCCCTCTCAGCCAACCTCTCAGCCAAGGGGAGGGCTGTTTCTGAAACTCCAAGCAGGGGAGGGAAAAGCAGGTGTGCTTGGCACATGGCAGCATAGTGCGCATGTACAGGTGAGGGAGAGTGTGCAAAGCTGGAGGGAGGCTCACAAGCCCCTTCAAAGCATGAGGGAAAGTGCCTGTGTGACGTGGGATTGAGAGTGGCCCAGCAGCATCAGGAGGAGCAGCAGCAGCAGAATAATAATAATAATAAATAAACTTTATTTGTACCCTGCCACCATCTCCCCAATGGGGACTCGGGGCAGCTTACATGAGGCTAAGCCCAACAACACAACAACAAAATAAAATCAATCATAAGGAACAACATAATCAATTGCATAGAACATAAACTATAAGAATACTACAACCAATATAAAATTACAATTAAATAAAAACCATTCATTATACAGAACACAGAACAGTGAGCAGGCCACATGTACAGATTAAAATAATAAGGATAGGGATAAAACGGGGGTGAGATAGCAGCGGAGCGAACTATTTGTGAGGGAGAAACTCTTCTGAGATGGGGTCGAGAAAAAGGACCTTTGTGTAAAGGAGGGAGGAGTGCACTAAAAGCAAATGGTTGTATGAATTATATGATTAATCTCCAAATGCACAGTGGAAGAGCTAGGTTTTAAGATTCTTCTTAAAACTTTCTAAAGTGGGGGCTCACCTAATCTCACTGGGCAGTGCATTCCATAGAGACGGGGGGGCGGGGGGGGAGAGAGGAAAAGGCTCTCTCTTGTTCCCACAAGGTGGGACTGAGATAATGGTAGGGGTGAAAGGAGAGCCTCCCCTGAAGATCGAAGGGATTGGGCAGGTTCATGGAGGGAGATACAGTCACGAAGGTAGGCAGGTCCCAAACCGTTAAGGGCTTTATAGATGATAACCTGTACCTTGAATTGGTACCGGAAAATAAACAGCAGCCAATGGAGCTCCTTAAACAGGAGGGTTGATTGCTCCCTGTAATTCACCCCCATTATTAATCTGGCCGTCAAACGTTGGATGAGTTGTAGTTTATGGGCCGTCTTCAAGGGTAGCCCCATGTAAAGCACATTGCAGTAATCCAATCAGGAGGTAACTATGGCATGGACCACCATGGTCAAGTCTGACTTCACGAGGTATGGTCGCAGTTGGCACACAAGTTTTAATTGTGCGAAGGCCCTCCTGGTCACCGCCGACACCGGTGCATCAAGTGTCAGTGTTGAGTCCAGGAGGACCCCCAAACTGAGGACCTGTGACTGCAAGGGGAGTGCAACCCTGTCCAGCACAGGTTGCCATCCAATACCCCGGTAAGGTGAGCAACTGACCTGGAGGACATCTGTCTTGTCAGGATTAATCTACAGTTTGTTCATCCTTATCCAGATCGACACAGCAGCCAGGCACTGGTCCTTTATCTGAGGAGCTTCCAGGTGGAAAAGAGTAGTGGAAGCAGCTTAGGTAATTTGTAATACTATTTATTATTTAAAAAGTCAATCTTTCTTTTTTGTTTTTTTATTAATGCTCCCATTAGAAAATGCATAAAGGTGGGGATGAACTACAACTCCCGGAATCGTGGGTCAATCACCCCCAAAACCCATCAGTATTCACAATTGGCCATGTTGGGTCTGTGTGCCAAGTTTGGTCCAGATCCATCATTGTTTGGGTTCACAATGTGCTTTGGATGTAGGTGAACGACAACTCCAAAGCTCAAGGTCAATGCCCACCACACCCTTCCAGTATTTTCTGTTGGTCATGGGAGTTCTGTGTGCGATGTTAGGTTCAATTCCATTGTTGGTGGAGTTGAGAATGCTCTTTGATTGTAGGTGAACTATAAATCCCAGCAACTACAATTCCCAAATGGCAAGGTCTATTTTCCCCAAACTCCACCAGTGTTCACATTTGAGCATATTGAGTATTCATGCCAAGTTTGGTCCAGATCCATCATTGTTTCTCCCCTAAATCAGTGTCAATTCCTCCCAAACTCCTCCAGTATTTTCTGTTGGTCATGGGAGTTCTGTGTGCCAAGTTTAGTCCAGGTCTGTCATTTGTGGAGGTCCTAGTGATCTGTGTAAGTCAGAGCTGGAATGGTTGAAGATATCCCATCATCTGTTATCCATACTCCCCGAAACATATTGTTTTTGTGATTAATCACTGCTTTAACTATGTTCAATTTGTAACAATGAAAATACATCCGGCATATCACATATTTACATTATGATTCATAACAGTAGCAGAATTACAGTTATGAAGTAGCAGCGAAAATAATTTTATGGTTGGGGTCACTACAACATGAGGAACTGTATTAAGGGGTCATGGCATTAAGGTTGAGAACCACTGCTTTAAAGGAACCAGATCCTGTCTGATCTTGAAAGTCAGCCTTGGTTAATACTTGGATGGGACTCCTAAATCTTATGAGATTTCAACCTTCTCTGTCACAAAGTGCTAGTGCCCCCGATTACAACTCCCAGGATTCCATAACATTGAGCCATGGCAGTTAATATGGCATCAAACTGCTTTCATTTTACAGTATAGATCAGGCATGGGCAAAATTTGGCCCTCCAGGTGTTTTGGACTTCAACTCTTACAGTCCTAACAGCTGGTAGGCTGTTATGAATTGTAGGTGTTGAAGTTTAAAACACCTGGAGGGCCAGAGTTTGCCCATGCCTGGTATAGATGCACCCTAAGATTGTCTTAGGAACCTTTTTGTTGTCTAATTTTGTGCTCAAGCCAGACCTTCCATGTTGGGGTACATCTCAGTCTTAAGTCAGAGGAAGATGTTGCAACATACACCTAATATCTACAGAAAATATGGAATTCAAATTTTACAAGAAAGCCATTTGAAACAGCTTCCAATGGGTCAGCAGCTCCAAGTAAAAATTGTTGGTACTGTGTCATAGAAAAAAAAAACAACAACTAGACACACTTGAAGTCCCATAGTGGAAGAATGGACATTCCACAAATATATAAATCCAATTTTCCTAGTTTCCAACAGACCTCACAGCCTCTGAGGATGCCTGCCATAGATGCAGGTGAAACGCCAGGAGAGAATGCTTCTAGAACATGGCCATATAGCCCAAAAAACCTGCAACAACCCAGTGATTCTGGCCATGAAAGCCTTCAACAACACAATTATTTTAAGATTTGGAAATCCAGGAAATTGAAAGTTGATTTGAGCATTTTTCACCTACTAATTTCCAGAATGCATTGTTGTTGTTGACCTCTTCATGGGTGAGACTTTAGGACAATTGTCTTCATTGCTCTTTTTCCTTAAAAAAAGATAACTCCCTAAAACAGACTCTATACAACAATCATTCCCCAAATCAGCCATAACATTGCGAACTTTTCATATGGATCAGGCTGATTATGTGGAATGTCTCCAGGCCTTTACCTTATTTCCCTTTAGAATTTGGAAGTGTTATCTTTTAGGCTGATGACTCCAGAATCTCCCAGCAAGCATGCTCTCTGCCCAATTTTCCCAAGCTCTACTTTCTGGACAGCCTCAGGCAGTGGCAAAGAAACTTTCAGTGCTGTCAGGGTGACTCACATGGCAAGCGATTTGAAATGTTATGGGCTGAGGAGCAATTGTGCAGAGGCAGATGCAGAGGCCTTCAACTAGCCAGAAGAGCAAGCCTTTTACTCTGACATAAGATTTCAGTTTTCATGCTGGGGAATGTCTTTATATTGACAAATTGGAAAGATGAACCATTGAATTAAGTCATAAAATTCCACTCACTCAATGGTAAGATTACCTTTCCAAAAAGCCATTTTTTTACAATGCTGCAGTTGAGGAGGCACTAGAGCTCTTTGCCAGGTAATTTAAAATACTTCGCAAAATTATAAATTCCAGGATTCCATAGGGTTAGTAAATTGGTATTAAAGTGATATAATTGTTTAGTGTGAAGGAGTTGTGTGCTAGATGCAGTAATGTGGAAATGATCCATGAGTGTTGTCAAAGGCTTTCATGTTCAGAATCACTGGGCTGCTGTGAGTTTTCCAGGCTTCTGGAACATGGCCGTACAACTCGGAAAACTCACAGCAACCCAGATCCATGAGTGAATTAGAAAAGTTTGATGATGATGCAATTTCAATAAACCCTTCCTAAAATGTGGTTAATAGACTATAGAGCAGTTCTCAACAAGGCAAAGGTTAGCAGATATCGTTGCCAATCTGAGAAAACAGGAGGACCCTCGTCTTAAAGGAATAAAAATCTGTTAAAAACAACTACCTCCAGTAGTTTGTACATTTGCTACAGTAGGGTTATAGGTTTTTCGGGCTATATGGCCATGTTCTAGAAGCATTCTCTCCTGACGTTTCACATGCATCTATGGCAGGCATCAGAGGTTGTGAAGTCTGTTGGAAACTAGGAAAAATGGATTTACATATGTGGAATGTCCAGGATGGGAGAAAGAACTCTTGTGTGTTGAAGCTAGGTGTGAATGTTTCAATTGGCCACCTTGATTAGCATTTAATGGCCTGACAGTTTATAGGTGTGACTTGTTATTGCACGGGGGAATCCTTTGTTGAGAGGTGATTAGGTGTTCCTGATTGTTTCTTGTCTAGAGTTCCCCTGTTTGAGTGTTGTTCTTTATTTGCTGTTATAATTTTAGATTGTGAATAGAAAACATTCACACCTAGCTCCAACAGACAAGAGTTCTTGCTCCCAACCTGGACATTCCAGAGATATTTAAATCCAATTTTCCTAGTTTCCAACAGACCTCACAACCTCTGAGGATGCCTGTCACAGATGCAGGAAGGAAAAAGTTCACTGAGAAGATCAAGTTACTCTTCTTGTGGGACATAATGAAAAGATTAGTTTTCTGCCGAGTCATTTGTTAGGCTTAATAATGGAGTTCTGAAAAAATGAACTGATCTCATTTTCCTGGAAAAACAAGTACACCTTCACATTCCTGAATGTTATACTCATATTCAAACTGCTCTGAGTCCCCCCAAGGGTGAGAAAGGTGGTATATAAATGCTGTAAATAAATAACTAAATATTCTAACCATTTTCTAGAAGGCAAGTAAGCCTTCTTCTCAATAGATGTCCATGTTCTCTATACTGCAGCCAATTAATGTGAAGAACAAATTATTCAGTCAACCAATAGTAGATCCTCATATTTGAGATATGGATATGTATCCGTTTAATTGTTGATGTCTATCAGTAACAGGGATTCTATCTTATGCAACCGTTGATTGATCATTTTTCTCAAGTACCTATTGCACTCTATGAACCATATCTTCAAATGACCTATAGAAAGTTACACATCTATATCTGAATTACAGAAGATCAGAGATGATGGCAGTTTAGATCAGAAGACAAAATATCCCTTTACTATTCCTTCACCAGTCAATTATTGCCAATTTATGCAATTTGGTTGCCAATCTTCCTAATTTGTGCAAATGGCCCAAGGATCTATGAGCGGACCTTGTTCTCTCTTCACCCAGTACCCATCATACAGCAGCCGGGAATTCAAAATTGCTGTTGAAGAACAAGTAAAGCTTCAGCGATGAGCACAGAGATCCTTCATAAATGATGTACCTGATCCACAGAGCCAGACACTTGAGTTTTGCTGCAGGCAATTGACTGTTGCACCAGCTTTTCTATTCAGAATCTGGATCACGGAGCCACAACCTTCCTAGTTTAAAGGTCTTGCATATTTCAATCTGGCCGCACTTGTCCTTTTCTTCCCATTTCCACCATAGTATGGCCAGAAAGTAGCAGGGAAGTAATGAGAAATCCTCCAACAGAAAAGAGAGGACAAGAATCCCTGCTTTTCACATTCTTAGACTACAGGAGGACACCACCCATTTGAACATACTGGCTAGAGCTGATGGAGCCTGTAGTCCAACAACACTCAGAGAGCCATAATTGTCCAGCTGTTTTATAGGAACTGCTACTGTTGATGGTGGTGACAGAAGGCTGTGACAGAACTCTTTGACAGAGTGAATCCACAACAGTAAGAAAGCACATAAAACTTCTTAAAATCACCAGCCCCCCCCGGGGGGGGGGGGGGGAGACAGAGAGACACAGACATAGACAGATATTTTTGACTGAAGGTGCCAGAATAGTGCAGACAACTGGTTCTTTCGGGTGGGCAGTTCTGGGAAGCCCAAACCAGTTACTTTTCAAAGTTCTGCCCAGCTGATCATTTCAGCTTGTAGGGTTCTGAATCTGGGAGAACACTTCAGTAAATAAGCCAAGCCCCCCTTCAAACTTTGCCCCACAATGAATGTGCAATAGAGAGGGCAAAGGGGACACAAGAGTAGGATCACTGCAGTTCTCCTAGTCTGTTGTGTAGATTTGACTACACTTAAAGAGGACTCATATAGACTACTATTCAGTTTTTCACCATATATGTTAAAGTAGAACTTCATCTCTATTGAACATTCTGCACATTTTTAGCAAAAGCATTTAATTATTAAAAAAAACAGGAGTCAATATTCTGTTCATTAACATAATTGTTTATTTTTGTTCCAAGTTCTGTGCCTTTGTTGATTCAGTCGAGATCCTTTACTGACCCAGGCGGGCGCTGATTTGGAAACAGACCACTTGGCTTCTCTGATTTTCTCTAGCTTTCAGAGACACACAGTGAATAAAAGCATGTTTACACATGCCTGTAATATTTGCACCTTACACGCAGTTGGTAAAATGTATTATTCATAAAGACAGGCTAAAGGCTGCCCAGGGCTTCAAATATATATTGATATATATATTTTAAAAAACCCTTTATTTCTTTTTTGTTTCCCTTTTCTTTTTGTAACAAAAATACCATTTCACACTGAATATGATTCTGTTTCCCCCCCATAAAACAACAGTCAATAAAAAGGATTTGTGTTCTTAAACACATTAAAAATGGCTTGCCACCACTTGCTTTCTTATCTCACATCTATCTCTGAGCTGGTAACGCTGCAATATGGACTGGGTGAGGGGATAGAACATGTTTTCCTGATGGATGAAAAGCTAATTATGGCTTCTTGCTACGTACAGTCTCTGCTGCAATGATGTGCTTTGCATTTTCATAGATATGCTAAGACAAGAAGCAGGTTACAGTCTACGCTGGCGTCAAATGGAGAATGATGGAAAACGTGGGGTCACAGGAATGCGGAAGATTGTTGGGCTTGGTATCTAATTATACAGATGTTTGGTAAGAGCTTGCTCTTACTAAAGTCCCTCCCCTCAAAAGATGTGTAGCTTTATAAAAACAAAAAACCCAATCCCCAAATCTTAGCTGAAAACCCAGATTCTGAATTTGTGTTAGCACACCTCATTACAAGCATAATAGTGAACAATGATTTCATTGGTTTTTTTAAAAAAAAACAAATACAAGAAAAAGGGAGGAAGACTGTGATCTCAAGGAGAACGTCTCTCCTTTTTCATGAGTAAATGACATTGAATGGCACGAATTCGATTCTTTGCTGGTGCAAATTCAGGTTGGAGTTTCAATGTTGATTCATACCATCTCATGGCCTTCTCGAACTCCTCCTGCAGATATCACAGATGAATAACAATTAAGAGGACAAAGTAACACAGATCATAGCACATTATATACGGAATGGGTACTATCCTACTGAGCTAGTGTGGAACAAACTAAAATTTCTCTGTATTCATGAAAGACTGAAACATTAATGGACCTAGTACATTAATGAAAACAAGAAACTGAGGTAATATTATTTGTATTGTCGAAGGCTTTCATGGCCGGAATCACTGGGTTGTTGAAGGTGATTTGAGCTATATGGTCATCACAACCTCTGAGAATGCCTGCCATAAATGTAGGTGAAATGTCAGGAGATCATGCTTCTAGAACATGGCCATATAACCCTACAAATAACCCTACAAAAAGCCTACAACAACCTAACAATAGCTGAAGTCACCTGATTCCCAAATACTGGACCCAGAGCTAAAACACAGGCCCCATCTACACTGACATATAATGCAGTATAGAGAAGCGTTTTTGAACCTGGAGTTCGGAACCCCTGGGAGTGGGGTGGACACCAAAGAGCATCAGAAAACACAATATTTTCACTTGGTCATGGGGGTTCTGTGTGGGAAGTTTGGCCCAATACTATCATTGGTGGGCTTCAGAATGCTTTTTGATTGTACGTTAACTATAAATCCCATCAACTACAACTCCAAAACTCAAGGTCAATGCCAACTAAACCTCTCCAGTATTTTCTGTTGGTCGTGGGAATTCTGTGTGCCAAGTTTGGTTCAATTCCATCGTTGGTGGAGTTCCGAATGCTCTCTGATTGTATGTTAACGAAAAATCCCATCAACTACAATTCCCAAATGACAAAATCAATCCCTCCCCCCAACCCCACCAGTATTCAAATTTGGGCGTATTGGGTATTTATGCCAAATTTACTCCAGTGAATGAAAATACAGCCTGCATATCAGATATTTACATTACGGTTCATAACAATAGCAAAATTACAGTTATGAAGTAGCAACGAAAATAATTTTATGGTTGAGGGGTCACAACATGAGGAACTGTATTAAGGGGTTGAGCATTAGGAAGGTTGAGAACCACTGGTGTAGAGTCTAACTCATGCAATGCAGTACAATGCAGTTAAACTGCATTGTATGAGTCTACACTGACCATATAATGCAGCTTTAAACTGCATTCATTACATGGCAGTGTAGACGGAGCCATAGTTAAGACTTCTATCTGAACTGGATTACTGTGAATGGCATAAAGGAAGATACATGTATTGGCTCAGTTCAATTATGTTAGCTTGGCATATATGAGGTCACCATACAAAACACATTCCATATGAAACAGTATGTTTGGTTGGCTGCCATATTATAAAGCTGGGGCAGGGAACTACCTGAGTCTGGGGGTCTTATAGAACCACTCACTCCCTGATGCATTCTCACTGATAAAGTATTGTTATTGTTATTCTTATTTATACAGAAACTTGTGACTAAAGATTGTCATCATCGTCTAGGATACAAAGGGTGTGTGCGTGTAATTTGCTTTCTGGGCTGTAAACCGGAAAAGCCTCAAAGGGGCCCCCACAGATACTTTCTATAGGGTGAGTGCATTTTTAAAGTTATGGGTGAATCACCCATGAGGCCCCATAGCCTAAATTTATCATATCATAACATATTGACTCTCTGCCATAGGTTCATAATTCATAATGTTAACTGACAGAAGGCAAAAAACCATTTGGTGGTTCTTAGAGGACAGCATACCTAGCAGAAAGTCTTCCCTTTTTAAACTGCAGCTTGTTGTGTACTTATTATTTCAGCTCAACTTCTTTTCAATTTATAACCTCCTTTTGCACATGGAAAAAACAGACTCACACATATGGGCATATTTAGAACAGCTCAATGAGAAACAGGCCACACTGATTTCCTTAAATGCAGAAAAGTCTTCTGACAATCTGAATTGGCCTCCCTTTTTAACAGCCCTACAAGAAATGTCCTCTGGTGACACTTTTACCAAATGGGTTACATCAATATAGTCAATACTGAAATCTCATAATGGAGAGTTATCTAACGTATTTGAGATACAAAGGGAACATGCCCAGGTTGTCTATTATTGTTACTTTTGCTTATTTTAGTACCTGAAGACTCAAAATTGTGAGGTATAAAAATAAGCCAGACTGCTAACGGGCTGGTTACTGACTAGGAGCATGCAACTCCTCTGTTGCGACAGCTTCACTGGCTGCCAATACGTTTCTGAGAACACTTCACAAAGTGCTTGTTTTGACCTACATAGCTCTATATGGCTCCAGTCCAGGTTATCTGAGGAACCGTATCTCTTTCTATGAGCCTGGGAGACATCTACGATCTACTGGGGAGGGTCTTCTCTCGGTTCTCACCACTCATTCAAGCATGCTTGGTGGGAAAACGGGAGAGGGCTTTTTCGATGGCAACTCCCAGGCAGTGGAACCTCCTCCCAAGAGAAACCAGAAGGCCATTCCTGCTGGCCTTCCACAAGCAGGTCAAGAGTCTCCTCAGTCAACAGGTTTTTGGGGAAGGATAAGCGAAAGCTCTGGGATGGGTGGGATTGTGGGGAGGGGGATGCATTTTAAAGGCCATTTGAATGTATTTGCTGTATTTAATTAATTTTAATTAGGTTTGTTCTTTAGTTGAATTTGTATGTAAGTTGGAGCAGGCATATTTTTAAAGTGCAACTCCATACACACACACACACACACACACACACACACACACACCACACAAACACAGAGCATGCATAGGATAGCACAGTAGGATAGCACAGGGAAGGGTTAACACCTCTGTGGTGTTTGTTTTGCTGTCTGTGCCCTTATTCAGAAGATTTCATCTCATTTTCTTTCCCTGTGATAAATTGGATTTTGAAAAAAAAAGGCTTATTGTGGAAGCAAGGATTGGAGATAAAGCTTCAGTGAAGACACCTTTTCCCATGATAACTCTTTCAGGAGTGAATTTCCCTTCCTAGGGGTAGTCTTCTCTCACTTCTTGTTGTCTCACCCCTGTTCTTAACTATGAGTCATTTGTAAGTCGGATGCTTGTAACTCGGGGACTGCCTGCATAACAAAGTCAAAGTAAATGGAGATTTTAATCATCACTGTTTTAAGATAAGTCATTGAAAATATGGAAAAAATACAAGCCTAGGTTGTGTCAGAAACTATCTGAGCAAAAGAAGCTTTTAAAGAAGAATGCATAATAAAAACTAATTAATGGAAATGTCATTTTTCAGTAGTTTTCCTATTTACAACTATTTCAAAGATTTAAAATTGATATAAAAAGCTATGGTTTGATCTGCAATTATGCCCAATTGGTGGGAAATGATGAATCATGGGGAACTATGATAAGTTTTTGATATGTTTTGTACTCACTTTGGTATTGAATGTCTGCCTTCTTATGTATAAAGCACCCTGAGTCCCCTCGGGGAGAAAGGGCAGTATAGAAATAAATAATAATAATAATGCAAAGCACAATGCATTAGATTAGATCTTTTCAGAAACATATAGCCAAAGAAACATCATCCACTGAAGTCACAGGATTGCTTGGCAAGATCAACCAAGACATATGTCCTCCTTTGCTGCTCCCTACTGTTCATCTTTGACCAAAAGAGGCACTTCTAGTATTGCCATATCAAGATATTCTTCCTGCCCAATCTGCTAATTTGCAAGGTTAGCACACTTCCTAATTATCCAAAAGCTTTTATCAAGCATTGACTATTTCCCTCTTCCCCATTATTTTCCTTACTCTGACTGATGTAAATAACATCCCTTTTATTAGCTTAAGCAGGAAAATAAATCTGATTAGAATTTATAAGGATATATGTGGTGGATCACCATTAACTTCCTAAAATATTATTAAAGTACTTTTAATTAATGATATTTTAAAAATATTATTAAAGTACTTTTCCATGTATTTGCATAGGTAATATGAAATATTGCCATTTCAACTATTGTTCCCATGGGTACTCTTTGCCTTTGATAGAAAATATTTTGGAGTGAATGAGATGGGGATGAAAACGAAGGTGGGAATCTTTGCACAGGGGGTGACTGATGGCTTCTAGAGACTGCCCGTCCCTGTTGTTATGTCATGTAGGTTCCACGTCTGAAGGTGCCCAATGCATGTCTGTTATATAAAAAGCTCATCAGGTAAATCTAATGGGCTGATGATTTTGCATTTACTTGTATTTATATGGATGCAAATGTCCATAAGGGTATGTGTGTGCGCATATGCAAACATTATTGTGAGGTTGAATGACCTTCCTAAGACCAGCTAGCAACAGTGTAAGTGAGAGGAGAGGCTGAGATATGGATCAACTAGATATGCCATGTAGGGTACTGGAGAACAGTGATGTAGTAGATAGAAGAGCACAGCATGCTCTGTGGGGGTGAGGAAATTGTGAGTACTGTTTTTAATGGCAGCCAAGGCAGGGTGTCAAATTCATTTTCATCAAGGGCTGCATCAGCCTTAAGGTTGCCTCTAAAGGGCCATTGAATCCATGGATGGAGAATTCGTAGATACAGAGATCCAACTATAATATTTTTTTACATAGTGGTCAGTGCTTTTTAGTTTTACCCAATTTGCGTCTTCAGATGTTATTGAGCTACAATGCTTATCACTTTATTATCTGCCATGCAGACTGGGGATTATGGGAATTGCAAGCCAACAGCAATTGTGGTTCTTAGATTGGGGAAAAGTTAAAGGACATTTTAAAGTCAGACATCATATTCACAAAGCTTGCATCTAAATTCAGACCTCGGTATCCTGACTGAACAGAGAAAATTGCAATCTTACAGATGTGACTGTATCAAACCCCCATCAGCTCTAGTCATGATGTATAATAGTGGTTCCCAACTTTGGTCCTCCCTGACTGAACCCTTCCCTGAGAATTAGCTGAATGATATAAACTATTAGAACTAAAACAATCCCTATTCCACTCCTGTCTGCTGTCTCCATCTGAAGCTATGGATTCTGCTCTTGCTCCTAAATTCCAACATCTTTAACACTAGGAGCTTCAGGATGCTATACAAGGAAATGAAACTGAATCTAGTGATAATTCACTCACCATTGCTACATAGACATTGGCCAATGTGAAATGATTGACAACGAAGTGTGGGGCGATTTCTACTGCCATTGTAGCCACAACGATAGCATCATTCCAAAGCTTTGCATTGTGGAAGATGTTTGCTAGGCTTATGAGTGGCACATCCTGAAAGAGAAGAAAAATGGAACAAATCTGTTGAGCAGAATGTGTTGCCTTTTAAAGCAGGTCATTGACAATGATGGCAATTGAAAGAAAGTGCTCCACATATTAGGGTCAACTTCATTTTTCTTTCCACATTGCCAATAAACAGTTTTTATAAAGAAAAAAGAACTGCCAACCATTTCAATGCAGACTCATTACTGTGAGAAATCTATTATCTCGCTTAACTGACAATGGGCTAAAAGAAGAACTTCTGCAGTAATATGAATTGTTTACACAGTATATCAAGTAACCACGCCTTGGTTACATCCAGATTGGACTACTACTCTATGTGGGGCTGCCCTTGAAGACGGCCTGGAAATTCCAATTAGTACAACGGGCGGCAGCCAGGCTCCTAACTATAGGGAGCATACAACCCCCCTCTTGAAACAGTTCCACTGGCTGCTGATAAGTTGCCGAGCCAAATTTAAGGTGCAGGAGATGACCTATAAAGCCCTAAACTGTTCTGGTCCTACCTATCTCCGCGATTGCATCTCCCTCTATGAACCGGCGGGGACACTAAGATCCACCGGGGAGACCCTCCTCTCGCTCCCACCACCATCTCAAGCCCGGTTGGTAGAGACGAGGGAGAGGGCCTTCTCGATGGTGGCCCCCTGCTTCTGGAACACCCTCCTCAAGGAGATAAGGCTGGCCCCATTCCTCACCTCCTTCCGTAAGAACTTGAAGACTTGGTGGTTTCATCAGGCCTTCAATAATGACTAGTCTCAAGTCTCAAGCCCTTGGTCCAACAGTTAGGACTTGGCCTTGTACCCCATCCATTCTCCAGTTCCCAGTCATCTGAGGGCACCTTTTCTTCTGGCCCAGATCTTCTTTATAGTCGTTTAATTGGCCCTAGAATTGAGTGGCTCCGGTCCCCTAGTAGGGCCATTGCTGAGACCGATCCTTGTGCTATAGTATTCAGCCAGCCCCATTTTTTTTCCTTTTCTTAGGCCCAGCCCATTCCAAATAGTCCAGGTCCCTTATTGAAATCTTTGCCCCTGGCAGCTTAACTAGCACGAAGAAGAGAGTGGATCTGGTTTTAAATTGATTTTAATGTATATATTGTGTTAACAGTTTATGCCTATACTTCTGTTTTATATTGTATGTTTTTGTATTATTTTGCATATGTGGAAACCGCTCTGAGTCCCCTAGGGAAGACAGGGCGGTATACAAATAAAGTTTTATTTATTTATGAAATTATACACATTCTAAAATGGCAGCACCCATTTTGCTACTGTGGGAAAAACCTGTGGAAAAGCTCACTTCATCTCCACATTAATGTAAGGGTTTGTATTTGCTTTGTCTCCTAGAACAGGAGAAGAATCAAGAGATGTGCCTGCTGCAAATGCATAAAATACAGGCTTTTTTCGGTGCATTTCTTCAAGGGCAGAATTTCCCTTTGCTGTTACAGTAGCCATACTGGTAGGGGATTCTGGGACCAACAGTCCTCTAAAACAAGAACGAATAAATAAATAAAAAAACCAAAATTTAAAAGCTGTTCACAAGAAGGGGGAAAACCAATAAGCCTCCTCCACATCGCTCTTAAGGAATCCTTATAGAATGGCTTATAATTTGGCACAGCCAAGAATAAAAATCAGCAAGATACTCATAATACTCTGAGTGAAGTGCCTTTCACACTGTTTATACACATTACAAAGGTATAAAACAGCCTACCTCAAGAGGCCCTGGATTACAGCACCTGCCACCCTAACCTCCATGCCTAATAGTTATTTTGTTGGAGATGGTGAGAGTTATAGTCCAATTTGTCTGGGTGGCAAAGAAGAATGGTGTAGAGAGTGGTTTCAGGACAGCTGCTACACTTCTACTGGGACTCAGTGAATGTACACAGATAGCTACATATCACAAACAGTACCAGTGCATCAAGGTAGACAATGTTACCAACACACCTTCATGTGGTACGGCGTATGATGTAAGGCTTGCCGGAGGCAGTCAATTGCTTTCTTTCCTTGGCCTTTTACCCTCCAGTAGAGCGCTGCCATGCTGGAGAGGACCCACGAGGTTTGATTCTGATATGGCACAAAAAACAGGTAGAAACATTATGGATTGCCACTTACTGATTGCCAAGCCCTTGTTATTTCTCTCCTCCAGCCTAAGTTTATACCAAAATTATGGAAAATTAAAGGCTGCTTTGTATGAATATGTTAACACTTTGCTTTTATAGGGAATAATTTATGAGATAATGTATGCAGATGTTGCTTACTGTTATAATTGCTATGCATTTTTCTTCCAGAGTTGGAACCCTGCCTATTCCTAAGTGTGTAGGGATGCTGCCACTCTGTGGTGATTTACAGCATTTGCTCAATTATCTGTTATAAGGCATATTCCCAATCTGGTATCCTGGGGAAGAAATGTGGTCAGAGAAAGAGGAAAAAAGTGAGCCTTGAAGACTTATTAATACTATTAATAAGACTTCAAGGGAATCAAAAAGGAACCTTGGCCCCTCTGAACCAATGACCTGTTGAGTGCATGTGGTTTGAGACCCTGGTATATCAAAACAAAGGGGATATTGTAGTTCCCAAAAATGGTAAGAAAGAACAAAAACGCAGACACGGATAGAATCCAAAAATCAATATTCAATATTCAATGTATCTTTAGTAAAGTAGATTCAATTCCGATGGAAACAATGCAACGTAAATCACAACCGCAAAACCGCGGTACTTGTAATCCAATGCAGAGAAAAGGTCACTGAGTTGCAAACAATATCACAATCAAGTCAATATAATATTCAATCAAAAATATGATTCCAAGCAACTCAGGTTGGTCGACGGTCTAGCCGTTTCGCCTGTCAAGGCTTCATCGGGACCTAACGACTGTATCTCCAATATCAATGGTTTCCAAAGGTCCGGATTAAATCAAAAATATCATAATAATATCATAGCGGTAAATACCATCATCTTGTATATGCTGGACCTTTGGACCTTTGGTCCGGCATATACAAGATGATGGTATTTACCGCTATAATATTTAAAATACCTGTAATTTGTTAATACTTTTTTTGCACCAAACTTTACAGACTGTGTCTTTAAAATGCTATTATGAGATACCTTACATAAAGCTGATGTATCATTTGAATACGTTAAAAGAAAAAAAAACGTGTTAGTTGGGTCATGTTCATAAACTATCCAGACTTTAGAAGGAGGTCTAAATCAGGGGTGCCCACGCTTTTTCAGCATGCGAACTACTTATAATAAAACCAAGTCAGAAAGATCTATCTACCTCCTCAAGGCTGGAGAGGGCGGGGCTTGGCATGGCCTGGTTCCGCCCCTTCTGGCTTCGGCACTCCTAGCAGCTTCTCCAGGCCTGAGGATGGCAATGCCAAGCCAGTGGTGACATAGCTAGCACAAGGCTGGCTTGGCATTGCCATCCTCAAGCCTGGAGAAGCTGCTGGGAGTGCCGAAGCTGGGGGAGACGACAGGGCTTGGCGCAGCCTGGCTCCGCCCCCCTCTGAGAAGCACCCCATCCGGCTGGGATCGACCTCCTTCGGTCCCGGGATCGACTGGTCGATCGTGATCGACTGGTCGATTGTGATTGACTTCCTGGGCAGCCCTGGTCTAAATCATCAGGTATACTAAAGCTGCTTAGATGGAACAAAGTGAAGTACCTAATACTGAATCATAGCAGGCACCTTACTAATCTTGTATTGATACCAACTGATATCCTGAGGTTTTAGGTAGGATTCTTCCTTCACCGTACCTAAAGATGCAAGAACCCACAATCTCCAGCATGCAAAACAAGTGTTTACCACTGAGATATGCCCCTCCCTAACATTAAACATGTTAACAGCAAAGAAATGGGAACTATTTTGGGAAAATTTTTGAAACCTGAGTAAAGAAAAAATAGGTTCATATCTGAATACCTGCTTTGAACTATGTTATGCCATTCTTGAAATGCATATTTTAGAACAGAGGTGGATAGGCCTGAGAGATCTACTTTGTATTTGACCATAATTTTGAGATCCCCCAATCAGTCTGATGCAAAACAGTAAGTTAAAAGGATGACCATATTCAAGAAGCTAATAATTAAGTAAAATGTTATCACTTGTATGCTCAATTGTGTTTTCCCCTCTATAACACATTTTTCATTGGAATGCATCTGTGCCCATTTGACTCCTCAACATTAAAGTGCAGTGAATGAAACTACATACATTTAAAATGCTGTCATCTCTCACTTAGGTATTGAAAACTATGCAAAACAATGCAGTCTTAGATGTTCTACAGAAACCATCATATATACTCAATGTCCTATACTTTTATCAGGTTTTGAAGACCTCAAATTTTCAAGCAGCTTCATATGAGAGGAGGAAATCTTCCATTTAGGCTTTGTAAAAAGAGCACTTTGACTTGAGCTTGCAAGTAAACTGGAAGTCATGCAGTTTTTGCAAGGCTGGTGATATATGATCTCTAAAATATACACCTGACAATAGTCTGCCTACTTCATTTTGAACTAGCTAGTGAATCACGGAATCCTAGAGCTGGAAAAGACTGCAAGGGCTATCCATTCCTGCCCTGCATAATCAAAGCACTCACAACAGATGGTCAATCCAGCCTGTTTAAAAATCTCCAGAGAAGGAGACTCCAACACACTCCAAGGAAACAGTATAATTCACTGTTGAAGAGCTCTTATCTTCAGGAAGTAACCAACGATCTGGAAACAGGTAGATTCCAAACACTTTCTGTATAGTGCTCCAATCAAGAGCTAATTAAGGCATGAGCCACTGTGTCCAAATCAGTGGTTCCCAACCTTTTTTTTGACCAGGGACCACTCTCCAACGTTAGTACCAAAGGGCTTATGAATCAGTTTTTGGTCAACTTTAGATTCGGTTTGGTTATTTGGAGTGCTGATTCAGAAAATTGGATTGGATAGTCCACATCAGCTCTAGTTTCAGATACAGAATATATGCCATTCAGTAGTCGCCATCTACAGGTTGAGAACCACTGTGCTAGTTCCTTCAACCAACCAAAGCTGGGTGAAGGCACTCCTGGTTAAAAAGCAACCTGGACTTTCAGAAGCAGTAATCCCAAGAACACGTCCAGCTTAAAACTCAGAGGGAGTCCAGTTTCAATTTATATTGTTTATAGTTGTGTCTGGTGCTACTGTCTTGTTTACAACAAGTATCTATCTTGTTTGGATGGAGCCTCAGTTTATTCATTCACACTCATTCTTTCAATGCATCAGACAACAATTCAGGACATGATTAGATACTTTTGCTGCTTTATGATGCAGATATGAGGTTAGATTCTTAACATATCATTAATTTTAAATATTGGCTGAGTTCCTCCTGACATCAGTATAAGTGGCATTAGTGCAGAGGCAGCAACATGAGCAAAATGTGTGCAGTGGAAGTAGGGGCAAAGAAGAAAAAGCCTTCTCTGTTATTGTCTAGAAAGAAAGCTGCGGGCTCCAAGCAGCCATTATCCAGCTGCGTTTCGGATAGGTTTTTTGAGACTAAAGGTGTTCTGGGAAAGGGGATTTGGAAAATCACAAGGGATTAGTTTTCTCTATGTCTGGGGACAAAAAAAACCTGTTGTTGTGTGTAACTCTAAAACAAGGGCCCAACTATAAATCATTAGGCGAAGAAGCTAATTGTTGAAGCAGAGATACCCGACACAATGACGTAATCAGTACTATGTATTATGTCTGTGGTAGAATCAAGTCTCTGTATTTTTGTTGTGTGATTAATGTCTCACAGACTACATGCCAGACTGTTTTTATCCTGTCTCACAAGTAGGCATTGATTATACTGCACTGTATGATGTCTCGTTCAAGACCAATATGATCAGCACAGTTAAGGCAATACTACAAATCACAGAGATGGTTATCACTCAGCTCAAATCGCTGTGATGTGTACAGATACCTTTTCTAGAACTTTGGCTATTCGAGTTCCAACTTGTTCTAAAGACTGTGGCGGATAATGGTCTTTCCCCAAATTCTGCAGTACCTGAGGAAAAAGAAAAAGTGACAACTCAGAAAAACATACAGCCCAATTAATTTAATAATATTCTAAAATCTTTCTCATTAAAGATATAATTTCTTCCTTTCTGACAGGCTGAGCCCTGACTTTGTATATTATAGTTAAACTTCCTTGTATTCTGGAAATGAAGCTACACAACGATCAAATACAGAATGAATCCAATAACAACAACAACAACTTTATTCTTATATCCTGCCACCATCTTCTTGAATGGACTTGGGGTGGCTTACAACCAGTAGAAAGTTCCTAAAAACATACATAAAAGTGAACAAAAGATGAAAAAAAATAAATAAAACACATGCACGTATAAAAACATCAACTCAGATTCAATCCAGTTTCCTCAATGCAACTGTCATACAGTGAAAATCTATCAGTCCAGATCCAAATCTAGGAAATATAAAGATACTATTTAGAAAAGTGTCCAAAATCATTGATAGAGACTTTTTAGAAACCTTGACAAAAATTGTGTGCCTGTTCCTCCCAGCTGTACACATGGATTTTTCTACTTTTCCCACCCACACAGTGTAGTCTTGTTCTCTGCAGACAATTAATGATTCTGTTAATGGTTAGATTTTGCAACTGAAATAAATAAGGAAAATCAGATTAAGTGTAAATATTTGTAAAACATATTAAGAGACCATGATAAAATGTGATGATAAAATACTTCTGTTAATGTATTGATCACTTATCCAGGGGCCAATCTGGCATGGAGAACCTGGGATGGTTCAGACCACCATCCCCTGCCTGCTATGAAGCAGAAGGGAGTCCTGACCATTCAGTGGCCTCATTGGACAGCCAACTTTACCATACTCATTTTTTTTTGTTGTGGTGGCCAGAAGATGTGGCATTGGTTGTGTCAGTCACTCATTGCTTGAATTGATATTGACCAAGGTGCCAGAGCGACAAGCCTTTTGCTTCTCCAATCGCCTTGTCACTCTGAGAGCATCACACCTGCTGGCCCCTGCGACGAGGAGAACGTTGCAGTGCCAACTTGTGTTCCAGGGCTGCTTGAGCCTGGGAAACATAGGAATAGCTGCATCCCATCTTGGAACTGGCCCAACTGTTTACACGGGCCCAAATGCAGTTTACTCCAGATTCTGGGATATAATTCAGAGCAACCAGCATTTTTGGTTAATGTGGTTCAAGGCCACGTTAAACAATTTTGGCCTGTGTTCAGATTTGTGCATCATTTAACTGCCAAAGAGCAGCTTTGCTGGCCCTTTGCCCTAAAGTTTAGATGTACCCAAAGTTTCTGACCAAATAAGCTCTTTTTATTTTTTATAAAATCTTTTTATATCTGCCTAGCCCTCCCTTTTTTCTTCATTCTCTGACTCCCTGGAATATTTTAGCAACATCAGCATTGGGAATATGGTGAAAAAGATACTAGAGAAACACAGTCTTTCACTGTCAGGTTACAGGAGCCTGTCTGCATAAATGCAATGAAGCTTAAGGATGAAAAAAGCAGGATCCTATTCTAAGCTAATTCTTCTATAGCTGTGTGTGCCTACCTACAATAGGCAAGTTACACAGCAGCTCCTGCCAGGATCCCTTGTTGAGCATGCATGAATTGTAAAAGAGGGAGAACAGATATAAATATAAATAAATAAATAAATAAGGTTCAAAATGTTCTTGTTTATTTTTGCAAACAGATTATTCATTCCACACATGCATACAGCTAAGTTTGGATAAAAAAATGCTGAAATGTGTTGTAATGTTCTTTTTTATGACATCCCAATTCTTTCCAAGTTATTTCCACTGCTGGTATCAAAGTTTCTGCTAAAGATGTAATGCCCAAGGTCACACCTGCTATGTAAATCGAAGTATCCCTGAACTGATTATGTGAATTTAAATCTAAACATGCTATCCTCCAAATCTCAGACAATGTGCAAAGGAAAACATTTATCCTCTCTTCCAATTGTCTATAAGAAAACAGTTGTAACAATCCAGACAAATTTCTACAGAAAATGCTAAATGCTAAGCAACACTGCAGACAAAAGTAGCAGAAGAAAGTCTTTCCAATTTTTTGGGGGAAATGGTGAAAAGGCAGGGTAGTAGGTAAGAGTTATTGGTTATTCGTATCTCTGTCACATGTTTGGAAACTCCAATTAGTTAAAACATGGCAGCCGGACTAGTTACTTGAACATCTAGGAGTGAGCATATTACAACCATATTAAAGTCATGCCACTGGTTGCCAATAGTTTCTGAGCAAAGTTAAAAGCCTTTTAAGGTGGGGCAAAGACTTAAAAAAATTTAATTATGAATTTTGCAAAGAGTCTGGCACAAGCCAGTAAGAGTGGTCCCAGTGGTGATCAGCACACTGGCTGCAGTGCCCAAAGACCTTGACCAGCACTTGAAAACAATTGGCGCTGACAAAATTACCATCTGCCAGCTACAAAGGGCAATCCTATTCAGATCTGCATGAATTATTCACCGATACATCACTTAATTCTAGACAGCTGGGAAGTGTCCGATGTGTGATCCAATACAAAATCCAGTATAGTGATCTTGTTTGCTGTGTATCAAATAATAATGATAATTCTTACAGGTCATGTGAAAACTTTCCCCCGATTTTGTCAGGAAAGTGTGGAATCATGTTCACTCAGAACTTCAGATTTCCATCAAGTCATATGGTGGAATTGTTCAACTGAAACTTGTCTGTCATCCTTAAGTGTGTGTAAGCGGCCTCCCATTAACAATGTAACACTATGAGCTAGAACACCACTGATGCTGAATAGTATTAAGCAGGAGTAGTATATCTATTGAAAAAATGATGTGATCCACATATAAGCTGAGGAACAGATTGTCTAAGTGACAAAGTGAAGTGAAGAATATCTATGGATTGTTTTTTGACTCATCTTTTCTCCTGCATTGGTGCAACTGTGTCATTTAGGCCAGCAGGAAGTAATCTCTGATCATCCTCTTCATACATGCTGCTAAACTATCTATGGCCACAAGTATTCACTATTAATCAACACTTTCCATAATTCCTGCAGCTTTCTACTAGAGGCCTGATTCAGATTCAGTGATATTTAAAACAGACTCACTAGAATCACTGGGAGATGTGAAGTCATGACTACTTATGTCTCTTCTAAGCATGACTAACTCTGGATCTAACCTAGTGTGTGTTAATGAGGTCGAATAATAGTTTACCTCTTTCAGCTGACTTTCTCCCAAGTAATGAAGACTGGCTCGATTGGCAACGCCCTGCAGGTGATCCAGGGTGTGCATGCTGGCAGGCAGATTGGCATTGCAGAGAGGCTCCACGGCTGGTTCTTGCAGCTGAGTGGCAAAATCTATGTGCTCTGTTATACTAGAAAGGAAGAGAAGAGGATATTGATAGCATAAGTCAAATACTTAGAAAAGAAGGTTGAAGTAAAAGGGATTCAGTGAAACACCAGCTTATCTGCTAGTCACGATATATCTGCATCATGCTAGATAATTCTAAATTCTTTAATCAGTTCTTTGAAAAAGATTACAGTTTCTTAATTTTTTGCGGAAGACACTTTGGAAATATAACAGTAAATACTAAACAACACTAAAATACAGAAAAGAAATTATGAGAAGCCATAACAAAAATGCTAAGGATTGGAGCTATATCAAGTTACCTGGATGTGTGACTTTCCCCAAAAGGCAAACATGAGAGGCTGTTGGCATTTCCCCCCCATTTTTGGAGTGTTTTAGATTTTAGAGATCCAGAGAAGGGAAAATCAGTGTCACTGAACATGGTGTTAATTATGTCTAATTAAACATGTTTAGCTGTCACACACCAATTTTTTTAAACAATGAGAGTTTTTTTAGCAAGTTAGTTTATACTATTGTTACCTCTATAATCTCCTGTTCATGATAGGTCAATTAGAAATGTACATAGTATGTATGTCAATGGGATGCCATCTTGAATGTATACAAAATAATTATGAGAGTTTAATTTAAATCTCCCTTTCTACCAAATTCCCAAGAACGTATTTTGAGTCCCCTCAGAGGATGCCTGCCATAGATGTGGGTGAAACGTCAGGAGAGAATGCTTCTGGAACATGGTCATATAGCCTGAAAAATTCACAGCAATACAGTGATTCTGGCCCTGAAAGTCTTCGGCAACACAATGTATTTACTGTTTTCACTACAAAATTGTGAGATCATGTATCTTCTATCTAGCCAATACAATCCCTCTATTTCTTTGAGGCAACCGCAATCTGTTCTGATCCCATAAATATACTGTATGTTAATTCCCCTGTACTTGGTATATTGAAAATGGAATTTGCTATTTTTCTGCCTGCTTTGGAGAAATGTTTCTGGGATCCTTCCAATTTTGGAGTGATGGTGACAGTAGCTTAGCTACTACAGTACTCACTCCTGATTTCAAATAATTTGTCAATTAATACACGATGAAAGCATTATCAACTGTTAGAAGATATTATTGGCAAGTAATGACTTATTTGACATTAGAAGCGGTTAGGTGAATAAGCTTGGATTAATATGGATGACATTATTAGCGCCAATAACAATACTGCCAGAGTAGGTGAAAGGCTAGAGTTTACCTGCAATATAGTCACAATTTAGTGTATGACCTTATCAGGAAGAATATTTTATGCTATACATATCTGTCCTAGTTTATGCGCTGACCTAGTTTTGTTCATAGCAAAAATACTCACTCAATATTTTTAGCAGAAACAGCTAGCCATGTGCTGGCTACTGTAGTAAGCTCTACTCTGCGGAGTTTTAGGCACTCATCAGGACTTGGCCAGCCCAGGCTGCGATAGTCTCTCTTTTTTCCTGGAAAAAAGCAAGTAAAAAGGCATATAAAATAGTAAATAATGTTACAAGTAAAACAACAGAAATTCCTTCCACTGTTTTTCTGTGTTGGGAGGATAGCTCACTGAAACAGCTAGGGTTGAAGGGCTTAGCTAGAAGTGGTGGAATTAATATAATGCATATTTAATTTCATTTTAATGTTTGTATATTTTTAGGATTTTATTGTATTCTATTGGTTTTATTGTGAGCCGCTCTGACTCTCTTTTTTTGGACAGAAAAAGCAGAATACAAATAATAATGAAAGTAGTAATAATATGGCCTGATTTTTGTTGCACAAGAACAAGCCTTAAGAACAAATGCAATAAAAACAAGAACTGAAAAGTTCTACAATGACTCAAAGTGTTGTCTATGCAAAGAGAGTGATGAGACAGTGGGGCATCTCATTTGCGGTTGCAAGAAAATAGCCCAGACTGACTGTATTGAACGTCACAACAGGCTAGCAGCAATGGTGCACTGGAACCTTTACAAGAAGCATGGCCTACTCTGCAGTGAAACCGAGTATGAGCACAAGCCAGAAAAGACCACGGAAAACAAAGAAGTAAGAATACTCTGGAATTTTAGAATCTAAACAAAACACACCAGATATAACGATTGTGGAAAAGAAACATGTTTTTTTTTATTATAGACCTTGCAGTACCAGGAGACAGTTGGGTAGAGGACAAAGAGCTGGAAAAGATCACGAAATACAAGGATTTACAAATTGAAATTGGATGACTATGGCAAAAGAGAACAACAACGTTATCAATAGTGGTTAGTGCTCTTGGAGGCATTCCAAGAAACTTTGAAAAGCACCTGAAAATCCTTAATTTGGGCAGAATGTCAATCCATACGTTGCAGAAGGCAGCACTTCTCAAAGCTACGCACATTCTGTGAAAATACTTCTAACATCCCAGGCCCTTGGGAAGAGCTCGATATTCTGACTGACTGACTGACTGACTTTATTATTTCTGAGTCGCCCTCCACGTTAGTGCTCCGGGCGACTTACACACAACAAATTCCACAATTAAAATAGAGTATTTAAAACTAGATTAAAATATTCAGTGGTTAAATGCAGGGGCCAATTTGAGTTCCTGGTTCTGCATTAACCATGGGCTTTCCTAAATAGCCAGGTCTTCAGAGCGGTCAGGAACTGGGGCAGGTCGAGACAAATTCAGAGACAAATCCCAGACACTTGGACCTAATATGCATGTGTGCTCTGTTGTTATGTATAAATAAATCTATAACAACAACAACAACAACAACGCTTCTACATTAGCAATGAAAGCAAAACTACTGCATTGCTGATCAGCAAAGGCAAGAAGCTCAAAGACTGTGTTTAGAGATAACCTTGAGGAGTGAGAAACCTGGTACTCTTCATACATTCCCATTTGCTCCAACCAACATGGACAATGGTTAGTAGTAGCCTACTCCTCTGTTAAACCACAGTCAATTTACAAGAGTTGGTTAGAGTCCCAGAGTCAGACTCTTTCTTGTTCCAACATGTGACAAGGAGGAGACTGGAACCTTTTGTGAGAGTTTTGACTCAACAGAAGTGAGGCAACATTAGCCCTTCAGGTGTTCAGATTTTAAACCTACAACCGTTTATCACTGCCACATTGAGCAGAGCTGCTGGGAGATGCACCATCTAGCAAGCCAAAGGTTCCTTAGCCTAAAGTTTGTGTGTTTGGCATGAGATGTTAAGCAAATTGTGAGTGGGCTGATGGCGCACATGTTTACGATGGGAAAAGAGTGGGGGAATTACCATAAACACAACTTAAGTGATTAGATAAAATACATTGTTCTCCTGGTACAGAATTTTGCTTGACTCCAAAGAAAATGCTGAAAATTTGTGGACATCAACTTAGAAGTAAAAGGTATTCAGTAATCTGAGACAGTAGGCTACTCTGCATAATATCTACCCATGTAATCTTTCATTGTAAGTCACCTGATATGTGAATGAAATTTATCCAGAAGTTGTGAAAAAAGTTCCATTCTTGTTTTGGGGAAAAAAATTGAAATTACTACCTGGTGGCCCAGGGGAGGGTATTTTTGGCCCACTGATCTCCAGTGCCATTTGGTAAAGATTGTCATTTTCTTCATTCAGTCCTTCCTCTCCATTTCTTCCTGCAGGCTCCTGTAGATCTACACTTTCCATTTTGGGTTTCTTTACACGTTTTACTTGGAATGTGATCTGTCAAAGAAAAACATGTGGGGGTAAGAGGACCAAATATAGCAGGCGTGCTGTTAAGAATGAAGAGTTAGCTGACTTCTTGCAGACTAAGTTGATTTGAAGGGCAATTTCCAGACAGGTTACTTTCTGTTTCTCTGGCCATCCTTATTCTGCTTGCATCTTAATGCATCAATTACACAAACAAAAGTATGCAAAATAATTAGTTTAAAATAAGGTTGGGCAAAATTTCCAGCACTGAAAGCTACAATGAAGAATCTTCTAAATCCGAAAACTGACAGGTAATCCACATAATTTATCAAAATGGGTTTCCTATTGGTAACAGTAAAATCCAAACAGAACAGGACCTGAGACATGTGGGGACAGTAAGACCTTGCTGATGAGAGTTCTTACCCACTCAGTTTCATCATCATCATCATCTCCACAGTCTCCAAAACAAGAGCTAGCTAGTCCATCTGGAGAACCTTTCTTGAGGACACGGATTCCTTGCAGGTCCATCCGATGGCCTTTCACTTCGAGGGCCCCTTCAAAGCCTTCAAGGGGCCAAGAGTTTTCAAACTCATCTACTAAGGCTAGCATCTCTTCAGACATCTGAGCATCTCCCAAACGTTCTACCTCTTCTGAGTCATTGCTTTCAGCAATAACCGTGCCTGTAACCGAGAATCAAAAGTTGAATAATAATTATGCTCTGACGTCATTCCAAAGCAGGCAAGGAAACATTACACTTCTGCCTTCGATTTGCCTAAGCAAAGAAAATGATCCAAAAGAGGGTGAAAAAAGAAATTATTGTGGTTTTAAGTAATGTATTTGCTGATATTTTGTATCATGTACAGAATTACTGCTACACTTGTAATGACTAATTATCAGCTATATAATATGATTCTTATTACTATTATGTGAGCATTTCTAAAACAGGGGATACAAGATTGAACTGTAGAGAACTGGGAGTATTAAATAGGAGAAATATTTTTGTGAATGATTTTTGAATAAATATTTCTCAAGGAGAGGCTACAGTTTGGTAGTAATCCCTGGTGAGTCCCAGCCAGCCAGAACAAGTAATAGTTCAATAGATGAAGGGTTTAATCAGGTTAAAAACAACACTAAGCAAAATGCAATAGTTTCCAGCATCCCTCACAATGGGTTATGCTGGCTAGTGGGAGTTCCACGATCACTGAGGGCTTTATTCTGCCCATCTCTAGTATGCTGAGAAGATAGCTTTCTGTGTTGACATATGAGTCAACAATGTGAACTGAAACTGAGTATTGCTGTAATCAAGTCAGTACATTAAGGGTGGGATATGAAGGCATCCTTCCATCCATGGAAGAAGTCCTTCTGTGAATGCAAGGGTCTTTGAACTGCTGGAGGGACATGGTAGACAATTCCCTCTTTCCACTGCCATCTGCCCAACCAGCTCAACTTCTCCCAGAGTCTGATCATACAAGTGTGCTTGAGGATTAAAAAATTTGTAGAGAACACTTCTCTAGGCATTTGAAGCACCTTCAGTGCAATTCTATGGCCAATTTCCCAGTGGAGGACCTAGAGATTCCAAGAGGGATGTTCTCTTTGGTTAAAAAAAGAATGTTTTTTAATTCATGGTATTTCCACTTTCACAGAGGTTGCTGCGCTTTCTGCAACCGAACTTGCCTATCTCAGATTGGCCTTTTTAGTCATCAACGCACTTGTAAAAAGCGTGGGATGAGTCCTTCCTGAATCTTCGTTCGCGAAGTAATGCCGAGAGAGAGAGATTTCCACTTTCACAGAGGTACTGAACTCCTACTCCAGTGAATGTGGAGGGCTGAGTGCAACTAAACGTAAGTGATATACTGACTGGGAAAAAAACCCAGATATAAATTGTTCAGGGGTGGGGAGGGGAGAGAGAAACACTGATCATCTTTACCGCCTCTGTTATTCCAATATTCACTTACTCTCTAAGGTCAAAGGAGAAGACTCTGTTGTGGAGCTGTGAATGAGATCTGTTGAATCATCTCGAGATGACTCAAGATTTTCTTCCATCAATACGATATCAGAGTCCTGCATGTCAAAGTACTTCTGTTTAGTATGGCTGTCATCTTGACCCTTTTCGTGACAGTGGCCTGTAAGATACACAGTTATACACACACAAAGATGTAGACAGAGCTTGAAATGTTGTTTGAGAATTGAACGTTAAATGTTAGAAACTGGGAAATTAATTCAGTATTGCTATCATAAATGATGGAAAATCAGATAATATGTTAATTTATCATTATTAATTCCATGCTTGAATCCCAGGATAGACCATAGGATTTACAGGTAATGAAATTGAGTAAATTGTATTACTATCATTTTCAAAAGTGATCTTTTATTATTTTAAGGTTGCTTTTCCTGATGTGGAATTCCTTCCACCGACCAATAGCCCACATTATAATTTGTTGCTGGGTGATGTTGGTACTTCAACGCAGCTAGAAATTGTTACTTTGGGAAATGCCATCCTGAGATACACAATCTCACTGCCTGTTCGATTAAGTTTTGTCTTTCATCCGCAGCAATCTTCTCTTCCCTCCATAACACACGTGTTGCTCACTTGCCTTTCAAAACTTCAAACTTTATCAAAGTCACCAGTGTTTATGATCTGCTGAAGAAGGGAGTGGGTGAAAGGCAGAATAGGAGGGGGTTGAGGCGGAGAAGCTGGGAGACAAGGAATTTGTGTTTTGGAAACTGAGGAAAACTTTCCACTGAATTATCAAATGCCTAGTATTGCATAAGCAACAATAAACACACTACTGGATGACAAATGGGTACACTGCAGCTCACCCGAAATAATATTTATTTATTTACGATATTTATATGCCACCCTTCTCACCCTGAAGGGGACTCAGACTCATTGTTTATTATACAACAAAAGCTAGCTACAATCCAGAAGAGGATTGAGAAGAAAGTGGTTGATGGGAACAGGTGTAAACAGACTAGACATACAGTAAGGGATGTGGCTGCTTGAGGGAAAGGGAATACAAACCATACACCCATTCTATTTTAGGTTTATATTTCTTCCTTCCCAACCCCACGTAGTTCTTCAATTGCTCCTAAATCCAGTTCTTAATCTAGTCCCAAATATTCTTTGGATAAGTTTTCAGAACGTTCTGTTTCATCAACAGCAAGCAAATTAACATGTCTAGCGCTGGAGGTATGCTCCAGTACCAATCTTTAACCATTCCGGATACTCCCAGTCTGCCAGAGGAAGATGCCCAACAGATTCTAACATGCTATAAATAATGAACTAATTAAAGTATAAGATTAACTTCAGCATTAATCAGAGAATTCAGCGAGTTAAGCCACATTAAGAAAAAAAACCTCTTGTGTTAACAGCTTAACAAACTAGTAACTACTTATCTCCAATCTCTGAATGTAAACGTGATTACTGCAGGGCTACTCCTGCTATATTGCCTAAATTATTATTATATAACTACTGTGCAATGCTACCAAATAAAGCCAAGAAATAGCGCTGTTTGTCATTGAGAGCCCACAGTTGTTTCTGTATAATAATACTATCAGAAGAAAAGTTATGGGTGACAACTTGGAATGTTAACAGAAACATTCCTTTTAAAATTCTATTTTTGTATACTCAAGAGTAAACAGTTAAATGCACTTACTCTTTGTATTGTATGGCCGGAATCACTGGGTTGTTGTAAGTTTTTTGGGCTATACGGTCATGTTCTAGAAGCATTTACTCCTAGATCTATGGCAGTTGTGACATCTTTTGGAAACTAGGAAAATTGGATTTATATATCTGTGCAACGTCCAGGGTGGGAGAAAGAACTCTTGTCTGATGGAGGCAAGTGTGAATGTTTCAACTGGCCACCTTGATTAGCAGTTTTTAAGGTATGGCAGTTTGATTAGCAGTTTTTAGGTATTAGCTGGGGAATCCTTTGTTGAGAGGTGATTAGCTGTCCCTGATTGTTTCTTGTCTGGAGTTCCCCTATATTTTTTTACCAGTATTAAATAAACTCTAAAATTATAACAGCAAATAAAGAACAACACTCAAACACTGGGGAACTCCAGACAAGAAACAATCAGAGACAGCTAATCACCCCTCAACAAAGGATTTATCCAGGCAGTAACAAGCCACACGTAAAAACTGTCAGGCCATCAAATGCAAATCAAGGTGGCCAATTAAAACATTCACACCTTGCTTCAAGAGACAAGAGTTCTTTCTCCCACCCTGGACCTTCCAGAGATATATAAATCCAATTTTCCTAGTTTCCAACTGTCCTCATAACCTCTGATGCCTGCCATAGATGCAGATATAAATTGTCAGGAGAGAATGCTTCTAGAACATGGCTGTATCGCCTGAAAAACCTACAACCCAGCCTTTACTCTTATTTCAGCCGAGGGTTGAATATATTTGGAGTTGTAGACGAGCATCAAATTTACAGCATTTAGTTAATCTGAATATGGAGAAAGATGACAATTCTTGGTATTGAAATCTAAAGAATGTTTTTGGACTGGCAGGTTGTTGATGAAGTTAATCCCAATCTTTAGAAAGTGTGTAGTCACCAGAGTCAGTCTCTCTCTCTCTTCATTCATTCATTCATTCATTCACTGGTATATTAGATTGAAGTAGAATGTCAAAAATTGCTGCTGACTTTTTAATGCCTTTTCTTTCTTTCTTTTGCAGTATGAAGCTTGTTTTCCATGCTTGATTTGTCTGGAACTATCTGATCACTATGCATATGTAGATGGGATATGCTGACTGAAATAAACACAGGTCAAAGAGGGCATTTTTTGTTCTGCATATGGAATACTGCACAGTCAGGATTCTGTAGCTCTTAATTGATTTTAATGGAGTTCCTAAAAATCAGCTCAGGTGAAAAGCAACCCAGAACTATAATCAATTAAATAATGTGATCTAAGCTTGAGATGTGTAACGTGTGAAGGATACTCTCTGTGTTATTAGCTTTGGAACTTTAAGGTCCTCTGTAATTCTCGAGGAAATAGTGCAGCCTTTTGCATTAAATCTTATACAGTAAAGTCTCGCTTATCCAACCTTCGCTCATCCAACATTCTGAATTATCCAATGCCGTCTGCCTCCAGCCCAGATCCACAGCTGTTTCAATACCTTGCAATGTTTTGGTGCTAAATTTGTAAATATAGTAATTACTACATAACGTTACCGTTCTTGAACTGCTTTTTCTGTCGACATGCAGTAAATCATGATGTTTTGGTGCTTAATTTGTAAAATCATAAGGTAATTTGAAGTTTAATAGGCTTTTCCTTAATCCCTCTTTATTATCCAACATTTTCATTAATCCAATGTTCTGCCGGCCCGTTTATGTTGGATAAGAGAGACTTTACTGTATATAGCAAATGCCATCAAAAAGGCCCTGGGTAGTAATGAGAAATAATTACATAACCAAGAATACAACTACATGATTCCATTATATATATATAAATAATTTGGGCTCCTAGCTGTCCCCTGACATAAAGCAACTGCTTTTGAAAATGAAGATAATGTCCAAAGCAGTTTGCAAAAGAAGCTCAAGAAGAGCGATTTTAAAGGCTGAAAAATCACCTAGCAGATCTTTAATTTCTAGACACAAAATACGTACCACGTATGTTAAAAGTGTCTTCCACTGGGTAAATTTCGATAATTAAAAGTCAGCTCGGCAAAATACTGAGACAAAAAAGAGTGAATGTAAATGAAGCAGGGTTGAGAACGTTATGAGGTGTATTTAATGTCTCATCTAAAGCCTGATTGGCTTGATCCAACTAAGTCTGAAGCTGTGCCCCCCCCCCCCGGTGGGGTGAGTTTTGCAGGGAGTTTAGCTCCCATTACTTACAAAGGAACAGGCCATGCCCACTTCCAGCTATTTTACTGAATGGATATGGAGTAGACTTCCCTTCATTGTAACAGAGTACCTTTGAAAATTTTGGCACTCAATCTGACTTGAACTTGCTACTGGTGAGCACAGAACTGGCTTTTCGTGTACAAACAGTCCAGGAGCCTCCCATCATGTAGGAGACCCTTTTGCCAGGAAAAACTTCTCCCTGTCAGAGGCAAGTCACTCTTGTGAAGTACTAATTTCCTCTGGTGGCCAATAGTGGTGATCTTCACTAGTAATACTTCTTTCCATTACAGTAACACCAAGTAATCTTGAAACTGATGGTGCAGCTTACATTTGTTTATAGGCCAAAGAACTACATGGATTTACTCAGGTCTCAGAATTCATAAACAAAAATCCACAAAGGTGGTTTGTCATGTCAGAATATAAAGAAATACAGTGTACCAGAACTCCCTGCTGATTCCCCTGTACATGTCTTTTACATAGATGTTCATGAACACCTTTTCTCATCTTCAAAGAACAATCAGCCTCTAAAGAGCCACCTGCTTGATTGTCTGTGATAACAAAGCACAAAAAATGGGAAATGTGTTATTTATTTTTAAAAAATGTACACACGTGCAAGTAGAGTAGTGAAACCGTTTGTGTGATAGTGATATGGAACATGTGTTCTCCTCCCTGACAAATATTCTTCCAGAAGGTGTATCCGTTGCCTGTAGTGAAACCTGATGAAATAATTTAGAATCCTATTTAAAGTAGGCTATACACTGGTATTTGGGGAGGGGGGAAATATATACTGTACATATAAGTACATACTCACAAATAATATTGATACTATTTGAACGTTTTTTCCAAAACAGGTTAACAAAGAAATAAGACAAAACAGACAAACTTTATATACTGTTAAAAACACTGCTATCCAATTAAATTTGTCTTCAATGTCTCCTCCCGCTTCAAGTGCTGTATCCAAGCCTCATGTTTTCTTTCTACATTACTCTCTTTTCTTCCCCACTTGTTAAAATTTAATTAGTTCCATATTTTTAAGTCTGCCATATGCATAGGGCTTCATGTGTAATTCATAGGAGACAGTGAAGACTGGACTCTGATGCTGAAATTAGTCCTTGCCACTGACATCTGATGCAGACTGACTTCAAAATAGATTTGGTGTATTCTATTAATGTGATGCCTTTAAGCGGAAGAACCTTTGCTCATCTTTTTATTATGACAAAAGGGGCATAAATAATATGGGGGATTTTTTTCAAATAAAAGCAACATTATAGAAAAGGATGAAAGAAGCCCTAAAAGTGAAAAAGTAACAAAATTCTAGACCACATTACTAATCAAAGTTCTGTTATACTTCGAAAGCAAAACAATTTTAGGTTTAGCATTTTTACAAAATTATGTGACTAGGTGAATAATGGAGAGCCACTTCATGGTATCATCACTCCAGTCTCCTAGATCTCAAATATTGGAAGTGTGATGCTTCTAACAACATGTATTACATTAATTACACCAAACATGGGTTCAGTTTAATAATAGTAGAAAGTAACTTAGCTATTGAAGACATTCATTATAAGATCACAAACTGAACATAACTCAAATGCGCAATACCACTGCAATCAAGGCATTTACATTTGTTATCAATTTTTGGCTTAGTTGAATAATGCATTCTATGTAATATTAAGTTTGAATGATTTTGAACATCTCTGCATAACATGTTCTAATATTATGTGTTAACAAGAAAAAAGGATTGGGAAAACAACATAAGGCAAAGCTAAGTAACTTGGTCTCATCCATCAGCCAAGAGAAGCAACAGCTGCAGGGAGTTAGCTTCCTACTTCACTGCCAAGAAGAATAATCTAGTCCATCTGCCACTTATCCTGAAACTACGAAGTAGAAAGGACATATGTTTTGCCTTTGTCATTGGTCAGAAAACCAACAGCCTTGGGCAGCTTTATCTTAGGCATGTTGAAATTCTGCCCTCTTCCATTCTGTGATTTGAACTCGAGTGGACTTATCCAGGATGCTCAAAGGATTGTTCAGCCCATGGCTAAAACAGCGTGGGCACAGGGCAGGCCATAAGCTAGTCCCCATTTTTGTATCATCTGAAGCCTCCCATGAGTTCTTTAATGCTCTCATGCAAAACAAAACAAACAAAAAAATCAGTGCAATGTTTGCTCTCAAACCGCAGAAAATCTCTTAAATGAATGAAAACACGTTCCCACCAACACAAGTACTCCAGGACCCCATTCTACCCTCAAATACTTCCATTTTCCTTTGCAGTCCTTCTCAAAATAGTGGCAACAATGTCAATTTCTATTACCATTTTGAGAAGGATGGCAAAGGAAACTGGAACTTGAGGGGAGGCTGGGGGTCTAGTTGACTATTGGCCCCTGTGCAATTGCTCACCCTTGCTCTGAAACATCTGGAAGTCAAGCATTTCTTCTAATTTAACCACAACTTTCAAGGCAAAATTTAATGGCAAAGTGAGACAAACTGCTTCCCCACTGACTAGACAAGGAAGTGGTGCTCCAGAACTTGCACTCTTTCTTTCCCCCCATTTCTTTTTCTTACTGTTTTTTAGATTGTAATGAGGTGGCCAGGGGCAGTGTATAATAAATTTCAGTTGAATTGCAGATGTTTAAGTAATCAAAAGATAATAAATCATCAAGGAGATTGGCCATGTTATTTGGTTAGAAAAGATATGAAATATCTAAGCATATATATTTTAAGAAAATAGTATTGAAGCATGAATTTCCAAATATTATTATTATTATTTCAAGTATATAGGCCGCCACTCCCTGGGGGCTCGGAGCGGTTTACATCAGACATGAGTGATACAATAAAACAGTAAAACAGTAAAATATAAAACTGATTAGCCAGGTGGGAAGGCCTTCCTAAACACGCTCTCCGAAATGCTAGTAAGTCCTGGAGCGCACAGACTTCAAGCGGAAGAGTATTCCAAAGAGACGGAGCTGCAGCAGAGAAGGCCCCGTGCTTGGTCTTTGTAGATCATATGATCTTGAGACTGGGAACTACAAGCAGCATTTGATCTTCGGATCGAAATGATCTCTGAGGTTGATAAAAGGCGTGTCCGTTTTTTAAAAGATATAACGGGCCGGAGCCGCGTAATGCCTTGAAGGTAAAGACCAGTAGCTTAAAGATGATTCAATACTCGATCGGAAGCCAGTGAAGTTTTTGTAGAATTGGAGTGATGTGGCACCTTGCAGGGGGCCCCTCCAAGAGTCTAGCAGCTGCATTTTGGACCAATTTAAGTCTACGGATGGTAGACCCCAGTAAGCCGATGTAAAGAGCATTGCCATAGTCTAGTCTTGAGATGACCAAGGCCTGGATCACTGTGGCCAGGTCATCTCTACAGAGGTAGGGGGCCAGGCGTCTGATATGACGCAGATGGAAGAAGGCCGTTCTACCGATGGTGGACACCTGGGCTTCCATCATCAATCGAGAGTCTAATTGGACACCCAGGCTCTTCACTTGAGGTGAAGGGCGCAATGTCTCGCCATCTAGGGTCGGTAAATTGATGGTCCCACCACTCGGAAACCCAGCCACAGGATCTCCGTTTTTGCAGGGTTCACTTTCAGCCTGCTAGACTGAAGCCATCTGGTAACAACCTCCAGACACTGTTGGAGATTGCACGGCGCTGTGTCTGGTTGACCAGCCATCTTCAGAATAAGTTGAGTGTCATCGGCGTATTGATAACATTCTAACCCGTAGTCTCGGACCAGCTATGCAAGAGGTCGCATGTAGATGTTGAATAAGAGGGGTGAAAGGATGGCTCCTTGGGGTACCCCACAAGATAGGGGAGACCTTTCCGATATCTGGCCTCCCCACTCAACCTGTTGACCTCAATTACGGAGGAAGGAGGGCAGCCAGTCGAGAACGGTACCTCTGATTCCCACAGTCGAGAGCCGATGAATCAGAAGGTCATGGTCGACTGTGTCAAAATCCGCTGTGAGATCTAGCAACACCAGAAGAGCCGACCCTCCCTGATCCAGTTGGCAGTGGAGTTGGTCCACGATGGATACCAGCACTGTCTCCGTTCCATGTCCAGCCTGGAGGCCAGACTGAAAGGGGTCTAAACCAGCTGTGTCGTAAATGAACTGTTGTAATTGTTCCGCAACAGCTCTCTCAATCATCTTTCCAAGGAAGAGAAGATTTGACACAAGGCGGTAGTTTGCTAGGGTTGAGGGGTCTAAGACGATAGAAAAGGTGAACCACTGCTTTTCACTGAGATCAAGAAAAAGACAAAAGACAGCCGATTTGAATTAAACAGAGGCTGACTCATATGCATATACTTTACGCAACCGTACACCTGACAATTTGGAGCATTTAATGCTATTGAAAAGCTCTATATTTGATATAACAGTGGGTGAGAAGGAAAACTGTATTGGAGTATCATTCTGGAAATTGTATTAGAACTGTGATGACTCATTCAAACATGGAAGCTATCATTTTATGCTAGTCACCAAGTGATCAATATACTGCTGTGAAATAACCTGTGGTCAACACAACAACCCATCTCAGACATCAATAATAACCCTCATTAGTAGTCTTAAGGAACCGGTGTCAACACTAAGTAGTGTATTAGACCACAAATCTCACATTAGCGCAAGATTAGCCCACTTTCTTCCCTACATTGATTTTGATGTTCTAGATACACTCCTACATTGAATTATTTGACAATCACAAACAGAGAAGGGGCACCAGGTACCCAACATTTAGCATGTAACTTACTGCCTATTACAGGGAAAACCAGCTGGTTCCTAACCCATGTGATTTTCATCTTAAGAACAGATAAGCATCCCGAGCTATGAGGATTACCTGGGAAGGAATCCCACTGGAGCATTGCAAAACACCCAAATACCTGGGAGTTACCCTGGACCGTTCTCTGACCTACAAGAAGCACTGCCTGAATATCAAGCAAAAAGTGGGTGCTAGAAACAATATCATACGAAAGCTGACTGGCACAACCTGGGGATCACAACCAGATACAGTGAAGACATCTGCCCTTGCACTATGCTACTCTGCTGCTGAGTATGCATACCCAGTGTAGAACACATCTCACCGTGCTAAAACAGTGGATGTGTCTCTTATTGAGACATGCCGCATTATCACGGGGTGTCTGCGCCCTACACCACTGGAGAAATTACACTGTTTAGCTGCCATTGTACCACCTGACATCCTCCAGGAAGTAGCAACCAATAGTTAAAGGACCAAGGAAGTGACATCTCCGGCCCATCCCGTTTGGGTATCAGCCAGCACGCCAGCGACTTAAATCAATAGCTTTCTAAGACCTACAGAGACACTCGCTGGAACAGCAAGTGAGAGTCCAAAAGTGGCAGGCTAAAAGCCAGAACCTCAATGTTTTAATATATCTACGACTGTATCTTTATATCTTTATATTTTCATACCTTTATACTTTCACATTTATATCTTTTCTATCTTTCTCTTTATTATCACTCTCTCTATCTTTCTACCAATCTTTCGGCTTTGAAATTTTATGTATATATGAAAAATTTGCTCAATAAAGATTAAATTTTTTTTTAAAAGCCAGAACCTCAATCAACAGAAAACTGGGCGACTTGGGAGGTGCTGAACAGACTGCACTCTGGCACCACGAGATGAGGAGCCAACGTTAAGAAATGGGGCTACAAGGTGGAATCTACAACATGCAAGTGTGGAGAAAAGCAGACCACAGATCACCTACTACAATGCAACCTGAGCCCTGCTACATGCACAACGAAGGAGCTTCTTACGGCAACACCAAGGCACTCCAAGTGGCCAGCTACTGGTCAAAGGACATTTAATAGAATACCAAGTCTGCAACCTTTGTGTTTTGTTTGTTTATTTGTTTTTAATGCAATACAACTGTTTGTTTCGCTCCTGACAAGATAAATAAATAAATAGCATGTAACTTGAGGTCAGTATGCTTTAAAATGCAGGATTTTTGGCATCCTGTTTAATGCTCATATTTAATGAGCTTTTATGGTCTTTAAATAAAAGATATTACTTAAAGTAAATGATATATGGCAGCTCTAAGTGTATAGTACACCTTTCCTGTATTTACTTTGCTTATCCTATTTGACCCTCACAATGTATCAAACACCTAAATTCTAGAAAAAAATTATGCAAAGCAAATTTAATGATCCTCCTCAATTTATTTGGTGAGCTCCTGGCATGTAAGAATGAAATGTAGGGCACCTTAGCAAGTGATACGCAGTTTCACTCATTTACATTGGTAGAAATATGTAGTAAGCATAATGCAGAGCTTGAGAGAATTAATTCTTTTGACTACAACTTCTAGTCTTCCAGTCAGCATAACTAGGGAATGCTGAAAGTAATAGAGTAATAATTTTTCCAAGTTCTGACCATAGCTTAAAACGCTCCAACAAGTAGTTTATTACACACATTTCAACAATTCACTAAGCTGATATTAAACCAGGACTTCTCTGTGTAGATTTGTGGTTAATTTATAGTGTCCCCTTTATGCTGAATTGTGCCTAACTGTATAAACTGATTTTTACATATTACAGGAAATTATCTTTAATGTTCCTTATTTCTTTTGTGAGATATTTTCCCCATTACCAAAAAAAGCAGCGGCAAAATACCGCATGCAAACTAAGATCTGATCATTGCGTAATATGCTCTGTTCCAAGTGTACATAGCACTAAAAATTACCCTTATGAAATATAAACCATCACTAAATAAATCATGAAAAGGAAAATGAGGACAAATGTCTGTCTTAAATTTGAACAGTATGTAGCACGAACTGGACACTGTGTACACAAAGCCCACCTCTTCAGAAAATCTAACTGAGCTGCTGAAAAGAACCCCCCAATCCCTTCAAAAATATACAATTGAAGTATTAATGATAGGTAGGCTGGTAGCAGGACTGCTATTATTAAAAGCCGCCACACCTCTCTTCTCACTGGATACAACAGAATTTTCTTTTTGTGACGTGAATAGAGACTACAGTATGTTCTCAGCAGTGCCTGGAACGATGCCCAACATGGAAGATGATTTTCTAAATTTAACTCTCCAACATCGTCAGCAGATAAGAAAGACTAGGAAATGCTATTTGCAATGCCTCTCAGGGTATTCTGATGCTACATATAGAGCAGCAGGCTACGTGGTGTTGTGCCCTGAATTTCAATTAGTGCCTCAAAAATAACTTGATGTCCTTTGGAAGATACAGGAGAGTGAAAGGCACACACCTTCAAAACGTTGGTGGCTTTTTGGTGAACCTATTATGTGTGAATGGCTTCTCATCCTTATTTCAGCTGTTCTTTTTTATTTTTGCACACCATGTTATTTTTTAAACAAGCAAGCTATCGTAAGGAAGAATTACGCCCCAGCCACTTTCAAAATACACCAATATTGGCTTCTACGTATGAATCATTCTGTCTATGGGTAACAAAAATGAACCAGAGTAATGGTAACCAAGATAGTCCCTATTAAAATTTTCCTAATATTGGTATTATTTTGTTCTTTTACAAAGCAACTTGTTGACAATGGGCCAGACCCAGAATTGGTCTTGCTTTAGTGACAGTCCCATGCTGAAATGAACAAAAGATTAGTTCATCTTGATTACCTTGAAGCATGGGGAAAAATGACTACCTTCGGGCCCCTGAGTATACCCATTTATTTAACCATACATACATACCCCGCTTTATCTCTCCTGCAGCATACTCAAAGCAGCTTAACATAAAAGCATTAGCATTCAATTTAAAATATACAAATATGCAAACAATGAATCAATATTAAATATAAACAGTATTTTTAAAAACCATTAAAACATATTCAAAGTAAAAAACCCAAAAACCAGCAACCCCTAACTAGATCTTAAACACTTTCATCTTTTAAAACTTGCCTGAATAACATGGTTTTAGTCTGCCACCAGAAGGACAGCAGGGAGGGGGCCATTCTGGGTTCCCTGGGCTGAGTTTCAGAGTCGAGGGGCAGTCACTGAAAAGGCCTGCTGTCTCGTTCCAACAACTGAGTTTGAGATGGAGGTGGGACTAAGGGAAGGGCCTCTCCTGAAGATCTCAGGGCCTGGGCAGATATGTACATGGGGATGTGGTCAGCCAAATAACCTGGACCTGAATCATTGAGGGCTTTAAAGGACACAATCAGCACTCTGAATTGTGCCCGGAAATAGACTGGCAGCCAGTTGGAAAGCTGTGCCCTTTCATCAGGCTGAGGCTGGCAGGTTTACATGTGCAATTCACTCAACTATTGAATCTAATGTACAGCTTACTTTTATGTAATTTAGCCAAAAAAGGTGAGCAATAGATTTGACTAAATATGGTATATCCAGATTCGACAGTAGCATCCAGTTTCTCTTGAAAGTCAAAGCAGAAAATATGAAACCATTCTCCAGTTCAGTGATGTGGTCAAGACTAGAACAGGTTATGTAGTTGACGCACGGATCACAAAGAGAGAAAGCCAGCTTATTTAGAAGCTGAATTACAAAGTAACAAACTTGCGAGTGTTCAGGCATAAGTGGGTGACTTCTACAACCACAAATGAACCACAAGTAACAGTCTGGATGGCAGAACGTTGCTTTGTTGTAATCGTATGCCTTCAAATAATTTCTCACCTGTAATCCTATGGTGGATCATGGGGTTTTCTTGGCAAGATTTGTTCAGGAGGGGCTGTCTTTGCTTTCTTCTGAGAGAGACTGTGCCTTGCCCAAGATCACCCAGTGGTTTTCCATGGAAGAATGGGGCTTCAAACCCTAGCCTCCAGAATCATAGTCCAATGCTCAAACCACGCCACCATGCTGGCTCTTAGAAGGCTGTTACCAATGTGCACCTAACATTTTTAAAACCATTTTTGCCCTTTCTTGCATTACATTTTGAACTGTCAGACTCCCATCTGTGAAGCTGTAACTTGATCTTGAAAGACTGTCATAAACTTTACTGAAAGTGAGCAAAAAGCATGGTGAATTTGAGCTAAGATAGCACTTGCTGTATATGAATCCTTCAGACATATCTCACAGGTGTTGATGTGTCAAAGCCAAAAACCGGGGTTCTCTGGCTACTTGCCATTTCTCCCAGATTACATTCCATTTTTTCCTTTGGGGAAATAGGTAAACTTTCACTGTACTGTGTATTCCATCTGGAGTAACATTCAGCCACCCATATCCATGCACTCTGCTTCCATGGTTTCCACCATATGTGGCTTGCCACATAAGAGACACCATTCTCCTACATCTTTGTACATAATGGGACCTAAGTACCCACATATTTTGATGGGAGCCCTAGTCCTAGAAGATACCAAGAGCCCACTGTATTGCTGTGGCCACTTTTATTGCTTCCTTAAGGAGAATTCCCACCTCCTTCAGCCAACTACAGCTGTTTGATCCTCTTTCTCCACCACAAGCCTTTCTGAACAGTCAGGAGACTCTCATGAAAAGTTTGAAGAATAGGATTGGGAATGTGGATACACACACAAGCCCACTGCAGTTCTAGCATCTCTAACCTTTCCTGAAGACCCTTCAAACTAGGGGATGACTTGTGAGAGGTTGGGGGGTTTCCTTTTAGTGAATACTAAATTAGATACAACAAAAAGTAAGACATTTTTAGAATAAGTCAAATGGCATTGTGCATGCTGGCCAATTGTAAAATAGCTGTATGTTATTTTCTTGTCCTGTTACATTTCGATGAAGAACCAGTGTACAGTGGTTTGAATGTTGGACTAGGATACTGGAAGACCTTGGCTTGTATCCTTACTCCGCAATGGGCAACTTGTACACTCTCAGCCTCAGAGGAAGGCAAAGGCAAACTGTCCCTGAACGGGTCATTCCAAGAAAACCATGTAATGGATCATTTCTAAGTTGGAAACATCATGAAGGCACACAACAGCAACTACACTTGTACAGCAGGAAGGACTGTACAAAGTCGAACAAAGTCGATATATTGTATGTCTTCAAAAAGACATAAAACGTATCAACTCAGTTTGCCTTTCTCATGTAGTGGTATTAAAAAAGTAGCTAAATACTTTCCTTTCTGAGCCACTCATTCACTGAATGTGGAAAAAGATCATAAGCGAAGCAACTTCTTCCAACACAAAACATGTAGAGAGGACTCTCGCAGTTCAACCAGCACTGATCATCTTCTTCAGTATACCAAATGCAATGTGAGCAGATATGTATGAATGGAGTTTGTTTTCTGAACATAATTGCAGCTACTTACAGTGTAAGTTCCAGCCCTGTTCCCTATCAACAGAGGTGGTTCTCTCATAATGAAAAGAGGATACGGTCTTCCTATTGACTGTACACATTGATTTTGTTTCATAGGACAATAAGCACTGGATGATGGGATTGGTAATTGTGGTTTCCAAACACAATACAGTTTTTCTTCATATTACAATTATGCAAATGTAATGGAGACAATGTTTTGATATGGTAACTTATTTTTTCAGTCTTCCTGCTAGCTTTATTCCAACTTGAAACATTGGGATATAAATTAGAACTTCCTGCCAAAACCAACACATGGGGGAATCTATAATTTTTTAAAGTTTGGATTCTTCATACACTAAAATTAGATGCAGTCTTTTCTATGAAGCCATCTGAGTTTTATTGCAAAAAGCACATAGAAGCCTCAATAATAAAGAATAAGTGTGCGGTGAAAAGCTAATGTAATACCTCCATGGCATTGGAGGGCATCAGAAAAATAGATTTTTAAGAAGCTTTGTAGGGATGTACTTAAAGTACGTACAAATATAGCTGCACATGCTGCATTCTAGAAACAGGTGTTTTAAAGACTGGGATGAGCATGACCTTGTTCATGTATGTATTGTGAAACTACGGAAAGGTAGAATTAGAATGATACAGAATAAAAAACAGTATAAAAAAACTTCCAAGTTTTAAGTAGGGTGGGGCAACTGATTATATATTATCACACTCCTAATTCTTGTCTTCTTCAGTTACCTGCTGTGATTAGGGATTATAGAACAGGAAGCAATTGACATTTGGGGGGAGTGGGGTCAGAGTTACCTTATCTTTGGGAAGAAATGACAGTCACCATGCTGAAGAAAAATATACAAAAAGGCACCAGAATAGGTAAGACAATTTTCCAATCTGGTTTGGAAATAGTTTTTTCTGGTCAGTTACAAATCTATTCTTAAAACTAATGTTTGCTTTCTCTGTCTCTGTCTCTGTCTCTGTCTCTGTCTCTGTCTCTCTGTCTCTCTCTCTCTCTCATTATTCTGGAAACTTGTTTAAAATCATTAACTTAGAATTTAAGAATTCGGATCCCACGAACCTGTCTGAGTCATCTGAATTGAACAGAGATCACAGTCCATTCAAATACAACTCCAGTTTTGGTCTTGTTCCCCACTACTTCACTCCCATTCTTCATTTTAGTAGTGTACATTAAGAAAGTGGGAGTCACTTCGATGCTGCTACAGTTAAATAGCTGAGAACAGACACTTCTTGCATGTGTGCTGCAAACTACACTGATGGTTATCAGTCTACCTTTGATATTTAATGCTATGGACATCAGTTGTGAAGGATAATTCAAGATTTCCATGGATAAAAGTAAATAATATATTTAAAGCACAGTTTTAAGAAATTACATAGGAAACGTGTTCATAAATATTGATGGAAAATATTAACAGTTAAAGAAATGAATGAGGAAAAGGAAATAAACTGACTTAGTTATTCTTTTTTTTGAAGATACAGACGACAGAGTTTTATATTTAACTGCATGCAAGTCTTAATATTCATTGAAAAACTATCTGAACATGGATATAAAATTATCTTGTATAATTTATCTGAATAGCTGCCATAGTGCCGTATTCAATACTAATGGCAGGCATAGGGCTCAAAGCAATTATGCAAGGGTGAACTAGCACAACTATTTATATTATTCATTTATATTTTTATGTATACATGTTAATAGTAAAGTACATGCTTTACATGGACAAGATTCCCGGTTCAATCCACTGCATCTCTGGTAGGCCTGGAAAGATTCTACCTCAAATCTGGGAAGACTGAGGTGCTCCCAGGGAAGATCGGGAGTGGGAATCATGTGGCACTTCAGATATTGTTGGTCTGCATGTCTCAGGAACCACAGCCAGCATAAATAATAGTGAGGAACGCTGGAAACTGCATTTCAGTGGCTTTTGAAGACCCACATGATTCTCACCACTGGCAGAAGACAGTGCCGAGCAAGGAAAAGGAGGTAGCAGGTTATGTTCAGTCAGTTCTGCATACTTTTAATCTTTAGTCTAACGGACTGCTGTGAGTTTTCCACGCTGTATGGCCATACAGCGTGGAAAACTCACAGTAACCCAGCGATTTCGGCCATGAAAACCTTTGACAACACATTGAACAGTCTTAATGTTTGAATGCTTGACTTTTTCTTTTGAGCACATTGAAATAATGATTAAACAAGATGACGAATTACCAGTGTTTCTTCTTTGCATCTGAAGTAACCCCACAAAAAAACAACATCATCAATATCAAGAAGTTGTATTCACCAGAATGTTTATTTCACATTCTAAAAACAACAATTAAAATGTCCACACCATTCTCATGTTCAAAGTTCTAATGTTCTCACATTAGCAGGGGATGGACAAGATGAACTGAAGTGTTGCCCACCTTTGTAGTCTATAAAAGAAAGGAACACAGAATATGAAGAACAGCAAAGAGGGGATAATCCAAACATGGAAACTTCCAATACTGCATCCACATTGTGTCTTATTTTCCCTCTGGTACACCATGAATATTTTTGGGGAGACCCAAGTTATTAACCAGAATAATATAACGCATATGATCCCAAATTAATACCGAACTGCCTGCTTTGCAAGCATCAGTATTATGAAAAGATAGACAGGATTTTTATTTGCCTCTCATGAAGAGTCATGAAAGAGTTAATAATGTAGAATGGTGAAATATTCACGAGTCGTATATAATAAAGCCCATAATCTATTCATGGTTTTATTTTAATACTCATGTAAAGTATAACAGAATATATACAAGAACAGAGGATGAAAACTGCACACATTTCAGTAGTTATGTTGTGTCAAGGCATTTAATATGTACAATTGCCTTGAGTCCCCTTCAGGGTTGAGAAGGGCAAGATATAAATATAGTAAATAAATAAAATAAATAGTTATGTGATTCTTAGTTGTAAAAGGAGGAGTTCTTTGGCTGATACTATGCTCTTACATTTTCCAAATAGGGGGCCTTTCACAAAACCCAGAAATGCACACTTATGTATTCATATGAGAGCTTACCAACATGTGTGATCCTTGAAGGATAGGAATTATGAATAATTTAGGGAGAATGTGTACTATTTGTAAGTAGCATTAAGTTATGGGAGGTTCCACACATTTATGGTTTCTCTGGGTTCTGTTTCTAGACTAATTGGAAACTGGACAATTTGAAAACGTGTGAACAGCAGTATTGGTAATATAAAATAAAAAGATGAATGGATGTTACAAACTGAAGAAGAATGGAACAGGAGCAAATAGCACATGTGAGTGGATGTGGGGAAAGATAAACAAGAGAGGACTATGGACAGTCATGTCGTGCTCTGGACTAGTGGACAACTAATCTAGTCTCACTGCAATTTCTCCCCATCTTTCCTCTCAGCTTCAAATATGTCTCTGCAGCAGAAATGTGGAACATTTATGTTGAAACCGAGAACTGAATTCTGATTAAATAAGATTCTAGGTCCTGCAGTTGTGCAGAGGACTTAAATCAACAGTCCTTTTTTAAAGTCCATGAAAACTACCTTTTTTAAAAAGTCCCCTTGAGACACTCCTGACATGTTGGTTCACAAGGTAAATACATATATATTAATTCAGAGTAAGAGTTCTCCCTGATTACATGTCTAAGAAACTGTTTATTAAGGAGTGACACTGTATCACAACTTTAGTGGACAGTGTTGGGACCACGCCTTTGAATAATAATTGCAGTGCAATAAATGGATATGGAATATGTGCAATCACTACTGGAATGGCCCTGGATTACGATTGTGGATAGTGTGACTTTAATAATTGGTGTAATATTTTAAATGTTTTAATTTGCGGTCTTAATTTAAATGTTTATTTTAATTGTATGTTGTTTTTATGGCATTGAATAGCTGCCTATGTGTAAAGCCGCCTTGAGTCCCCTTCAGAGTTGAGAAGGGTGGGGTTTAAATATGGTAAATAAACAAACATTAATTTATGGTTTTTCCCTCTATTTAAACAGGAATTTAAAACTTTTCCAAGTATTTACTGCATTTCTGAAGATAAAGAGCACCTGCTTTGAATATAGAAGCATTCCCTATGTATCAAGAGTTTAAAATGACAATATTCTGCACTAGATTCTGGTATTTGGTAAATAAATGAATAATCCACTGTGGTGCAGTGGTTTGTATGATCTAGGGTTCAAATTCCTACTCAACCATGGAGACCTACTAGATGATCTTGGGCAAGATCATACTCTACTTCAGATGAAGGCAATGGCAAATCGCACTGAACATACTCTGCCAAGAAAACCCCATCATGGGTTCATTTTCTGTTTCCCTAAGTTGTTAACAAGCTGAAGGCACACAACAATAACAAAAATTGTCAATAAACATGAAAATATTTCAATAGCCCTACAACAGAAGCAATGCTCTTGAGTGTATCTTGAAACTAAGCAGTGAAGACTATACATAGACACTGTATGGAGAATTAAGAAGGGAAAGTAAAGAAAACTGTTTTTGTTTGGACTCTAGATAACTTTTCTATGCTAGATCTAAGTGAAATGCATTGCCCCCTTTCCTTGTCATAAGAGAGTAGAAGTAAGATTGGTTCAGCAATGACAGACAGAAGAGTTTCATTTTTCCCTGGCCAGGGTTACATAGACAGGTTATTAATTTGAGGACTTTTTCAGCAGCTGCTTACCACTGCAGGAGGAAGAAGTGATGTTGTACAAAAATGGGTAGAACTGCAAGCAGCGGATCAGCTTCAGGCTCTTCTCACATTCCAGACACTTTGTAGCGATATCCAGGGCATGTCTGAAAGCCTGTAATGCCCCACTGATATTCTTCAGAGCCAAATAGGCATTACCTAAGCTCAAGAAAGTCAGAGGCTAAAAGACAAAAACAATACTTCAATCAACCAAGAACTGCAGGAGGGAGGGGGAAGTAAGCTAAAAAATGAGTTGTCTAACTGCTTAATTTTATGTGTTTCACTTTTCCAAAAGTGGAGACATAATGGCCATTTTAAAATATTTGAAAGGACGTCATAAGGAAGAGGGAAAGGGCTTTTTCTGCTGGAGACTTAGGACTCAGAGCAATGGGTTCAAATTACAGGAAAGAATATTCCATCCGAACACAAGAACGTCCTGACCATAAAAGCTGTTCAGCAATGGAACTCTCTGCCCTGGAGTGTGGTGGAAGCTCCCTCTTTGGAGGCTTTCAAACAGAGGCTGGATGGCAACCTGTCAGGGGTACTTTGATGGTGCTTTTCCTCGATGATAGGGGGGTTGATAGCTTGTGGTCTCTTCTATCTCTATTATTCTATCAAAAGGTACTAGAAATAAAAGCTTATTGAGCAGTCAAATTAAATTGGGATCTTACAAGTACTTTCATATTCTTGAGATTCCTTGTTAAAAGTGCAAAATAGTAACATATTTATTTAAGTCTCAAAGAGTATTGTGTCATACTGTTTTACATGCAGCAGAAGATATGCTCTTTGTCATGGCACTATGGTGTGCTTTTTCTGAGCCGTTCCAAGTCCCTTCGGGTAGATGATAGCGGGGTATAAATAAACTTATTATTATTATTATTATTAAGGTAAAGGTTTCCCCTGACATTAAGTCTAATCATGTCCAACTCTGGGGGGTGGTGCTCATCTCCATTTCTAAGCCGAAGAGCTGGCGATGTCTGTAGACACCTCCAACGTCACGTGACCAGCATAACTGCATGGAGCATTGTTACTTTCCTGCCAAGGCAGTACCTACTGATCGACTCACATTCGCATGTTTTTGACCTGCTAGGTTGGCAGAAGCTGGGGCTAACAGCGGAAGCTCACCCTGCTCCCCGAATTTGAACCGCCAACCTTATCGTCAGTAAGTTCGGCAGCTTAGCAGTTTAACCTGCTGCACCACCAATAACATGTATAATAATACACATTATTATAATAAGATGTATAAATTCAAAATAGTTTCTTAAAAAACATGGAATTAAGAAAGTGTAAGATATAGGGGAAAATATATATGTCCTTGAATCAATAACGTATTACTTAACATTAATTTATTTGTTAAGTTATGTTCCAATGAGGTTACTGGCTTGAATACTAAGGGAGAGGATTTGAAAATGCTTTTCCAATACAGCCTCACCGCATGCCTCCCTAGGAGTCTCTCCAGAGAGCCATGGACCATTGAACAAAGACAGGGGGAAATGGTGGACTGTAGGTAAAAGAGGACTTTGACAAATCTGGGAAGTGTAATAACAATTTCCAGGTCGATTCAAGAAATAATTTTCCAAACTTCAAATATAATGAAGTGATCCCACTATTGTGCCTGACTCTGAATTTATTTTCTTCTTCTGAAGCATGCTTTTTCTTCTTCTTTTGAATCATCTCAAAGCAAAAATACTCACCTCAGAGCCATTGATGGCCAAAGCTTTCCGCAGAAGCTTGCTGGCATCCAGATGAAGACCATAATGAATAAGAAGGTTTGCTAGATTAACTAAAGGAATATCTTGGAATTCGTGTGGGGTCAAGTTAAAAGCTTTTCGTAAGCAACTGAAAGCAAAGGTGCCATTTCCAAATGCACGCCAGTAAAGGCCAGCCTCATTGAGCACCAGCCATAAAGGTTCCCTTGCCTGAAAGTAAGTAAGCAAGAAAGAAAAAGGTTACCAATGCTCCTCTCAGTGCCAGTCCCCTGTTGTTCTCTCAGGTTTTATAATAGCATGAGTCCAGAATGTAGGCACTGGTTTTTAGGAGAGATCTATCTATCTATCTATCTATCTATCTATCTATCTATCTATCTATCTACACACACACATACAAATTAACTGCTCATTAGTTTTCTCTATAAAAGGGTCAGTCCCCCCAATTCCACCACATTCTAACGAAATTAGGAAAAAGAAACCAGGATGTGGCAATCTAAACAGTAACATATTTCACCCTTAATGGGTAGTTATCCACAACAGCTAGCAAACTAAATATTATTCCATGCTATGTTTTAAAGTATGTGAGGAATATTGAACTGCAAATTGGTATCCAATTGCCTGCTGTATTCGTCAACTGAAGGCTTCATAGCTACCAGTAGTAATCAATATTTGGAAAAAAAAACCCTGATTATGGTTGGAATTATTATCGAGGTTAGTTTAAGACAAGCTCAATGCTTAGCTAGTAATATTAGAAGGAAACAAACAGTATTGAATTCTGCACTTGGAAATGCTCTTCATTTTATTCCATGTCTACCCAACTTTATGCACAGAAATTGTTAGATCAATCTACTGTACATACTTGTGTATAAATCTAGAAATGTTAATTAAAAATCAATCCCAAAAACCTGGGTCAACTTATTTACAGGTCAAATTAAGTACTGTACCTTAAACCTTACAGAAACAACATCAAAAAGGAACCATTCCCTTCTCTGAACAGAGTGACAAAATGCGAGAGTAGGACAACCTAAAATAAACACCAACCTCCTCTACTCTCTTTGCTTTAATATCACTTCTGCCCTTTTTGAGTGTCTGAACTGGAAAATGACAGTGGTGGGCAGGGCTGCTGGGCGCAGAGTGAAAGTGGCATTTACTCTTCCTATGGAATGACCATGGTTCAGATCCATAATTTTAGCTCCTAAACCTGCTCTCGACTTAAACATGATGTGAACTTATGTTAGTATATGAGGTACATACTTTCCCCCCCATGGAACAAAATCATAAACAGTTCTAACCAAAAGGGATGGAGTGAGAATTATTTAAAGTTAACTAAACTAGACTGCTTTGAATGATTAAAAAGGCAGTGGCTTCTGCAGATTTTGCTACTATGGCACAAACTTAATAAAAAAGAGAGGCAAAGAGATCATATTGAAGCTGGTGGACCTGAACTCACCTTTACAATAGCATGATGAATGAATGATCCTATTTGTTGCTGCGTGACTGATTGATTGTTCATACGAGAGTATAATATCTGCATCGAAAGATATTTAATACCAAACATCAGGAGATATAAAAAGCAAGACTTTAATGCAAAGAGTTACTCGACTATAATTATCTAAATCTCATTCTCTTTATTTTATGGACTACAAGGTCTATAAAGCCTGAAAGTCGGAACCTTCTGAAATACAAATGTCAATCATTAATAAGCCCTGCCCACCTCCCTTATAAATAGCCCGACTCAGGGCTGACCCCTCAGTTCTCTTTTTCCGCCGAGCAAGAAAGGAACCTTCACAGATCAGCTCGGAAGGAGTGACTTCTATAAATATATCTCTACAGTAGAACTTAAACATCAAAAATGTCTTCAACAAATTCTTTCAAAAAATGTACGAAGTGCCCAAACATTTATCCAGATAATGATGGGCATGATATTTGTCTGATGTGCTTGGGTGAAGGGCACATAACACAGACTTGTAAGATTTGTAGGGCTTTTACGCCTCAAACTAGAAAAAACAGAGAAAATAGGCTTAAAGCAGCATTATATGAAGAAATTCTTCATTCACAAACTTCTCTAACTCAAAAGAAGTTAGAAAAAGTGACAATAGTGCCTAAAAAGAAGAAAAAGAGCAAAAAGGTAAGCCCTATGGACTTGATAATTGATAGCTTGGCTCATGGCCAGCAGTTACGACTGTTACAGCCGTTGGAGCGCTCTGCTCTCGGGGAGCGCGTCCCCGACCAGCTGCGCTCTGATCTCGGGGAGCGCGCATCCCATCGGATATTCTCCCTTGAACAGCGTTGCCGCGATACCGTGGAGCGCATCAGTGGGAGGCTCCTCCCCGATCCCGGCGAGTGCCCTCCTACATGGGACAAGGCCATTGTTTTCTCCCTCAAAAGGGAGTGCTCTTCACTCCTTCTGGAGTCCTCCCTCGCCGGGGAGCGAGCCTTCAGTAAAAACGGGCCCGAAGGAGGAGGAGGGCCGGGCATTTGAAAGAAAGATGCCAGAGAATACAAGGTGCTGTAGACTATATTCAAAGGGAGGCAACAGCAAACCACTTTTGAGTATTTATTGCTGTATGGGCAACTTCCAGAAGACCTTTTGTTATTTCAAGGAGATAGTGGTCTGAGGCCTAGTTGTTTCTCCATATTGTCTCTGTTCCCCTGAGCTGCGAAGAGATTGTTTATGATTTAACTCATGTACTTTGTCTAGTTGCTGTGTAAAATAATACAGCTGTTACATTACAAGGAGGAATTAAGAACTTTGAAGGGTATGGGAATTTAACCTTGGAGACAGGTGCAAGAGAAGTAATGATGAGATAGCCAAGGGTTGTGTGATGTTCAGAACATCTCAAACTATAAACAAGCATGTTATAAAAATGCCCTGGGACAGGGCACAAGTCGGGGCTTTAGCACGAACCTGCAGCCAAGGTGTTGTGCACCAGGTGGCTACAACGACGACTTCCATTCTGCTACTCTCAGGGTTCCCATCAGTACTATGAGGGTGTCATGTATGGTATGTAATTTGCTTGCTGTAAAATAAATTTAAAACCTTTTTCATCCACAATTGGTGTTTGTTGTTGCTTCTGAATCCAAAAAGCCAAACCTCTCTGGCATTTGGCAAGACAATTGCCTAAGAGAACAGTAAAAAATTCATGGGCCTGCCATAAGTTGACAGGAAAGTTGAAGGTACATTTCTACTACAGTTGGGACTTGTTGTTATCATTATTGTTGTATGTCTTGCAAGATTTGTTTAGTGGGAGTTTGCCTTCCTCTGAGGCTGTGATGCCCACGGTTACCCAGATTATTTCCATAACTAAGTGGGGATTCAAATCTTGTTCACCAGGGGTATAGTTCAATGCTTAAACCGCTATACTACATTGGCTTTTGCTGCTGCTGCTGCTGCTGCTACTACTACTACTACAGCAGCTTAACTTAACAAAGCCTTTGACAGGAAAGCTTCTTCTTCTTTCTTCTTTTTTTTTTTTTTTTTACAATCGTTGTACATTAAAGTGCTCTTTTATATTGCATGTAGCTAAATGAACAAAGCAAGCCCACAAAATTTATTCACAGACGGCTGGTTTCCTTACCTTATAAATAGACAGAGTATAAATTAAAACAATTCACGCCTTTTGTTATTTTTTTAAATAAAAAGACTGAAATACTTTGAATTGAGAAGGTAATCTGTTAACAACTAAACAGCAAAGTTATGCACACACATCTTACTTGTTTTGCATGATCATCAGGCATCTTTACATCCAGATCTAGACGACTGCCTAGTTCTTTGGTTAACAAATATGTCAAATCACTGTTTTGCACATCAGTAATAGAAGAACAATCTGGCTCATAGATATCAGTTTGTGCATGGCTCTCCCCTGGGCTGTTAAGTATTGAATGGATCCTAAATATCAAATGATCAATATACAAGTGTAACCACATGATCGAGACTGCAGAGACATTAATTTTAAGCAAATATACAGATCACAAACAAATCTATCAAAATCAGCATTTACACCTTAAGGAACAGGTGTGAGTTCCCCTGCTTTCAAATTGGTAAACTACCTAAAATCACAAACAAAAGCCCTCTTACAGGTACCCTGTGAATTGTTACAGAGAAAAAGAGAAAATAAAAGAAGACAATCTTTCAAAGATAGAAGATGGACTGATATTAAATTTTTTAAAACAAAGTAGTCCACACTCAGGCCTCTTCAAGTATGTTGGCAGAACACCTTCCCCATGAAGGCTTACTTAGCATCTATATTATGGTGTTTCAGCCAATTAATATCTTTATTTTCACATGAATTAAAAAAAACTGTTCACAGTGCTTTTATGATTGGCAGTCTTACCCTGTTGCTGCTTTTATTTCAGTTTCACAGCCTGTGGTACCTTTATTCTTTGTTGATGGCTTTACTGTTATTTCTAAAAGGTTATCTAGTGTGTATGTCATATTTTAACATACTATATGTTGCTCAGAGGAAATAAGTTATTGGTCAATTTAGTTTGCTTTCATCAACATTCTTAGTTTTTAATAGCAGTTGCATTATAACAACATGCATTACTTATAATTTATGTTTACATGTACTATTAAAAGACACATTAGGAAAATGCCACAGGCATGTATTCGTTATTCATCCTTACCTTTGTCCTCTGTTTTCTGGATGCAAGAAATAGGTTGGTAGTTCCTCTGGGGAAGGAATAACTGGATAGGATTGTACACAATCGGATCTTTTAGGCCACATAATATTCTGCTTATCCTAATTAGAAAGAAAATACTCATTAATTTATCACAAAGTGCTTTTGTTGACCATCACTTTCCTTGCTTGTTAGTTTCTGGTGTACTTTTCATAATGTGAGGTTTTTAAAAATAGGTTTTCACTTTTTTGACTTATTTATAGTGTTATCAATATCCATCTATAGTCACAGTATTTGATCTATGGTCAAATATTTCACCAGTATCAAGATGCTAGTTTTTGTTTGGATTCAACCCCACACTGCTCAAGTCTGAAGTCCTCAACAAGGAACATTTTAGTTAGTTCAGTATAGACTAAGGGTTTCCCTTCCCCCATAGACAAATGGTTTCCCTTCTCCTGTATGATAGTTGGGAGTATTTCTACTCTCTCTGTTTCTGCACTTATTCTGATTGCTTGTGCAAAATGGATACATTTCTACTGCAAGCCTTTTTTGAATCTGACTTCTGCCTTCTTAAACTTTAGTATGAAGAGTATGTGCTATGTGCTTTGAGATCTCTCTCTGCTTGTTTGTCAGATGTAGTGATTGAGTTTTTCCCTCGCTTGAAACCTTAGAAGGGATGGCTATTAGAGTAGTTCAGACCCAGTTCTTGACTATTAAGAAATGCAGTTATTTCTTATTATTCTAAATATACCTTTTGTGATTTTTTAAAGATTGGACTCTGCGTGTTTGCATCCGAAGTTCTGAATTCTTTACAACCACATCACATGGCAGTTCACGCTCTGCTCACTAATGAGGCGATGCTCAACTTTTGTATCCCTGTGTTTTTGAATGCTCTGCTGTATATTTTAGGGTATTTTCCCCTAACAGTTTTCATAGCTTTGTTGTGATCTGTACTACACAGGATTTGAAGATATCCGTTAAGAGGCAGGGGCAAAGCTAGAACAATGCAATCTAGAATCTGAGGCTATCTTGAGCCCAGGATTATTATTATTTTTTTGGAGGGGGGATGTTCCACATAGGATCAACAGATTGCTTTTGGTTCTTAGGATATATTCAACCAACTTGTGGACTCTGGAAAGACATTTCCACTGTTCCCACTGGTCCATCACTGGTGATAACAATGGGGATTCCCATGTGCTGCTTTGGGCTGGTGCCTAAGATCACTCATTAAAAATACTTCACCCTTCTCCCCATGTAGGGAAGAGGTTGTGGCTTGGAGGCACAGGACTAATTCTAGCAAATGCTATGATAAATCTCACCTAGTGGTTCCACTGAGGTTGTCATTATGTTTGCACTTATCTAAGTTATCTTACCTATGCAGGGCAATAGACAGTGAATGACAATCTTGCCTCACACATTGATCCCCACTCTTGCATGCCATATAACTAGGGTGACACTCTATCAAGGGAATTGCTGCTATCTATATAGTTACCCTATAAGCATTAGATTCCAAACCCCATAATGAGAAGACAGAATGGACCAAAGGGGAAGACTCCAAAGAGTGGCTAAAGTCACTGTGGTTGGCAAGAAGCTCAGACTGCATGGTTGTCATACTGGAAATGGAGAAATCACCACCAAACTATAAAGAAAGAGAGGGAAAATATTCAGCATCAAACTAAAGTTTAGGGAAATCCCATTAAAACAAAAACTATCCCTTTACACAAATAATTGTTACAATCCAGTTAGAAACAGTGGCATTACATCTAGTTTTGCAACACGTTTCCAGTTAATTTCTAAAGTAATAACAAAGTTTTAAAATATTACAGAAGTCTTGCACTGCAACAGAAATATATGGACTGATAGAAAGTCTTAGACAGAGAAGCAACATAATTTCTATTTCTTTTTTAGCAAGCTAAACAATTTCTTAGATACATATATTTGGTACTTGTATGTCTTGAAATTGTACCACTAGCTTAACAGTTACTGAAAACAAAAGTTCTATATAGAATAACCACACACTCATATGAGAACAGGGTCTTGAGCCTCATTCACTTGCCTCGTTGGAAGGTTTTTGAACCAGGAAGAAATCATTCATAGTTATCTTTGTTCACTTCATTTTAGATATGATCTGGTTCCTAAAATCTAGACCACCAGCAGTTGAAATATACAACAAACACTGTAACCTTTTGTTGTATCCGTCAACAAGTACAAAAACTTGATTAAAAGTTAGGATGGGACATTTAGCAGGAGAGAGGGGACGTCTGGGTGTATGCTTTATTTGAAGAACAGGCCAAAATATTCTTCTGAGCTGTTCTCAAAGTGTATTTTACAACTAAATAGACAATAGTTGTAAAATACACTTTGAGAACAGCTCAGAAGAATATGTGCGAATGGTATTCTAAAGATTTTTGTACCCTTCGAAAGAACCCATCTCGGTATCAAACTAAACCTGAACCATAAGTTTGCAATGGCAAAACAATTACAAGTTTTGCACTGTTGATTATTGCTTAGATAGGTTTTCTGATATGTGTAGGAGAAAAGAAGGTTCTCAAGGAGCAGAAAGACCAATGCCTTGCAGACAAACCTCGACATATTCAACATTTTCAAACATGTCACCACGATGATAACGAACAGGTTGGTCCCACTGACAATGCAAACTGCGCTGCTGGTTGCCCAGGCGACAAATCTGGTGGTTTCCTGCAGTATATCAATTCAAAATATAAGTTGAAGACTAATAAAGACATTCACAGACAACATTTAGTATCAGCAAAGTAATAAAAATTAGCTTTCTTTTAATTATAACTTGCGTCATATGCCAAGAAATTTCTTTTCTGCATAGAGTAGGAAAATTTTACACATTAAACTTATCAATAATATATTTTCATCCACACAGCAACCTTAAACAAAACATTATTTTCCATTTATGAAGAGCTAGTTGAGAAAGTCAAGACAAAAGATTTATGTTCTCTTTGAGATTGCTTTTGCTTATGTTCAGAGCATTCCATACTGTAATCTTATATAGGAGTAGCCAGGCCACTGTCTAAGAATATGAAAGACCTGCAAACAACTATAAAAAGCTAGCTATACAATTTAACTGACCACTATCATTACCTACATTTAAATCAGTGGTTTGATTATCTTTATGACCCCGAAAGCCATGAGTAACGGTGGCTTGGAGTTCAGGGGTTGCACACACATAAACAAAAGCATAAGAGAACACACTGACAAACCAGAAATTCCCCTTTTAGCTTTCATATTTGTTACAATAATAATAGTTGCCTTTTGCATTTGTTAATGAACCTTCATGATATAATATACCTAGTTGTGCCTCTTTTGCCATTTGTGTCTCATGGATAATGTTCCTCAGGATCTGCTCTTCTTGAATCAGCTTGTGCTTTTCTAAGATCTCTTGTTGCCTCAAATAATGGTCATGCTGCTTCTGATATTCCTTCAGTTCATTCAATGTTCGTTGAAGTGATCTTGAAATAAATAAAGTATCAAAGAAAAGCAGATTTGAGGTAGTTTAAATATTATTTTCCTGTTCCAGTGGTATAAAATAATACTGGTAACAAGATACTACTGCATGGTAGGTTTCTCAAGTTGCTATTTTGTTTAAGTCTCTTTGATTTTTATTTATTGTATACCATTTTAGAAATATTAATAGGATAAAAACAATGTAAGCAAGGAGCAAAACCAAATTAGGTTCCTTGCCACAAACAGAAATATTCTAACAGGAGAGACATATACCTGTCAGTAATTTCACTTTATTGTTATCTATACCTTTCAGAAGAATTATGTTTGGAGGGAAGAAAGCATTCAAAGGGAGGGGAACATCTAAAACCCGCATCTCTTCCCATTCCAATAACAGGAGGCTTTCATGAATGGAAACACTCTGGCTGGGAGTCCATCATGCATTTTACCTTGATTTTAAACAAAATACAGTACCTATGCTGAGCCTCCAGTTTCTGCTCAAGCTTTTGCTGACAAAGAACCGCATGCTTTCTTTTAATTGCTTGCTCAAACCCTGGTTTGGCCTGTAAAGCATGATCATAACACAGTACTGAGTGGTTGTATTCCCCAAGCATCTGAAAAATGAATGAGAATAAAGAGCTTGTTACCAAAATTCAAATGATATTAAATATCACTCTGAATTGTGTCACATTAGTTACTAGTTTTGTCAGACAACTGAATTCTGTTAAATACAACATTATATATTGCAGCTCACAACAAACCTGGCCTCTCAATTCATATAAAATGACAAATAAATTATCTATCAATTTACAGATTAATTCCTCCGCAGAGATTGTTGGAAACAAATCGTTCTTGCATCCTGATTATTCCGCCTCCCTCCCTCATTAGGAAAAGAGCTTGCCAATGATTGAAAATTTGACTAATGAATGGAAAACAAGTTTGTATTTACTGCATATATGTTTCCCAAAGTGTAATAGCTGGTGAAGACATCACTGTAATCCAGAGCTGCATGGACCACAATGGCTGCATCAGCAGAGAAGTGTGCTCTGTGTAACACATTCGCCAAGTTTATCAGTGCAATATCTTTATTGTGCCTGAAAGACAAAAGAAACAAGACTGTCAATAAGCAGTTGATTTGCTATTTATGTATTTATTAAATTAATTTATGCCATCCTTTCCCCAAGAAGGCAGTCTATAAAAAGATTAAATTAGCTTCTGATGCAAAAATGTTTTGTTCTAAACCACTGTCAAAATGTTTGAATGACTGCACCTCTTTATTGAAGATGGTATGCGCAGCATTAGGTGGAAAACAGAGGAACTGAAAATATGGACAAAGTACCAATGGCACTGACAGCACTTGGCTTAATGAGCTTAACTATCAATATTAAGCCCAAACCGGACCCAAACTGGACATATCTGTATTGGTATCTTAGGGTTTACATCTAGCAATAAGAAGTTTAAAAGAAGTGGGCTGTGCAGAAATGTTTTGTATAAAGCTGTCAAATTAGATTGACAGCATTTGCCACATTTTGGTTCAAATTAACCAACATAAGCAGTACACATCTGGTACAGCTAGCACAGGCAAGAGAAGGTGTCAGCTGAACCAATGGATCATGTACATCAAAACTTAGAAGAAAATTCTTATCACATTAATGCATCCTTCAATCAAACCTAATCAAGACACATTTGCTTTCCTTGTTTATTCTAATTTGCAATCACACATCAAATGACACTCCCAGTAAAAACTATCTCTTTCATTCATGGAGAAAGTCTCACCTGCTAGAAAAATGTAGAGCCCGCATGGCACACTCCACAACTTGATGTGGTTCATTCTTTATTCGCCAATAGAAAGAAGCCATATTGTATAATATCCAGGAAGAAGAATTCTGTATAAATTAAGAAAAGTGATTAACATAAAGACAGATGTTGGCTAAGTTTTTTGTTGGACGTGGATGAAATCAGATCTTGAACGTAATTCTTCATAACAAGCACTTTCTTTGTAATGTCCTCTTTTCATAATATGATATCCAAAACTAATTCCAACAAGCAGGAGCTGACCACACAAGTATTAGCACATTCTAATCTGAATTAGGCAGGGAACAATTGCAGACACAAATACTTTTGTAATTACAAAGTTTAAGAGCTGTTTTGAACCATCTAGAAAAGAGCTTCTTAAACTTTTTGTGGAGTACAGCTGAAGCATTTTCTGCAGACTCCACTGTAAACACTGCACTTTCTTGCTAACAGATTCATGTAAATGGGCGCTATTTAGAAACCTTTTAGTATTGCCAATTTTTGTGACCCTCAGTACTGAGCTAAGGAGAGCCCATTTGGGGTCAGGACTTAAGAAGTAGTGATCTAGAACACAAGTGGGCAACTTTCAGGGGTTGGAAAACTGGGGACCATAACCTGCTGCATGGTGTTGCATGGTAGACCCCTCAGGACTACCTCCCCCTTCAAAGAAAACATTCACAGGACAAATTCATGAATTTTTGGAAGCAGATCAGGAGATTTCAAAGAGCACCAACCTCATTTTAATGCACATGCTTCCTTTAAGATCCTTTTGTCATTGCCTAATTCAATGCAGTTTGTAAAAACTGCCAGCCCACCAATTAAAAACAACCAATATTGAACTTTTTATTATATGTACAAAGAAAGATGGGGGGGGGGGGGCAACAAAAATGAATGTGGGAAAAAAAGGTAAATCATGGTCCAAGCCAGGGATGGGAATTCAATGCCACTGAACTGTTGCTGAACTGCTACCAACTCTAGCCCACACAGTTAATGGCAAGGAGCATTTTAGGTCAATAGTATATAAAAGGCCACACAATTCCTAGCCTTGGACAAGTCATACACATAGATACAAGCTGACATGGGAGCATATGAGTTCATGTTGGGGGAATTAAATAATTGGGTAGTGTGTGCGATGGCCATACATGTCCTAGAATTTTTTTATTTGTTGAACAAAGCCAAGGTGGTCATTGTTATTGTACTCATACCTTCATGAGGCCTTCATAAATGCGATGACCAATCTCCTCTATGTTTCTTCCTAATTGTCTGGATAAGTAAGTCAATATGGGGTCCTCTTTAGGTAACAAGGGTGCTGAAAGATTAACTCTTTCTTGGATCCCCTAGAGAGAGAGAGAGAGAGGGAGGGAGGGAGGGAGGGAGGGAGAGGGAGAGAGACACTAAGTTACTGGACATATATGCAATGGATTTTCTAGTACTCAGCTGGACTGATGTGACATTTCAATGGTCTGTTCTCTTGTTCTTCCACCACAAGTGCTGCCAGCATTTCTGTATTTCACCAATGTGTTTGAAATGTATACAGGGACTGTGAACATTGGAATTGTTTGACAGCTAAGATATCACTAATTCATGTGAACCTTGGACAGGCACTCAATAAAATAAGCAATGACTATGTTGCAAAGCAATAAACCACATAGGTGATAACACTGTGGTGCATTTGCATAAAAGGCTTGGTCAGGATTCCAGAGAATGTTAGTTTACTATGGATTAAGCTGAACACCTGTTGCATTATCATAGGGTGTCTGCACCCTACACCACTGGAGAAGTTACACTGTTTAGCCAGTATTGCACCACCTGACATCTGCCGGGAAGCAGCAACCAATAGTGAAAGGACCAAGGCAGTGACATCACCGCCCCATCCCGTTTCCCATGACATTTTCAAACCAGAAGCTCTACTGTAACATCTGTTTGTGCTAGCAGGAGGCAGCAAACATAAGTGAATGGGATGTGTGCGCCAGGACATAAATAGCTTACTGAATATGGAGAATGCTAGAAATATACCTAGTTGATTACTTACCCTTAAGTGTTGGAAAGCATGAATACTATATGGAAGATCTAGAATTTTTGTACATTCTGGCTGTTCTAGGTCTGGAGGTAAAGAAGACTTTGTGTCTATATGGTCTTCGGGGCTGAAACACAAAATCAATGTGTATTTGTTTTCAATGAAAAAGATCACCAAATATTAACAAATAAAATAAATGTCTAGAAAACAATATTGAAGGTCTCTCCCCAAAGATGTTGCACTATTATCTATATAAATAAAAATGTAATGTTCATTTGTGGGATTAACGTAACTCAAAAACCACTGGACGAATTGGCACCAAATATGGACACAATATACATACCAGGCCAACAAGTAACCATTACTCATAAAATACTAAAAAAAAACACAGCAGAAGAGACTTCAAAACCCAAAAAACAAAAAATGCATTACAACCCATGCGAAAAACCACCCCCATACACACACACACAAACATGCATATATACACAAATATATATATACACACACAAAACACACATACACAGACTGGGCCACATCAACGCGTGGCAGGGGACGGCTAGTACACAATAAATATATTTCAAATTATGTATTTTGAGGGGCATGTTTCCCTCACTAAGCAAAGGCCCCTTCCACACAGTTGTATAAAATCCCACATTATTTGCTTTGAACTGGATTATATGGCAGTGTGGAATCAGACAACTCAGTTCAAAGCAGATATTGTGGATTATCTGCCTTGATATTCTGGGTTATATACTGTAGCTGTGTGGAAGGGTCCAAAGAGCCCCTAAACAAAGATAAGGTTCATTTTCCATTAGCAGGTAATTCCAATCTATTGGGGGAGGGGAGAGATTTTGATTCCAATTCAATACTTTTTGCTACTTACAGCGCTTTTGTTCCCCATTTCACCACTTAAAGATCACAATGATTTTTAGGATAATAATTAATCAAACCTATCTATAGATGAACCTATGAGTACAGAATTGCACAAATCCAGTAATATAAAACTGGCATTAGTAGAAGAATGGCCATTAATTCCTCTGAGAGAACAGAGTGTATCCTGCAGGGACATATCATTTACCTCACTTTGGGAACATCTATTGAGCAAATAGTCAATAAAGAATCAATAAGAATCTATATGACTATAATGCAGCGTTTCCCAAAATTTGGGAAATCCAAAGGTGATCCAATAATCCAAAAAGACATGCCTTATTTCAGTGCTGTCCAACTTCTACGGGGTCCAGGGCCGGATAAAAGGTCACTGATGACCTAGGGGGCCGCTCGGCCCCGCCCCCAGGCCCCGCCCCCAACCCCAGGCCCCGCCCCCTCCTAAAACGGCCGAAAAAGGGCAGAAGGCGGCGCCAAGAGCAGCGCGTCACAGGCCTGGCATGACGCGCTGCTCTTGGCGCCGCCTTCTCCTCCTTTCGGCCCCCCACCCTAGGAAGGGAGGGGGCCGCGAAAGGGCAGAAGGCGGCGCCAAGGGGCAGCGTCATGCCAGGCCTATGATGCGCTGCTCTTGGCGCCGCCTTCTGCCCCCGGGCGGCTCCCACCCTAGGTAGGGGGGGCGCCGAAAAGGGAGGAGTAGGCGGCGCCAAGAGCAGAGCAGAGCGTCACAGGCCTGGCGTGACGCGCTGCTCTTGGCGCCGCCTACTCCTCGGCGCTCCCCCCTCCGCCCTAGGAAGGGAGGGGGCGCTAAAAGGAGGAGGAGGCGGTGCCAGGGGCAGCGTCACGCCAGGCCTGTGACGCTGCTGTTGGCGCCGCCTTCTGCCCTTTTTCGGCGGCTCCCCGCCCTAGGTAGGAGGGGGCGCCAAAAAGGAGGAGCTAGCTCTCTTCCTCCTCCCTGCCCGCCTCCCCTCCCCCGGCCGCCATTTTTTTAATAAAAAAAAATCTTTTTTTTTTCAAATTTAAAAATGGCGGCTGAGGGCATAGGTGGGGCCGTGTCCAACAGGCCACGGGGCCGGATGCGGCCCCGGGGCCGCCAGTTGGACAGCCCTGCCTTATTTAATAAGAACTGGGCTAAATTTAGGTACAATTTGTACTATACCTTCAATTGTAACTCTTCTCCATTCATGTACAATTAGTCACATCATACCTGATATCTTTGCTTTCTAAGGTAATATATGTGCCATCATAGAGATCCAAGTCCCCTAATGGCACCTTCGCTTTAATACAGTCTGGATCTTCTTTATTATGTCTTTGTTCCAGCCCTGTGTCTCGATCCTCATTCTCTTCTATATGGATCTTTTGAGCAACCAATTGTTTCTACAAGATGTGGAAAAATTAAAACATGTTCAAAATAAAGAAATTATTAACAGATATTAATTCATATCTCTATGACAATTTCAATTTGGAAAGGAATATTCCCAAAAATGTTCATACATTTTGTTTTCAAAAAGACTTGGACAATGAAAACATGCCAAATATTTCTTGATGCTTATCAAAAATGGAGCAATAATTTATTATACAAGGATGTAGAACCTGAAGGATCATCTGTGTGAGCAGAAGCTGTCTGCAGGAAATGGTCACACACATTCTCCCAATTCCCCCTACTTCTGCAGTTCCCTGAACTATATACCATATACAGTGTTACCTCGCTACTTCGCGGTTCACTTATTGCGGACTCGCTGTATTGTGGATATAAAAAATATTAATGTAAAATGTATATATCATGGTATTTTCGCTGTTTTGTGGGGTTTTGCCACCGCCGCTCTCCAAGGTGCTTTCCCTCCTCAGTCCTCCCTCTCTCCCTCCAGCCCCGAAGGGCATTTCCTTCATTTCCTTCACTTTATTTTAAATTTATAAAGACTGAAAATAATGTATAAATATGAAAATAAATAGAGCATCCCTACATCGTGGTTTTTCACTTATTGCGGGAGGTCCTGGAACCTAACCCCAACAATAAGTGAGGGAACACTGTACTTCAATTCATTTCAACAGGTTCTTGAGAGAGACTTTTGGTGCCTTTTAACACCTGTACAATGTGTAACATCAGCAATGAGGAACTGGGCAAATAAGCATTTCCTATGAAATGACATGCTAGAAGCGATTCAACAGATAAACAAGCTGATAAAGACCTGTCTCTCCCAGCAGGACTACCCAGTCAATTTTAAACAATTAATTCTAACTTTGCTTTTCATTAGTATTGGTGCTTTCATCTTTGTTCTATGTATTTTAATATATGTATGATACTATGTTTTACCTGTGTATATTAACTATGTTGTATCCTGCCTCAAACCGTGAAGAGATACAAACAAAATGTATTATGATTATAATAAATGCCCCCCCCCCCGAATTCAATGCTCTAGCTCAGGGCTGTCCAACCGGCGGCCCAGGGGCCGTACACGGCCCCCAGCCTGTTGGACACGGCCCCCGTTATACCTCCGGCCGCCATTTTTATTTTTTTAAAAAATTCTAATTTTTAAATAAAAAAATGGCGGCCGAGGGGAGCGGGAGCGGGGCAGGGAGGAGGAAGTGAGCCAGCTCCTCCTCCCTGCACCGCCCCTCCGTCCCTCTCTCCGCGCCGCCGATGCAAACCGGATTGCATCGGCGCCGGTGAGAGAGGGACAAGGGGTGGTACAAGGAGGAGGAAGAGAGCTAGCTCCTCCTCCCTGCACCGCCCTCTTCTTCCCTCTCTCGCCGGCGCCGATGCCTTGCAAGGGAGGGGGGTCCCCCGGCGGCCCCTCCCTCCCTTGCAAGGCATCGCAGCAGCGGCTGAAGCCGGCGCCCGCTTCCGCGGCTGCCGCGATGCTTTGCAAGGTAGGGGGTCCCCCGGCGGCCCCTCCCTCCCTTGCAAGGCATCGCAGCAGCGGCTGAAGCCGGGCGCCGCTTCGCGACTACCGCGATGCTTTGCAAGGGAGGGGTCCCCGGTGGCCCCTCCCTCCCTTGCAAGGCATCGCAGCAGCGGCTGAAGCCGGCGCCCGCTTCCGCCGCGGTGCTTTGCAAGGGAGGGGGGTCCCCCGGTGGCCCCTCCCTCCCTTGCAAGGCATCGCAGCAGCGGCTGAAGCCGGCGCCCGTTTCCACGGCTGCCGCAATGCTTTGCAAGGGGGGTCCCCGCGGCCCCTCCCTCCCTTGCAAGGCATCGCAGCAGCGGCTGAAGCCGGCGCCGCTTCTGGCCTGCCGGCTGCGCAATGCCTTGGAAGGGAGGGGGGGTTCCCCGCGGCACCTCTCTCCCTTCCAAGGCATCCCGACAGCAGCTGAAGCCGGCGAAACCGCCAGCTTCATCTGCGGCTAGGATCCCTTGGAAGGGAGGGGGTGCCCCGTGGCTCCTCCCTCTCTCCCAAAGCTTCCCGGCAGCCGGGGGCAGGGCCGGGGCCAGGGGCGTGGCCAGGGGCGGGGCCGAGCGCCCCCCCCCAGGTCATCAGTGACCTGGAATCTGGCCCTTGGCCGGTTAGAAGTTGGACAGCACTGCTCTAGCTTTTAATTTTCAGTAGACATAACAGTAGACTTTATAATACCCCTTAAAAATATTGATGCTGCATACAACTGTTTACAAAGTTACTTTTGTTATTTAGCTTAATTAATTATTGTTTACGGTTTGCACTGTTGTTGTGTTGTAAACTGCTCTGAGTCCCCTCGGGGAGAAGGGGTGGGATACAAATAAAGTATACTTCATCTTATTAGAAAGAGTTCCTCACATTGTAGCAAAGAGACTTGATAACTAGGCTTGTGTATTTTGGCTGAACTTCTATCCGAATTTTGGGGGACCCACGGATCTGTGTTTGAAAATGGGAAGGTGTCTGAATGGCCATTTTCGGTCTGCAGCTGGAAAATGCAGCAAAATCCAGCCTATTGGTGGCAATGGGGGGGGGGGTCTTCCCAGATCCCCCTTCTCATCATTTTTAGGGCTATGGGATGAAAATGGCCACACCAAGTTTGGGTCATCCCCTGATTTTTAGGAATTTATTTTCTTTCTAGAAATAAGATATCATTTTAAAAATTTCCAAAAAGGTATCCTCTGATGGGCACCATTCCTTCCTGCCAAATGTCAAAGATGTACTTCCACATCACATAGGACATGACTACACTTTCTTTACCAATAAAAAACATCAGCAACTTCTTTCAAAACTTTTGCATTTCTTGTTCTCACAACACACTGGGAGAGGCCAGCAGCCAACCATCCACAGGCAAGCAAGCAAGCAGATTGTTCCCTTATTAGAAAAACACTCCTTTATGATCCACTCGGGGGGGGGGGGGGGATTCAAAATGTATTGTGGGAAATCTAGCCTTTTTTGGAGAAAAAAAACTCCCAAAGTTTTTGGAGAATATTATATTATTTTAAGTCTTAGTGGTTCAGAGCAGGTCATCAGCTTCACTGATTTAGAATTGTAAGGCAGTGGTAGCCTCCAAAAAGGGCAATGGAAGAGCTCAGGGACAAGGGGAGAAGCCACCTGCCTGACTGCCAGCCACCTGCCTGCCTGACTTCAGGTCAGGCAGGCAGGTGGCTGGCAACAGGAGAAAATGGGGACTGGTCTGCTGGCTGTGGCTAAATTATTATTACTAAATGATATTAAGAAAGCAGAGAGATTGCAAAGGATAGGATTGTTAGAGGAAGGCTGGTAGAACTTGTATTGGTGCTTTTCACTGGTACAATTATTTTAAATAGTATTAACAACAATAATCTTTTATGTCCTGATAGAGGTTGGAGTTAGAGAGAGAGAAACAATAGGTTCTGTTGGATTGGGAAAGCTTCCACAGAAGCCCAATAGTTGTATTATTATTATTAGGCTGCAACAGCTAAATGATTATCATTATTATAAGGAATATAGAGAAGGCAGAGAGCACAGAGACAAATATAAACAATAGAGAGAACTTGTGATAAGATTGCAAAGGAGAGAAATTATTAGATATTGGTGGTAAGTTTGTAGATAGGTAGGTTGGTAGTTTTCTGAGAATGAGGCTTAAAATGCCAATGGGTTTTTGTGCTGCATCAAAAGGAGTATAGTGTCTAGATCAGGCATCCTCAAACTAAGCCCCAGGGGCTGGATATGGCCCTCCAAGGTCATTTATCCGGCCCTCGCTCAGGGTCAACCTAAGTCTGAAACAACTTGAAAGCACACAACAACAATCCTATCTCATCAGCCTAAAGCAGGCCCACATTTTCCATTGAAATACTAATAAGTGTATATTTGTTAAAATTGTACTTAATTTTCATTATTATATTGTTTTTAAGTGTTTTCCCCACTACAAATAAGATATGTGCAGTGTGCATAGGAATTCATTCAAGTTTTTTTCCCCAAATTATAATCTGGCCTCCAACAGTTTGAGGGACTGTGACCTGGCCCTCTGTTTAAAAAGTCTGAGGACCCCTGGTCTAGATCGAGGGAAGTTACGGAGCCTCTCTATTCTGCTTTGGTTAGACCTCATCTGGAATACTGTGTCCAATTCTGGGCAACACAATTTTAAAAAGATATTGAAAAGTTGGAAGGTGTACAGAGGAGAGCAACTAAAATGTTCAAAGGTCTGGAGAACAAGTTCTATGAGGAGTGTCTTAAAGAGCTGAGTATATTTAGCCTGCAGAAGGGAAGGTTGGGAGGACACATGATAGCCATGTATAAATATGTGAAAGGATGTCATAAGGAAGAGGGAGCAAGCTTGTTTTTGTTGCCCTGGAAACTAGGACTCCGAGCAATAGGTTCAAATTACAGGAAAGGAGATTCCACCTGAATATTAGGAAAAACTTCCTGACTGTAAGAGCTGTTCAGCAGTGGAACTCTCTGCCTCAGAGTGTGGTGGAAGCTCCTTCCTTGGAAGCTGTTAAACAGAGGCTGGATGGTCATCTGTCAGGGGTACTTTGATTGTGCTTTTTTTTGCAAGGCAGGGGGTTCACCTAGATGTGTCATGTGGTCTTTCCCAACTATATTATTCTATGTGTCTATGATTCTATGACTAGATGAGGTGGAAGGATCTGGTTTTCTCTAATTTTGGGCTGCATTTTAATGAACTACATTACATGGTCTAAAGGGGATCAAGATACTTGTAATAAAGGGGTTAACTTATTGAGGGGAAGTTGGAGACAATGCAGGGAGAATGGGAGCTTTTAGAACATGCATGTGCAAATTTCAGCCCTCCAGGTATTTTGGACTAACTCCAAAAATTCCTAACAACTGGTAAACTGGCTGGGATTTATGGGAGTTGAAGTCCAAAATACTTGGAGGGCCTAAGTTTGACTATGTCTATTTTGCAACATTCAGAAAGGCTGGATTCTCAACTTACTAGTGGGAGGTGGAGAGAAGAGATAAGAGAGGGAATGCAGGAAGCTGGACATTAGCTTAAAAGAGTATCTTATATACCTGGTATTGTGCTTTTTAAAACTAAGGTTTTCTCCACTGTGCCAAGAACTGTCATCATATGTGTATCTATTGACTACAGTTGTTTCTTTTCATGGAACACTGTTGCAAAATTGCAATGGATAGTTCATAGGGTGGCACTAATCAGTTGGACCATTTCTTTGAATTGCCCCCCACCCCATGATTGAAATGAAGAGCATACCATTCTTTATCAGTGCACTGTTTCCGCAATACTGTGCCACTGAAAAAGGTTTTTGGTCCAATTAGTAGTAGTTAAATTATCAGTAAATCTGCCAGGGTCAAGCATCTGTGGGTATCCAGAAAGCTACTTGGGATCATGCAACGAACACCATAAGGACCCCCAGAGTTTTTTTCTGGGGCTACACTAGCAAGGAGTGATCCAACATCTGGAGGACCACTTTTACGAGCATATCATGGGATCAAATTTCAAGGATATAAATTTTAAATTTTCTTAATATAATTTACAGGTAAAATAGTGTTTCATACTTCCAATGTTATACAAAGCAGTTTGAAATCTAATTATACAACTCACCTCCAGCTCTTTGAGGTAGTTAACAGTTGTTTCTTGTCTCATTAGTATCACTAAATCATGAGGATGCTTCAAGTTCATTGGTGAGTCGACCTGAAAGAGAGTTCAAAATAGCCATAGTTACAACTTTTAAAACAATTTACTCAGAGCCTTTTTAGAGGAAGCAATCCTGGCTTGCTAAATCATAGTGTTGCAAGACAGGAATGAGTGCAGGACACAGGCCCTTATCTCATGGTCTGTAAAAATTAATTATAATTTAGAGTGCATTTACTGAAGAGGATCTTAAAACAGTTTGAACATAGTTTAAGAATCTGGTTGTTAAAGTAGCATTAAGACATAGTTCCCCATTTTGGATGAAACTGCAATTTAAGGTAATCACAAAAAGTATGCAAAGATGTGCATGTAAGGGAATGGAAGCAATGCTTGCTCCATTTGCTAAACAATGTCTTAACAAATCAGGAATTTTATACCTGAATTAGGTCTTAAACGCTAATCACAATTATTAATTTTCAGACCAGAACTGATCCTTTGGTGTCAGGTAAAGTAAAACACGTTTTAATGATTTTTTGAATTGGGGGATTAAACTAAATGACTTCCAAAAGTACAATAAATAAGTTTTTTAAAAAAAATTATTCAGGCAGCCATTTAAACAAGAAAGTTGTCAAGAGTGAAGTGAGATGTGTGTGCAAGTGTGAGTAGGGTATTTTAAGTGTTTTAAACTCATTTTAAAATTCTATTTTAATATTTATATATTATAGATTTAAATTGTAATATTGTGAGTGACTCTGTAGATTTAGCAGCTATTTCCACCAAGGACACAACCCCGTTTATGATGTTATAGCCCATATTGTATAAACATTTCTAGGGGAAAATGTACTTTGCCTGCTAAGACGAAGACTTAATAAAGCACCCAACTTTTAAAAATTAGCTTAGCAAGAATTCATTTAAGGAGGAACAAAATAATTCCACTGAAATGCTGTTTGAGGAGAAAAGGTAAGTTGTTAGCTTATGTTTGACAACTTCCATTTCTGCCCCACTAATAACCTGGCCTATCACACAAAAAAGTTCTTTCTCAGTGCATATCTATGATCACCTTCATACAGTTGTCTTAATACAAACTGAACATTAGTTGGAATACTAAAACTAAAACTTGCTTTCTGGAAAACTAAAAACCATTAAGGCCATTACATTTTTGCTTATGGTAGGAAACAAACAGCTAAAGAGGAAACACAAAGTAACAGGGAAACCTGATTTAAATAATAAATTAAAACACGAAATAAAATTTCGTAACTTTCAGAAGAGTTTAAATTGAAATATAGAATATCCCTCTTTCCACATTTTTCTGTCTATATAATGACACTTCCTCTGAGGTTTTCAATACCAGTAAATCTATCAATAGGGTGTAACATTAAGATAAAAATTTCACAATGAGTAGGTATGTTAATCATTAACATAGTTGTTGGGATATTGTAAGGGATAAGTTAGATCAACTTTGCTAAATGTCAGCAAATTACTTCTCCTGAGAGGCATAATGAGTATGCCAGTGCAATTTATATAAAAATATAGGTTTGAGTCCACCATTTTCTGAGATGCATAATGAGGAGTGAATTATTTCTTGATACACAGATGGAGATGACATATGTGTGGAATCAGCAGCTGGGAAATAATTCTACACTGCAAACATGTCTACTCAAAACCCAAACCCAAATAATTTGTTGTTGCATATTGATGGCACAGTGGGTTGAACCACTGAGCTGTTGACTGAAAGGTCGGTGGCTCAAATCTGGGGAATAGGCTGAGCTCCTGCTCTAAGCCCCAGCTTCTGCCAACCTAGCAGTTTGAAAACATGCCAATGTGAGTAGATCAATTGGTACCGCTTTGGCAGGAGTAGATCAATTGGTACCGCTTTGGTACCGCTTTGTGGCTGGCATTACTCAATGCAGTAATGCCAGCCACATGACCTTGGTGACATCTATGGACAATGCTGGCTGTTCGGCTTAGAAATGGAGATGAGCACCCCCCCCCCCCCAACTTGGACACGACTAGACTTAATGTCAGGGGGAAACCTTTACCTGACCTATGCCAACCCTCTGGCAAACCTATCACAGAATTTTCTTGGCAACATTTGTTCAGAGGAGGGTTGTTTTTGCCTTCTCTGAGGCTGAGAAAATGTTAAGGTGAACATGCAAAGAAAATATGTGTGTGTGTATTTGTATGTATGCATATGTGTGATCTATATCTATAGGGCGTTTCAAAAAGATGGACTCAAATTGAAATGGCTGTATCTCTTTAACCATGAACCACCCATGAATGATTTTTTTACCACTTGAAAGGTGGAGTCTTGAGTTTCAAAAGGTTACCACTAGATGCCTCTCCCAGTACATAAACGGCCCTTAGCCATAACCATAACATAAGGTCTAATTAGAAAGTCTCAACCTGAAGGGCTATTTTTTAGCTTTGTTTCTGGCTGAAAGTTGTTAGTAAAACTTGATAACTTGATAGCCTATTAAATCATTTCTAACGTTTTGTGTAATTGTAACATGTTGTAATAATTAAATAAACTGTTTTGAAATTGGGTCCATCATTCTAAAACAAGCAGTACCCACGTTATGAACAAGTTCTGTAGGTTTCTTCTTGTTGAATTTGTATGTATGTTGGAACAGGTACATTTTAAAGTGTAACACCAGCCATATATATAAGCTTTGGATAACAGGAAAAGGTTAACACCCCTGTGGTGTTTATTTTGCTATCTGTGCCTTTGTTCACTTTATGTCCCTGTGACAACTGGATTTTGAAAAATGTGGCTTGTTGTGGAAACAAGGATTGGTGATAAAGCTTCAGTTGAGACACCTTTTTCTGTATATTGAGCTGTTAACCTGAGAATATACATCTTGGGCAGCTGTAAATGACTCCACATAAGAAGATCCGATTACAAAATAAGAGTAATTTCTGATAGGAGAGATGATCAGTTGAAAGCTGATATATATATATGCTGTGGTCTGAGGTAGGGAATCCCAGATTCAGAACTGGGAGATCCATTGAAACAAAGCTAACACATCTTTAGGAAACACTCATGACTACAGGTTGTGTGCTATGATAACAATTTCATGGAAATGAAGTGGCCAAATAAATTGGTTTTGACAATTATTAAATCAGAATGTGAAAAATGCATGACAATTATAACCCGAAGCACTGAAAAGAAGATTGTACTTTAGAAATTGTAACAAGATTTAGTGAAAAAAGCTTAAAGATGAAACATAAACACAGAAAAAAATGAAGAATCTTCAATACCAAGAATGTCTAAAGACTATCATTCAGTGTACTTCTAAGCCTACTACTTTTAAACATTTCTTATCTTACTTTTTGTTATTTGATATCTCAGCTGCCACATGGTGACCTATGCCAGAGATATTTCTATCAACTTCAACTTGGAAATCAGTTATACCTCCTTTGGAAGAAAAAAAAGAGGAAGAACCTTATTATTGTGTTGTTTGTCCTAATAACATCTCATTGTCATCACTGTAACATGTTTTGCCTGGAAAATCTCAAATCAGGATTTGGTTTAGCATTTTAAACTATCTGCACCAATCAGCTTTGACCTTTATTATAAGAGTGCCACATGGCCCTGCTTTATTTCACATTTATTTCCAAGTTCTGATTTTGACCTCTTAAACACGATATAACTTGGATCTAGAGTGTTTTCAGTTGTTCAAAGGAGTTAACTCCTCCAGAAAATTCTTTCCGGGAAATTTGACTTTTTGGCAGCTCCTTTGTTTTGCAACTCTTCTTCATACATACAGGGATTCAAAATCTGATCTCCAGAATCATAGTCCAACACTGAACCACTACACACTGGTTCTTTGAATCTGCTGAACATTGGGTACAAAAAGTCATATTTTCTTTCTGGTGTTTTTTTTTCCTTTTTTAAAGCTGGGGAAAAACTTTATTAAAGATGAGCATCAACAGATTCCATGCAGCCCTGTATTGTAGTTATATTTAGGCATTCCCAGTACAGTATGTTTTTGTGTTTTAAGAAAACCATTAAAATCTGGGAGGAAACAATTATAAAATTATACCAAGAACAACTGAAATTCTATATTCTGAGAATCATGTAAAATCATGAAGTCTGTTTTCTGTATGAATGTTTGACACAATGTGTTCTGCTTTTGCTAGTAATAAGGGACATAGTTTTGTCATGGAGTAAACATGTTGTAAAGTAGTTTAAAGTTGTTGACAAAAACATTGGTCTAAAAATATTGCAGCTAAATCAATAACAAAATTTGATCTCTATTCTATTGGGATTTCTTCAGGCAATTGTGTACTTTCCAACCTTTATTTCAAGGTCAGAAGCTTCATTTGCAGTATTCTTCCTAACCTTTAACAACAAAGCAAATAAAACACAAAAGGCACAAAGATCCATACAACCACAATTGGCAGAGTAAGAATGAGACTGCAAAATAGCAAAGGGTTTCAAGCCCTTGGCAATTCTGCTAACCCTAAATACTAGTTCCCTTGAGAGAAGGGTGGATTTGAGACAGCAAGAATGACCATGTCCACAACATAGTCAAACAGAACTTGTTTAAGCTTTGCATTTATTAAAAAAACTGCAGAAAAACCCCTAGAACAGAACAATAATGCATTTTTAAAAGCAAAGTTCTAGTTTCAACTACAATGGTGTGATGACAGACACTTAAGAACCAAGATGGACACATTAAGAACAGAAAATCCGGCAAAAATTCAAGCCTGCCTTTTTTCTGTAAGTGACAATGGTGTCAGGTAGCTATCTCCTGGATCTGCCTCCTCTTCACCCACAAGCAAGCAGTTTTATCTGCTGCCCTGTTTCAACAATGTCAAGGACATCTCTCCATCCCATCATATCCATTTGATGTTCCTTTTTCTATGCAACAGCAGCTGCCCCATTCACTGACACTAACTGTAATATTGTTCAGCTGAACACTAACTGTTCAGCTCGAGGATTTGGACAAGATTCTTGGAGAGGCAAGAACGACCACATGCATCCAAGACCCCTGCCCATCCTGGCTTGTAAAGGAAGCCAGAGGGGGTTTGGAAGAGTGGGTGAAGGTGGTGGTTAATGCCTCCCTTCGGGAAGGCAAAATTCCAGCCAGCTTAAAACAAGCTGTTATAAAACCGCTGTTCAAAAAACCATCACTGGACCCCACTCAATTCGTCAACTATCGGCCAGTTTCCAATCTCCCCTATTTGAGCAAAGTCCTGGAACGTGTGGTCGCCTTGCAACTCTAGGAATCCTTGGTAGACACGGATTATCTGGATCCGGCGCAGTCTGGCTTTAGGCTGGGACATGGCACTGAGACAGCATTGGTTGCCTTAGTGGATGATCTACGCCAGGAGCTTGACAGGGGGAGTGTGTCCCTGTTGGTTCTGCTGGATCTCTCAGCAGCCTTCGATAGTCGACCACGGTATCCTTCTGGGATGCTTCGCTGGAATGGGCCTTGGGGGTACTGCATTGCAGTGGCTCCAGTCCTTCCTCAAGGGTCGCTCCCAGGTGTTGCTAGGGAACTCCTGCTCGACCCCACAGCCATTGTACTGTGGGGTGCCGCAGGGTTCAATACTGTCCCCTATGTTATTTAAGATATATATGAAGCCGTTGGGGGAGATCATCCGGAGTTTCGGGGTGCGGTGTCATCTGTACGCAGATGATGTCCAACTCTGCTACTAAGGAGGCTGTTCAAGTCCTGAACCGGTGTTTGGCCACTGTAACTGACTGGATGAGGGCTAACAAATTGAAACTAAATCCAGACAAGACAGAGGTACTCCTGGTCAGTCGTAAGGCCGAACAGGGCATAGGGTTACAGCCTGTGCTGAACGGGGTTACACTCCCCCTGAAGGTGCAGGTTCGCAGTCTGGGAGTGATCCTGGACTCATAGCTGAGCCTGGAGCCCTAGGTCTTGGCGGTGGCCGGGAGAGCTTTTGCACAGTTAAAACTTATGTGCCAGCTGCGCCCGTACCTTGGGAAGTCTGACTTGGCCACGGTGGTCCATGCTCTGGTTACATCCCGAATAGACTACTGCAACGCTCTCTACGTGGGGTTGCCTCTGAAGACTGCTCGGAAGCTGCAATTAGTCCAACGTTCGGCAGCCAGGTTACTAACAGGAGCGGGGTACAGGGAGCATACAACTCCCTTGCTGCTCCAGCTCCACTGGCTGCCAATTAGCTTCCGGGCACAATTCAAAGTGCTGGTTTTAACGTACAAAACCCTATACAGTTCTGGCCCAGTTTACCTGTCCGAATGGATCCTCCCCTACGAACCATCAAGAACATGAAGATCCTCTGGAGAGGCCCTGCTCTCTGTCCCACCGGCTTCGCAAGTGCGGCTGGTGGGGACGAGAGACAGGGCCTTCTCTGTGGTCGCCCCTTGGCTGTGGAACTCTCTACCAAGTGATGCTAGATCTGCTCCCTCTCTGTTGTCCTTTAGGAGGCTGGTGAAGACCTGGATGTGGAACCAAGCCTTCCCAGAATAGGCTGAGATTGGCTATTGTCTGAATGTATGACCACGTTTACAGATTGAGTGGAATTGTTTTAATGGTGATGTGGTTTTATGCTGGGTTTTTATGTATTTTAATATGTTGTTGTAGTTGTTTTTAAATTGTATAGCATGGAATTTTTGCTGTTATGCTGGTCTGAGTCCCTCGATAGAGGTGAGAAGGTCGGGGTACAAAAATTTTAAATAAATAAATAAATTGCACAAGTCACCATGTAGCCTGCCTCAGTGTCACGCTTCAACCCTTTTTGTCCAAATGGAGGTAACTGACAATTTGGCACTATGCTGTGAGACAGACAGAGAATATATATGTTTATGCTTAAGCATGTATCTAAAATTCATTCAGGGGAGAGATCCTTATTCCAAAACTGAAAAATATGATCTAAAGCAATGCCTTTAACACATTTTGGTCAACAATGTGATTTACCTGCTTGTGCTATGTTTTCCATTGATTTAGAATGCTCATTATAAAATGCTGACCTATTATGTCACATGAAATGATAGAAGCTGAAAAGGATAAATATTTATGAATGAGTCAGCCACCCTGTATGAAAGTTACATTTGTTATGTGACACATACAAGTATTGATTTTCTATTGTAATCTCTCAGTGGGCCTTAAACAGAATTGATGAAGCTACAGTATTTTCGGAATGAGAAAATCTATTTTTGAATGTGTGAACAGATATGCTTATGAGCAAAAATAGCTAAAGATCACACCAACTTAATGCCTATTTAAGACTATTTTAATGTTCCTCTTGAGACACGTTATGCAGGTATACCTTAATTAACAAAGTAGATGCATTTCTGAGCATTGCTTCTTTGACATAAAACTTGGTATCAAAAGCAGGGAGTATTAAAGCAAAAGAGAGAAATTGTACTAGAAAGTATTAGCCATTTCAACATTTGGCTCTGTGTTCTGATGCCTTAATAAGCTCCATCTTAAAATCCAGTATATCTTTCTGGGATTCTGGTGCTTTCAAATTGTGTATTTCATGGTTGATTCATATACTGATTTGTTTTGCAAAGGAGTAGTAAGTAACAGGAATATGGAAACATAAAACAATTATGCTAAGCTTATTGCATAGGAATGCCTGGACAAGAATATCTAAAGTAGTAGGTTATGGATCATCAGAATGTCAAAGTAGAGAGAGCAGATTGAACCAAGTGACAGGTTTGGTAAATAATACATGCCTACCAGATTACAAAGAAAAACTATCCCTCCTTTTTTACTTTGTCATTTATGGTTTTTAATGCCAGATTAAAAAATGAAGACATGTACATACCCCCACATACCTTATTAATATGTTTTAATATGCTCTACAAGATAGGAAGCAGCAGGCAAGTTTTTAAACAGAGGACGTAATGCCACAAGGACTGAAGACACAGAACAAAAGTAGAGAACTGTGATTGACAGGATGTATACTCAGATGTACTCGAGACAATAGTGGAAGCAATAGTAGACACAGGCCATGAGGGACTGCATAAAGAACATACCTAGGCGTATGCTAACAAGTCTGCTAGCAGGAAAGTCATGGAGGAAATTGCCACTCATTTGAGCGTACATGTGTGACATGGCAGCTGGTCTTTAACCAAACAAAGTTATGAAGTAACGACAATTACAAGTAACACTATACAAAGTCTAAACACAGATGAACAGTATAATGTTTACTCACTGATTAAAATCAGCACTGTTTTGTATATGTAGAACAGGCAATTTCATTTTGTGATACAGTGAAGAAAAGTTGTACGATGGGATATAATAGTGCCTCAAAAATCAGTCTGGAATCAAGTGGGAAGCACCCTGTGCAATATGGGTGCCTCTAAAGATGCCTCTAGCCCCAAACTAGAACAGGTGACTTTCTGTGAGTGCTAAGCTTATTTGGCTATGCTTCGGCTTGGATGGAGGTGGGAACGATGATTCAGTTCCTTCACCTATACTTACTTTTGATAAAGAGTCACCTCAAAAAATATGGTATAATGGACAATGGGCAGCCTCAGAAACAGCAACACATATTAAAACAGCGAAACTTTTTCTGGAGATCAGAGGTCTTATTGGACCACTCAATAAAATTAATTTCATTCTACAAGTCAAAACACATCCATGACATCAACATCAATTCAGTATCATATTATCAAAAACAAAGACCAGGTTGTTGAGAAGGACCTGTTTAACTAGTAACTCACTAAACTATATTGCACTAATTCCCAAAGAATCAGTGTCACTGTCTTTTTTTCAAATAGGAAATAATCTACCTAATCTAATATTACGTCTACAATCTTATTGACACTTATTTGAGACCAATGAATGATGCCTAGTTTAAGAGTGCAAGATATTTTATTTAGATTTCTTAACCCTGTAATAGTGCATTTATCAGGACTTTTAAAAAAATTATTTATTTAAAACTTTTATATACCGATCTTCTCTACCTCCGCAGAGGGACTCAGGCCGGTTAACAGCAAGGATTCAATGCCAAATTACAATTTAAGACATCATAAAAAAATAAAAGATTAAGATATAAGTAAAATAAATACATATAAATCGGGTCACCAAGATAAAAACATGTCCAATTTCAGTCCACATACATCATTGATACTTAGTCTATTATTAAACTCAACCATTATTCCGGGAATGCTTATTTCCAGATCTACGATTTCAATAGCTTCCTGAAGGTGAGGGGGCAGATCTAATCTCAGTTCGGAGGGAGTTCCACAGCTAAGGGACCACCACAGAAAAGGCCCTGTCTCTCATCCCCACTAGCTGCGATTGCAAATGTGGCGGGACTGAGAGCAGGGCCCCTTCAGAAGATCTTAACAGCCTTGATGGTTTGTAGGGGAGAATACATTTGGACAGGTAAACTGGGCCGGAACCATATAGGGTTTTGTAGGTCAATACCAGCACTTTGAATTGTGCTCGGAAGCGAATTGGCAGCCAGTGGAGCTGGCACAACAGAGGGGTTGTACACTCCATGTACCCCGCTCCCATTAGTAACCTGGCTGCCGAACGTTGGACTAACTGAAGCTTCCAGGCAGTCTTCAGAGGCAACCCCATGTAGAGAGCATTGCAGTAGTCTATTCGGGATGTAACCAGAGTGTGGACCACCATGGCAAAGTCAGACTTCCCAAGGTACGGGAACAGTTGGTGCACAAGTTTTAACTATGCAAAAGCTCCCCTGGCCACCACCGAGACCTGGGATTCCAGGCAATGAGTCCAGGATCACTCCCAAGCTGTGAACCTGCGCCTTCAGGGGGAGTGTAACCCCGTCCAGCACAGGCTATAACCCTATGCCCTGTTCGGCCTTATGACTGACCAGGAGTCCCTCTGTCTTGTCTTGATTTAGTTTTGTTTTTAGATTTGTTCGCCCTCATCCAGTTCGTTACAGTGGCCAAGCATCGGTTCAGGACTTGAACAGCCTCCTTAGTAGCGGGTGGGAAGAAGTGACAAAGTTGGACATCATCTGCGTACAGATGGCACTGCACCCCGAAACTCCGGATGATCTCCCCCAACAGCTTCATGTATATGTTAAATAACATAGGGAAGGGGTGGGAATCTTGTGGCCCGGGGGCCGGATGCGGCCTGGCAGCTGATGCTGACTGCCCCCGGCTCCCTCAAGGCTTCCTCTTGAAGTGAGGGAGGCCAGGAGCAAGAGCATGCCTTCGCCGTCCTCCTCCTGGCTTCACTTCCTCCTCGCGTGCTCCCCCTCCATCTTGCCTGTTTGCCTTCTTCTGTTTGCTGTCTTCCCTCTCTGTTGCTTTCCTTCTTTCCTTCCCTCCCTCCCTCCCTCTTTCCCCTTTTCATTCTTTCTCCCTTCCACAGGAACGCAGCAAGGGAGAGGGGGCGTGGCCAGAGTGGGAAAGGGGCGGGGACGAGGCTGGAGTGCGGACGGGAGGCGGGGCTTCCATTCTCTCCCCTGCTTCCTCCTCCGTGGTTTCCAAGCCTTCTCTTCTGCCTCACTCCCCCCCCCCTTCTTCCTGCCTCTTTGGGCATATTCAATATTTGTGCCAAGTTTGGGCCTGACCCACAGTGCTCTCCTGAAGTAGGTGAACTACAACTCCCAAACTCAAGGTAATGCAGAGCAAACCTTTTCAATACTTTTTGTTGGTCTCATGAAAGTTCAGTGTGCCAAGTTTGGTTCAAGATGGCTGAATGGCCATCTGTGAGGAGTGCCTTGATTGTGTTTTTCCCTTATGGCAGGAGTAGGTTGGACTGGATGGCCCTTGGAGGTCTCATCCTATTCTAGGAACCCATTGTTATTATTATTATTATCAGAGGATGAATGGCCATCTGTGAGGAATGCTTTGATTGTGTTTTTCCCTTATGGCAGAAGAAGGTTGGACTGGATGGCCTTGGAGGCATCCTCTTTAACAACCTGTTGTTGTTGTTATTATTATTATTAGCAGAGGCTGAATGAATATTATGCCTTAATATTAAGGGTTATAGGCCCATGTGGAAAGTGCCTGTGTTGTCTGATTTCCTTTCCACACATCTGAATAAAATCGCATGTTCTCTGCTTTGATCCAGATTATATGAATGTGGACTCAGATAACCCAGTTCAAAGCAGATATTGTGGGATTTTCTGCCTTAATATTATAGGCCTGTGTAGAAGGGCCCTGGCAGAAGGAGGATGGACTAGATGGCCCTTGGAGGTCTCCTCCTACTCTAGGAATCTGTTGCTGTTGTTGTTATTATTATTAGCAGAGGCTGAATGAATATTATCATTATTATTATGAATAAATTCAGGGGATTATTACACTCACATTTAGTTGAATTCAGTCTTAAAATATATTATATGGCTCTCACCGAAATAAATTTCCAAATATTTTGCTTTTATGACTGAGTCAAAAAGGTTCTTGACCCCTGATATAATGAATTACAAATGATACAAATGTTCACATTTTGTTAACCATTGCTTTATAAAATTTTAGTGAATACGTCATTTTTCCTATGACAATCTCTCTTTTTCATTGCTCATAACATATACTCTTATCAGTCTTATTAATATATCAAAAACCAAATGTAGTGCCTTATTATTATTATTAAAGAAATTCAATTGATATTATGTAGAATGTAGTTCAGCCTTTAGGTGTGGCCCTCCATAATATTTTTTGGCTTTTGTGTGGCCCCTTGGAAAAAATAATTGCCCACCCCTGACATAGGGGATAATACTGAACCCTGCGGGACTCCACAGTAAAATGGCCGTGGAGCCGAGCAGGAACCCCCTAACAACACCTTCTGGGAATGACCCTTGAGGAAGGACTGGAGCCACTGCAAAGCAGTACCTCCAAGGCCAATTCCTGCGAGGCATCTCAGAAGGATACCGTGGTTGATGGTATCGAAGGTCAATGAGAGGTCCCGCACAATATGCCATAAAAATATGGCAGATATCCCCAGTTCAACCACATTTCTAACTATACATTGGGATATTTTTGGATACGCAATAATACAACAGCAACTAATGAAAAAAAACGAATCTATGGTCACATAGCATTCTTTTAAAAGTACATTTCTGGCAAACAGAACATACTCAGTAGATTTTTTTTATATAAGCAATATTTCCAATGCCTTATTTAGCCACTGCTGCTTAAGGAACTGATGGATATTCCAGTTCTAATCCAGAACACAAAAATTTTCTCTGAAAATAATAAGCAACATACTGTAATTCATTCCAAGAACATCTCAAGATTTCAAAATTGGCATTGCCACAATGTGCTCCTCAAATTCTCTCTCTCTGGTACAATGTAGATTTTTTTTAAAAAAAAAATCATTGCATTTTTGTTTTTAAAACATTGTAAGTAATACTAAGGCAAGAATCAGACATTGTAATTGCATCCCAACAATAGCATTTGTAGATACAGTAGTCTTGCTTATCCAACATTATGTATTATCCAACACAGTCTGCCTCCCGCCCAGATCCATAGCTGTTTCAATACATTGTGAAGTTTTGGTGCTAAATTTACTGTGTACTGAACTGTTTTTTCTGTCGATTTGGAGCTTAATTTGTAAAATCATAATGTAATTTGACATTTAATAGGTTTTTCCTTAATCCCTCCTTATTAGCCAACGTTTTTGCTTATCCAACTTTCTGCCAGCCTGTTTATATCAGATAAGTGAGACTCTACTGTATAAGCAGCATGTAACAAACACTAAAAGCTTCACTAATACACTTTAGAATGATGGGCTTTCAAAAGGGGGTTTCTAGTGAAAATCAAATTTGTCATAAATATTTATTTGCATGTAGACTTAAGTCTCTCTTGAAAAATAAGATAGTTAATATTAAATGATCCAAACAACACATGATAGCTCTTACAGGCTTGCTGTCAAGTATATTGAATCAAAGAAGATTTTTCAATATAAATGAAGAACTAATGTGATGTTTCAAATATGACAGTTTACCCTCTTTGTGCCAAATACAGACATTTCATTTTCACCTTACAAAACTGACTGCTCTATTCTAGGCATTTTGTTTTCAACTCATCAAGTTGAATTGGTCTAGGCTGCCATCAGTTCTGGGCATTCCACGTTTGCTATTTTTTATATTGTAAGGTAGGATGGGCAAAAACTGTAAAGCTGAAAAATAGAACAAAGAAAGAAGCAGGGTCAGTCCTGTTTGGTACATGGATGCAAACACTGCCAATGAATACTAGGCGATGTAGGGTACACTTCAGAGGAACGAATTGACAAAACCACTTCTGAGCAACTCTTTGCCTACAAAAAACCTATAAAATACATGGGATTGCCATAAGTGCTTGAAATCACATACTCACTCAAGATGTACAGTGGGGAAAACATTTGCAAGACTCTGGTGTAAAAGGGAAACAACATTATAAATAATTATTTACTTGTAATTTAATATGGTTTAGTGGTCAGATCTCTGAAAAAGTTGTGATGCAGGTTTAAATTTATCTACTTAAAAAGTGCTCTTTTCTTTTGGTAATTTAAACTACCTTCATGTAAATTAGGCATAGACAAACTTCAACCCACCAGGTGTTTTGGACTTCAATTCCCACAGGCTGTTAGGAGTTGTAGGAGTTGAAGTCCAAAACACCTGAGGGTCGAAGTTTGCACATGACTGATGTAAATAAATACAAACAGCGCTGGTATCGTCAGAACTCGTCATCTAAGAGTAGTCATATATCTGTCCTTAGCAAAAAAAAAAGGACTTTGAACATTCTAGTTTTAGTTCCTGAAGGCTGCACTTTACCCACCCCTGCCTTGCCAAATGATGAAAGACTGAAAGCTGAGTAAGGAGGACAAAAGTGAAACTGACAGGAACAATCATAAAACTAAAATCAGTTATTACAAACCTCTCTTCCAATAAAGTGCTTTAGGTAAAAAAAATCTTGGTATGACTGTTACAGGAGATATTCTTGGTTTACACTGAATCCCACAGGTATCTGATTTGCTCCTGTAGGTGCAATGCTGGACTAGAGAGGTCTTTTGACTGATCTAGCAGTATTCTTATCCTCCCTTCCTTGTTTATTATTAGGAAACAGATTTAAAATATTACAGACAATCTCTCTGGCATTACTTTGCGAACAAATATTCTTAGGAAGGACTCATCCCACGATTTCTACAAGTGTGTTGATGACTAAGGAGGTTGTATGTTTCCTTCGAGCCTGTGCAATGGATTTTTCTGGTGGAGCGCAGTGTGCACAGAATTGGCCTCACCATTTAAACCAAAGGTTCGCCTGTCGGGGCCTAGCAAGCTTAGGATGGTGGCAGCGAGGTCTTCAGGACGTAGGTTTGATTTCAGTTTCCTTCTCTAGATGGTTGACTTTACAGGGTTAGACGAGCACCATCTGCCCGGGTTTGAAATTAGAGTTTTCCTTCTCTTAGAATGGTTGTCAAAAGGCTAGAGCCCACCCTACCCGTTGACAGACAGTATACATTCAGTGATCAGATGACTGCAGCTTAGGAAAAGGGGAGACATAGTAGATGTCAATAGATGTATGTGAACGAAACATCTTTCATTTTCTCTAATGATGCTAGACCAACTCAATGAAACTAACTAGCAAAACGTTTATGACAAACAGAAGGAAAAGTCATAGATAGAGAAACAGAAAGAATTAACGTAATGTGGGGAGAAACAAGATATTATGACATTTTAAAACAATAGATGCATTAACAGTCATTAACATAGCACTGTCTTCGAACTAAATAAGTTTTCCATGTCCAGAGGCCCTGCACTTTGCAAGATCAAATGTACAGCGGCAGCAAAGAAAGGCTGTTGCTTGATAGCTTTTCAATTGAACCTTAATGGACAATAGTAGGAGTTGAAGTCCAAAACACCTGAGGGTCAAAGTTTGCCCATTCCTGATGTAAATCAATACAAACAGCACTGGTATCATCAGAACTTGTCACCTAAGAGTAGTTATATATCTGTCCTTAGCAAAATAGGACTTTGTACATTCTAGTCTTGCCCAGCCTTTCTTCATTTTTTACAGCAAGTAAAGATAGAAAATATAAGGAGGAGAATCATGACAAGAGAACTCTTAATAGAGAAATGCACAGCAAGGCCAAGTAAAGAAACACATCCTTGCTGAGAAATGGAGTTCTCTAAGAAAGAACAACAGGATCATGTGTATCACAAGACACAAACTCCATCTCATAGTGGAAGGGAGTGGGATGGAAGCTCAACCTCAGCTTAAACCAGACAGAAAAGACTTTACCTCCAGTGACAATTACTATGGGAACCAAGTACAGGTTGAATATTCCTAACCCCAAATGTTTGGGACCAGAAGTGCTCTGGATGTTGGATGTTTTCCCCAAATTCTGGAATATTTGCATATACATAATGAGATATTTTGGAGGTGGGACCTAGGTGTTAGAATCAAACTGATTCATGTTTCATTTCATAATTTAAGGGTAATTTTTATACACAACTTTAATAATAATTTTGTGAATGAAACAAAGTAACAGAATCAGAGTCGGAAAAGATCACAGAGTCATTGAGTCCAAATTTCTTCCATGCAGGAAAAGCACAATTAAAGCATCCCCAGATATGTCCATTCACCCTCTGTTTAAAAGCTACTACTAAAAAAGGAGCTTCCACCACACTCTGAGGCAGTATATTACACCGTCATCCGACAGCTCTCACCACCAGGAAGTTCATCCTAATGTTTAGATGGAATTTCTCTTCCTGCATTCAAATCTGAGCACTCTGATCCATCAACCACCCACATGAGCAATTTTGGATTACTTCTGATCCTCAACCTGGGTAAGATACAGTAGTGTTCCTCAAACTGATATTGGCAATGCTCTGCTTCTCATTCTAACACCTCCAAAGTATCTCCTGTGTGACAGGGACAGTTTCAGATGTTAGAGTATTTTGGAATTCTGGATAAAAGATACTAGGGATGAGCAAGACAGTTAACTTTTCAATTTTTGAATATACATACATATATTCTATTACATTTATTTACAGTATATCTCACTTTCCTCTCTTAAAGACGCTAACACCACTTAAAAAAAATACAGCAAGCCAGTAAAACAATACAATTTACATTTTAACACCTACAATTTGTACAATTTAAAACCTATAACCTACAGGGACAATGAAACCTATAGTAAAACGTAAAGATAAAGGTTTCCCCTTGACATTAAATCTAGTTGTGTCTGACTCTGGGGTGGTGGTGCTCATCTCTATTTCTAAGTCGAAGTACCAGCGTTGACCATAGACAACTCCAAGGTCATGTGACCAGCATGACTGCATGGAGCGCCCATATCTTCCTGCTGAAGCAGTACCTATTGACCTACTCACATTTGCATGTTTTCAAACTGCTAAGTTGGCAGAAGGTGGGGCGAACAGCGGAAACTCATCCCACTCCCCCGATTCGAACCGCTGATCTCTCAGTTAGCAAGTTCAGCAGTTTAACCTGCTGCACCACCAGGGGCTCCTAAACCTGTAGTATTAAGTGGCAATTTTTGTTACGAGTATTTTAAAATTTATTGGTTGCTTACCAGTAACTGTAGTTCCCTGAGTGGTCCCTGTGAATCGTACTTATGGTATTTCCCACGCCTGCGCGGACAGTTCGGAATCTTTTAAAAGCTAATATCTCTTTAAATGGAAGCCCCGCCCACATCCCCTCCAGCATATATAGCCAGTGGGAGGGGCTGCCACCTCAGATCCGTTTACTCCGCCGCAAAAGCAGCTTGAAGGACTGAGGCATGACATCAGCAGGGAAGGATGGGCGGGAATGTACGATTCACAGGGACCACTCAGGGAACTACAGTTACTGGTAAGCAACCAATAATTCCCTTTCGTGGTCACTGTGAATCGTACTTATGGTAGACTAGCGAGCTAATTATCGTGGCTGGTGGGCGTCATGCCACCGTAGAGCAAAAAGGGCTGCTTTACCACCGAATGCCCTTATGAAATCATGCATGATAAAGGTAAGTAGAGAAGACCAAACATCCTCCTAACAGAAGTCTTGTTATTTCGAATAAAGCCTCTCAAAGAGTAGTTACCATAAATTTAATGAAATGAAATGGTAAGTCAGACAAGCCACTGTGACAATCCAAAAAAGTATCACACTGTGACAATCCAGAAAAGTATCCTCCCAATACTCCAAGTCTAAATCGTACTATGCATGATGAAGACGGAGAGAATAACCGAAGCCACTGACTAACAGAGGTCTTCTACTGGCACCCTTTCTGCACCTCAGAAGCACTTTTATAAATTTCCGTATACACGTAGTTCTCAAGACTAAAAACTAGGGCCTTAACATATAGTATATGGAGACTCCGCTCTAGAGATGTTGAAGTTGTCGCAAGAAGGATTGATTACTTCCAGGACCATGCTTAGGACTACGCTTGTTCTCTGCAGCATGACAGTTAAGTTATCATGACAGTTAACTTATATGTGGAGGCCCTGTGGTTCAAAAATAATCGGGCCATCCTAGCTATTTCCGAGGCTTCTGTAACATCTGAAAAACTAATGAGTTAAATATCTATGTTGATTCACCAAATCAAATGTGCTTGCAAGGTAGAAATAAGAATTTTTCCCGGCAGTAATAGGTAAATGTCCGAAAGACATAGTGGGAGAAGAGTCTGAATGAAACTACGGTATATACCGCGATATGCTACCAAGTATAATATTATTTCTCAAATTCCATGCTGATATAAGGATGAGTATACATGTTATTAAGTAAAAAATATATCAAATCAAAGTAAGCATATGATGTTTCATCATTCATGGTGAAGGTTCACCCAGTAGTGAGTAGATCTGAAAAGAACCTTTCGAATGAGTTTTAAGTTATAGCTATTGATCTCTTCCGAGAGGTAATGTCACTGTCTCCCTGACGAAAATGTGTTCGCTTGCAAGGTAGGATGCTCAAGACCTGCGAGTGAATAAAGGTTAATAATCACATCCTATTCTGCTAGCTATTCTTAAGAGGAGTTACATGCTCCACTGGTTTCCCACCTTGAAGTTTCTTGTGGCATCCCGGTCACTAGCTTTTCTAGGATTAAGGAAATTAAAACTTGCAGTAAACAAGCGCAACGCTGCTAAACAGAGATTTATGTAATCATACATAACTTTAGAACAAACCACAAACCAAGCGACCATACTGTGTGTAGTTTCCACCAGTGGTGCTACAACTTAAAATGCAGAAATGTTGCATGGCTGCACTTGGCATTAGTAAGACTAAACTTACAGAACACATGGCTGCACTTGGCATTAGTAAGACTAATCCTACAGAACACATCAGTATGTTTACAGAAATTCGTTATACGCTAACTATGGAGTCCTGAAGATCACACACTATCCAGTCACTTTAGTTGCTGATAGTATTTTGTTTTAACATTCTGGTGCAGTTTTACTGTTACTGCTTCAGCGCCATTCCATCGACTGCGATATATACATGCTAAAAACCACTGTGAGTCCATAGCCTGAAGGGCACAATGCACAGATGTCTGATGGTCTGACCACACCATTGATTGTGAGGTTCATAACCGAAATAACCAAATAAGAGGAAAAACATGCCTATATGATCCGAAATAGGACCATGCATGAAGAGTAGCGATTGTAAAGTTACAAATTCCACATAAATCAGATATGAGAAGGAATAGAAGCTTCGATTAGTCACCAGTATCCTGTTATAGATACACAGATAGCTGTAATGTCACTGAGGTGAACATGGGTTAACATGGCACATTCAGGGAAAACCAAGTGAGTCCCAACTGATATACATCAGTTGAAGGAAAGGATGTACTGACAATAAACACTCCTGAAATTAGTTTTTACAAATGAAGTGTCGTTAGTAACAGGAAATAATAATATCCGAAGTTGATAGGCAGGATTCAGCAGGTGATCTTTCTTAGATTCAGCACAGGTCATTAGTCCTCATTCCTGTTAGACAGTCAGAGGTAACTGAAGAAAGTGCAAAAGAAGAGCACTAATAGATATCCGTGGTCTGGTGACAGTAGTATCCATTCAAGAGTGATACCCTCAGCAATCAGTGGCCTGAGAATAACCTCATATGACATCACCTGATTATTTGCATTATTCATATTCCACTCCTTTTCAGTCCCAGGGGGACTCCTAGCGGATTGCACATATACCGGCAAACATTCAATGTCATTGACATATATAGCATATAAAGACAGACATAAAGACAACTTAACATTCCTGAAATCAGTTCAATTGATCCTCATCACAAAGTGGTGTTTGAACCTACTACTTGACGGATGCAACTGCTCTTTGGGTTGCAAAGGTTGACAGCAATCTACACAACTTGGTCGAGAGCTTACCCTGTAGGCCTCGACTACATGACTTCCAGATAGTAGAGATCTTATGAATCTCCACATGGTATTTGAAGTTCCTAAACTCCATAGTCATCCTGTCTATTAGTAAAACAACTTATTCATGCCTTTCTCCTTCACGTTCATCGGATGCCCAGATGTGCTCCCTGAGTGGATAACTTCCATTTCAGATCTGCAGCCTCTCTGTTGTCCCTTAGTAGGCTGGTGAAGACTTGGATATTGAACTAAGCCTTCCCAGAATAGGCTAAGATGTCCACTATCTGAATGTTTGGCCACGTTTACCGACTGAGTGGAATTGTTCAATGGCAATGTGGTTTTATGTATTTTAATATGTTGTTCCAACTGTTTCCAATTTGTATAGCAATGAAATATCTCTGTTATGCCGGTTTGAGTCCCCCGATAGAGGCGAGAAGGGTACATAGTCCTACTCTAAACAATAGAGGTCAAGTAGATGAGACAGTTGTGATCAGTCCATGTAACATTTCGACCTCTAGTAAGGGCTGCTAATGTTACCAAATAATACATTCCCTTCATTTACATGGTCAGATGAGACCTGTTAGGTTTTAATACCTAATGTTTATGAAATACATTGTCTTGCTCCTGATACAAGAAAACATATAAATACTCAGCAAACATATACATAGAAATATGAGTATGCGACTAATGTTGCTGTCCTTGAGCAATCAGGGATCACCAGCAATGAGGCCATGCTATTGAAAACACAGCTACGCTGAGCAGGGCGTCTCTACAGAATGGAGGTACATTGGTTTCCAAAGATGAACTTGCCTCAGTTCAGCCCAAAAGAGATAAATGGACTCTCTATAACAACATCTCAGGCTCGGCTAGATAGATCACCAGCAATGAACCACCCTGACCTCACATCTGGAGGCATGGAGACGCACTATCCACCATGTTGTCATCTTTTGAGAAGACATGTCAGATAGGTGTCTCAGAGAAAGACAATGCAGAAAGAAACGCAACTTGGAAACAATCTCACCCAATGAGATTTCTGCTGTGCTTTCTGCAAGCGAACTTGCTTTCCTCAGGTTGGCCTTTTAGTTATCAATACGCTTGTAAAGAGCGTGTGAAGAGTCCTCCTAAGAAGCAATGTGGAGAGTCCCATAAGTAAGGATGATAGTGACCTGTTGTGGCCTCGAGGAACATCCTCTTGGTAAACTAAAACATGCTCTTAGGTTTGTAGTTAGAGCCCTGCCAATTTTACAGTATCTCAATCCATGCCTGTTATCAATTATGTAAGGCCACATGCACTCCAGTGCCCTCAAGAACAAGTAAACATATTATTATAGTTATGTCAGGCCCAAGTTGTTTTTATTATTATTATTTCGCTGTGTGTCTCTAATTTATTTTGAGAGCTGTTGTTGCTCTTAGACACCTCAAAGTCATACGGCTTGGTATGACTGCATGGATTGCTGTTACTTCCCACTAGAGCAGTACCTATTGATCTACCCACATTTACATTGATCTCAGTGCCATTGAGGGGGGGCGAGCCCTTTTCACTGGAGATCGTGACTCACGGTATGGGGCCATCCTCCGCGAATCTATTCCATCCCTCATTGAGGTAAACTATCCCTTTCAGCCCTTCTCCCTTGGTCTCTCCCGTCTTCTCGGTAACGATCCCGTACCGGGAAGCGTGCGTCCCAATGGCGACGCCTCCAATCCCCTGGGGATCGCTCCCTTCCTTGTCTTTGCTCTGGGGAGCGTCTCTCTCTTCGGCGCCGCTCCATTGACGGGGAGTGTGCTCTCGACGGGGGCGTTCGTCTCTCCCTTTCCGAGCGCATCCCTTGCTGGCGATGCTCCGCTCTCGGAGAGTGCCCTTTGGAACAGGCGCGCTCCGAACGCGGGGAGCGCGCCTCCAGCCTTTGCCTCTCCGATGTCGAGAAGCGCGCCTCTGGGCGGCCTCTTCCCGATCCCGGGAAATAACTTCCCATACGGGGCAGTTCTGGGGAGCGCACCTCGAATTCTCGCTGCCCCGATATAGGGGAGCGCACTCCTGGGCAACTTCTCTCCGATCCCGGGGAGAATCTTCTGCCTATGTCCCCTGTTTCCTCTATTGGGAGGGGGAAATCTTCATGAGGCTCCTTCCCTACCGGGGAGTGAGCCTCCAATGAGAACAGCCCTGAAGGAGGAGGGGGCCAGGCGTTTGAGTGGAGGGGGAGTGACATGCAGCTTTGGAAGCAAGTGAATGAAAGGCATGAGAGGAATCTGTGATTCCTCCGGTACGGGCGCACGCTCTCCATCCTGGCTCCCCAGCTAGCATGTGCGAGCCCTTCCTCTGGAGAGCAACAAGAGCCCGTACCGGGGGAGTGGTTTCTGGAGCCGAAGCCATGCATCAGCTGCGGAGGCGCCTCTCAATAGGCTAAACAGACGTGCACGCCCTTCCTCTTGAGAGCCCAACAAGAGGCTGCCAGACGGTACGGCCGTACAGGAGGATATATCAATAGGCTCAACTGTTCTCTTTGACGGTTTGGAGCTCAACGGCCCGCTTTCAAGGGACTCCAGTCCCAGCCGTCCTGCGCATGATCCCAGTGGGTCAGAGGCGCCAATTGGGGAACTCCAGCCCCGACGGCCTCGCGCATGCTTCACACCAGTGGTAGAGCAGAGGCGCTCACCTCCATGGTGACAGCTCATGAGCTCAATGAAGGTTGGCGGCCATTTTGGTGGCATTTATCCTCAGCCTGTCTTTTTTCCGTTAGAGCTGCCATCCTGGTAGCCAACGGACACTCAGAAGTATGTGTCATTGTTTTGAAACCTCCCATTGCCTTGTAGTATTTGGCGGTTTCTCTTGACATTCCTAGCTTTCATGATCATATGAAAAGTCTCTTTATTTGTCCAAAGACAAGAGTTCCGTCTGGTTTTAGACAACCAACTCTCAATAAGTGATAACATTAGTTAATATAAACAATACATAATAATATGAACTTATAATTTGACTTAATCTAATTTTATGCTAGCCAAATTTCATGAGAAACCTTCTCAATTATTAATTCAACTATGAAATGGAGATAACTATTAGTCACCAATAATAATAATATTAATAATATTAATTGATAATAATTAATATTAAATGTCTTCTAATTAAAAGTTTTGAAGTTATTATACGCTAGTCAAAGAAATATTAGAAAAGAAATATTAGAGAAGATTCCTAGCTGTCGCAACGGCGGCGGTTAAAGGATCTGAGGTGGCAGCCCCTCCCACTGGCTATATATGCTGGAGGGGATGTGGGCGGGGCTTCCATTTAAAGAGATATTAGCTTTTAAAAGATTCCGAACTGTCCGCGCAGGTGCGGGAAATACCATAAGTACGATTCACAGTGACCACGAAAGGGAACTGTATTTTAATAGCATTATATTTCACCTCATGTTGTGCCTCTACCTCGAGTCACGAGGAGACAGGTAAGAAATAACAAGATTATTATTTTATTATGATGGATATCCTAGATCAGGGGTGCTCATTAGGTAGCTTAGGAGCTACTAGATCTTCGGCCCCCTTCCAGGTGATCTTCGGGCCTCACCAGCCGGATGGGGCGCTCCTGTCATGCACGCGCACTCCCTGTGCGCACGCGCGCTCCTGCTGCTAGCTTTTGCTCTCATGGTGCTTCTTTCGCCTGCGGGGCATTGCAGGAAGAAGGAAGCACGAGGCGGGGCCTCTGGAGGGAGTGCCCTGCCTCTCTCTCGTCCAGAAGCAGCTGTGCAGCCTCCCTTGCCGGTGAGACAGGCAGGGCAGAGCGCTCCCTCTGGATGCCCCGCAGGTGGAAGAAGTGCTGCGCGGGTGGAAAACAGCAGCACACGTGGCGGTGGGAGCGCACGGCGGCGAGGGCAGGTAGATCTTTTGGACTTGGTTGCTTTAAGAGTAGCTCGCATGCTGAAAAAGTGTGACCACCCCTGTCCTAGATATTGTGGGACCCAAGTCGAAACATGGAATTGATGACGTAAACATAACCTAAACCTTGTGATTTTAGATAGTTAGTTATACATATACCCCCTAGCTGCTTGGACTGCAACTCCCAGCATTCCTAGCAGCCTCAGGCCCCTTCCTTTTCCCCCTCAGCCGCTCGGACTCCAACTCCCAGCATTCCTAGCAGCCTCAGGCCCCTTCCTTTCCCCCCTCAGCCGCTTGGACTCCAACTCCCAGCATTCCTAGCAGCCTCAGGCCCCTTCCTGTTCCCCCTCAGCCGCTTGGACTCCAACTCCCAGCATTCCTAGCAGCCTCAGGCCCCTTTCTTTTCCCCCTCAGCCGCTTGGACTCCAACTCCTAGCAATCCTAGCAGCCTCTGGCCCCTTCCTTTCCCCCCCTCAGCCGCTTGGACTCCAACTCCCAGCATTCCTAGCAGCCTCAGGCCCCTTCCTGTTCCCTCAGCCGATTTTTGCTCCTGGACGTCAACTCCCACCATTCCTCACAGCCTCAGGCCCCTTCCTTTCCCCCCTCAGCCGCTTGGACTCCAACTCCCAGCATTCCTAGCAGCCTCAGGCCACTTCCTTTTCCCCCTCAGCCGCTTGGACTCCAACACCCAGCATTCCTAGCCGACTCAGGACCCTTCCTTTCCCCCTCAGCCAGGTGTCTTGGACTCCAACTCCCAGCATTCCTAGCAGCCTCAGGCCCCTTCCTTTCCCCCCCTCAGCCGCTTGGACTCCAACTCCCAGCATTCCTAGCAGCCTCAGGCCCCTTCCTGTTCCCCCTCAGCTGCTTAAGCGGCTGAGGGGGAAAAGGAAGGGGCCTGAGGCTGCTAGGAATGCTGGGAGTTGAAGTCCAAAACACCTGGAGGGATGGCCCAAGTTCGCCCATGCCTGACCTAAAGGTATATCTTATAGACACAGTACTGAAGGTGTCCACACTGTGAACCATTACAAAGCGAAGGCGCCACTCTATTTGTGGCCATTGCCTTCCTTCCCTGGCTGCTCTCTCTCTCAAGGGCCTGGCCCACGGCATTGCCTCCCAGGGCGCGCGCGACCAGGGCTGGACTCCGAAGCAGAAGGAAGCAGGCCCGTCTCGCCCTGAGGGGAGGGGGGTAGGGGTGAGGAAGGGGGCCCGTTTCCACGGCGACGGTTTCCAAGGCAACCCCCCGCGCGCGCGCCCGCCCGCGCGCTCGAGCGAGCCCTCTCTCCTTCTCCGCCTTCCTGACCTGCTGCTGGATCTTGCCGTCCTCGGTGACCACCCAATGGGTGGTGGCGGCTCCCGGCGGAGGCGCCGAGCCCAGCAGCACCAGCAGGCCGAGCCCCAACGCAGGGAGGCGCCCGCCAGCCTCCGGCCGCCCCACCCGGGCGCTCCTGCCGCTGCCGCCATCTTCCTCAAGCCCGGCCTGCCCGCGCCACCCGGAAGCGGAACGCCTTAGGACGCCATTTTGAGGGAGGAAGGATGTGGCGGGCAACGTTGGGAACATAGATCTAGGAAAGGGAAAAAACAAAGAGTGCCACAAGGGGATGAAAAGGTGGGTTTAAATACAAAAAAACCCCCAAAAGCCCACGTGATGATTTAAGGCAGGTATGGGCAAACCTCGTCCCTCCAGGTGTTTGGACTTCAACTCCCACAAATGCCTAAAAGCCATTCTGTTAGGAATTGTGTAAGTCCAATACACCTGGAGGGCCGAGGTTTGCCCGTTCCGGATTCAAACTGAGAAAGCACTTTCTTTGAGGATCGGAAATGGTGGGTTGTGGCACTCTATACCATTTCTTACTTCTATGTGCACAAAGCGCAGACGGAGAAGTGCTGGGGCACGCAGAGGGGAGAGGAAAATGTGGCAATGTGGGCGTGGCCTGCGGGGGCGGTGGGGAATAGGAGCGTTGTGATTGGCGGGATGGTAAGGGGTTGAGGACGCGGCCCCGTTTAAAGTCCCCCCTCACGTGATTCGCTGCGGCAGCAACCAATCGCAAGCTTCCTACCGCTTTCCCTTGAAGGTGATTGGTGGTGGCGCGTCTCTTGTTCTTGTGAATGGAGCGACTCCCAGTGGTGGTTGTTGTTGTTGCTGCAGCCGCGCGCACAGGAAGGAGGCCCAGTCTAATTACGCTTAGGGACTCAATTCTCAGCTCTACCCGCAGAGGGGATTCTGGCAGCTGCATTATTTTGATACCCAGCTCCACAAATTAAAGTGAAAATAATTATTCTTTCTTAATATTTTTTTGCTTTGATGTTTATTTCTGGAACCTAATCATAACAAAAGCTGTTTTAATTAGAACTAAAATAACAAAGGGAACTTTTCTTTCCCCCATCCTTTCCTCTGAAGTTAAACTTTGACGGCGTTAGGCATGTGAACTACTGAAAATAACTATTTTTAAAAATAAATAGACAGCAAATTCAATGCAGCAGTACTTTTTAATTAGCAAAGTCAGACAAGAGTTCTTTCTCCCACCCTGGACATTCCAGATATATACACCCCACTTGCTTAGTTTCCAACAGACCTCTGAGGATGTCTGCCATAGGTATGGGCAAAACGTCAGGAGAGAATGCTTCTGGAACATGGCCATACAGCCCAATTACTGTAGATGGTTGTTTCGGGATAGTTGAATTTTATGCTTTTCTGTTTTATGCCTTTGTAGGATGCATTCAACTGTTACTGTAATTTTGTATGTGTACTATGTAAGCCGCCCCGAGCCTGCCGGAAGGAGCGGTATATAAGAGTGAATAATAAATAAAATAAAACTCACAGCAACCCAGTGATTCCACACTTTGTGTACCTTTTACTGCCGAGATGTTTCGGTCTTTGGACTGTAATAAAGTTTTGATTGATTGTATATTACAGTGCTGTCCAACTTCTAACCAGCCAAGGGCCGGACTTGAAGTCGCTGATGACCTGGGGGGCCGTTCAGCCCCGCCCCAGGCCCCGCCCACAGCCCCGCCCACAGCTCCCACCTAAACTGTCATTCTCCCTCCTCTTTCTCCGGCGCCGCGGTGCATGGGACACCAGCGGCGCCGGGAAGGAGGAGGCCCACCTCCTCGCACCCTCCCACCCTTCCCGGCGCAGCCGGTGTCCCGTGCACTGCGGCGCCGGGGAAAAAGGAGAAGGGAGAGTTCTCCCTCCTCCTCCTCCTCCACTGGCGCTGCGGCGCAGGGGAAAGCAGCGACGCCCGGGAAAGAGGAGGAGGGAGAACTCTCCCTCCTCCTCCTCTTTCCCCCCGCCCGCGCCCTTGCCCGGATCCCGGGCGCCGGCGCACGACGCGCGGGAAAGAGGGACAAGGAGAAGGCAATCAGCTGACTGCCTTCTCCTTGTCCTCTTTCCGCCGGCGCCCAGGATTCTGGCCGCCCGCGCGCGCTGGGAAAAAGAGGAGGAGGGAGAGTTCTCCTCCTCCTCTTCCTCTTTCCCGGGCGTCGCTGCCTTCCCCTGCGCCGCAGCGCCGGTGGAAGAGGAGGGAGAACTCTCCCTCCTCTTTCCCGGGCACCGCGGCGCACGGAACAGCAGCGGCGCCCGGGAAAGAGGGAGAACTCTCCTCCTCCTCCTCTTTCCCCCCGCCCACGCCTTTGCCCAGATCCCGGGCGCCGGCGCACGCGGGGGGAAAGAGGGACGAAGGAGAAGGCTGTCAGCTGACGGCCTTCTCCTTCGTTCCTCATCTTTCCCCCCGCCCGTGCCCTTGCCCCGATCCCGCGCGCCGGCGCGGGGAGGGGAAGGAGGAGGGGTGAAGGAGGAAGGCAGCCAGCTGACTTCCTCCTCCCTTGCCCCTCCTCCTCCCCCGCGGACGCGCCGCGGCTCCAATCACGAGCCGCGGTGCAGGGAGGGGGAGGAAGGGCGAAGGAGGAGGAGCCAGCTCACTTCCTCCTCCCTGCCCTGCCCTGCCTCCCCCTCCCGGCCGCCATTTAAAAAAAAATAGAATTTTTTTAAAAAAATGGCGGCCGGGGGCATAGCGGGGGCCGTGTCCAACAGGCTGGAGGGCCGTGTACGGCCCCCGGGCCGCCAGTTGGGCAGCCCTGGTATATTATGTAGGAAATGAGGAATGGGAATGAGTCAATGTGTTTGATTTATCTGTCTGATTTATACATATTTTGAGTTTGTACTGTCCTAGGTTCAAATGGCATCAAATTGTTGCCGAGTGTTAGCTGCCCTGAGTCCCTCAATGACAGAGAGGGCAGGGCATAAAACCAAATGAAATAAATAAAATAAACTTAAGTAAAACACCTTGATTGGAATAGGTATAACTATGGAAAGTGAGATTAATAAACGTGTAATTTGTCACTGAAAATCAGAAGAATTTTGTGAAATACGGATGATAGTTATTTATGAATACATTTAACCAGAATGTGAGAGTAAACCATGAAAGCTGTTAAGAAAAAAATTCTTCATACATAGAAAAAAGTATAAATAGCTCAGATTTGTTATCTAAAAGGCCTCCTATTCAATCACTGCTACGTCCAGGCAGGACTGGAAGAAATTCCTGTCTGAAATCCTGAGGATCTACTGTTAATCGCTGTCAACATTATTAACTGGATGAAACAATGCTCTTATGATCACGTTTATCACAAGGGGAAGTAATCTTAACTTCCCTTCATCATGTCCAGTTCATGAATTGCACATGACTGCATTCTTTATTTTTTGATGTCCAGCTACAATGTTGATTCAGTGAGAAAGAATCACAGCTCTGTTAAGTCCACAGGAAGAAAAAATTGGCACATTTCCTTTTGGTGAGTTCTGCTTTTTCTACTTACTACAAAAACAACAGACTAGAAATGCATTAGACAAGTGAACTCAGTACAAAAACACCATTACACAACCATACTCTTAATAGGTGAATTTTAGCACTGTTTAAGTCCACATCATCTCATGAGAGCACCCTAGCACTGCTGACATGGACACATTCTAAAATGCATGTATTCTATAGATGTTCCGGGTATTGTGTAAAAGAAACAAACCAATCACAAGTCACTAACAAAATTACAAAATGGATTTATTGCAGAGGAATAAGGGAATTTACAAATAAAAGGAAGTAGTTAGTGGATGCCTCCAAAATAATTCACTGCATCTGCAACAGAAAATGATATTCAGCTATTTCTATGGACAATCTGCACATTATTTGTGGGTAGAAATATTTGAAGTCAACTTGTAGATCAAGGGACCCTCCCCAACAGCTATTCATGCACAGTGATTAAACACCAAAAAACTAAGCTTACATATCCTTAGGGGAATTTCCCTCAAATGGCTATTACAGCCGAAAAAAGAAAACATTATGCATTAATTTACAAGAAAACTATTGAATTATATTTTAAACTGGGCACTTTCTACGGCAAGAGCTTAATGGGGAAATTAACTCCCATTCAGTTACAATTATTTCTCCTATCATTTTAGTTATGGGCAGTTTTAGAATCATTAAAAAAAAGCAAATGTGAACTGATCTTCAACTAATTTTTTCATAAACTTGTTTTATCAGGCAAAGCTTCTGCTACTTACAAGAAATTATGTAGTTATAATTTTTTAAAAGTAAGATTTCTTTTCAGTTCGTAAGCAAATAGTTACACATTAAGGGCATGTCTGAAATACCCTATCTGCAAAGATTTGGTTTGCAAGATGGCCACCAACATTCTAGTGAAACTATATGGACAAGAGGAAGTAATTTAAATAAATCTTAAAGATGGGCCATTTTTGATATTTCTGCAGTGGAAGGGATTTCTTTTTCCTACCTTGTATTATTGAAATTAATATCCTATAATGCTCACACCACTTTTAAAAAAGGAACAAGAAATAAATGGTAAACTTTGAAAAAAAGACACACTATGTTCTTTTAAATAACATTCCTGAAATGCTCATTTGAAAGATCTCATCATTACACAGATTTCACAACATTTGAAATCTTTACAATGTACAGCTGAGATGTCACTTTAAGTGTTTAATGTCATGTTTAATATTTATAGTCACAGCCACTGAACTAAAAAAATGCTGATGCTAAACTGATGCAAAATGATAAGTAACAGTTGGAGAGTTGTTATTTCCTATTTCATATCCAAAAGACTGTAATAGTATTGCACACTTGGGTCTTAGGGATGTATGTGTAGCAGTTTTAGTATTTTGTGTATGTGCATGCATACAACCATTTAAAGAACACTGAAAAGCTATTTGGAAGAAATGTATTACAATCCATGGAGAAGAGCAAGATGTGGTTTAAAATTCACTTTCATATTTACCTTACAATGAACAAATTTATGGAAAGAGAAGAGTATTTTATATCCATGCTTTATTCTTTGTAAACTGAAGATTTTTTTAATCGTTGATGCTACTACTGGCAGTCGCCTTCTGCTCATTACCACTCTTCTCCATCTATTGCAAAAACGATTTTGTCTGGAAAACGGCTGCTACTGATTTGAAATTCAATTCTTCTCTCCATTATTTAGAATCTGAATATTATACATTATGGAGTCCACTTTGTACTAGCCGCATTTAACGATGAATGTAATATTTCTACTGAAACTGCATCCAATGAAACACCCATGCTTCTCCTGAATAAATCCTGATGCTTAAAAAAAAAAGTCAAAATGCCAGCTGTTAAACATCCAAAAATACAGTTGTTGCTTCACTGCGGGTGAGTTTGTAGTCCGTTAGAAAAGTAGATCATACATACAAAGGTATAAGAACATTTATATCAGTCTTCTGTGGAAGGCAGTCCTTTTGAACAGCAGCACCTTCTAGGCAACTCTTCAAACTTTAAAAGATGTTTCCGCCCGAATGGCTTTAGGAAAGTGCCACTACACTCACCACACTGAGTGCCACTGGTTTCAGTAGATTCTTCCACGGCTGCGATTTCCACGTCCGCCCCATCCTCTCCCTCTTCCGCCACGGAAGCCACCTTTTTGCTCTGAGGGCAAAGGGAAACCAGAGGTTTGTGCATATATTTAAAATAAATCCAACACATCTGGTAAGAAGAACTAATGTTTAGGGATTATGGCCTTTATCACTATGAGGACTTAGTGAATACTTCTGTACTTTATGGGGACCGATATTGTACATCGCCACTATTTTTGTAGCTTGCTGGGTTTTATAGTATTGTTTATATTAATAGGGACTTTATTGCTCTTTTCAGTATAATTGGGTAAATTTTATTATTCATTTTTACATTTCTGTATTTTGTTGTATTAGTATTTTGTTGCAGTATTGAGTACTTTCTGTCAGCCGCCCCAATTCCCTTTGGGGAGATGGTGGTGGAATAAAACAAATAAATTGTTATTATTTTATATTCTAAAATTCCTCCATACATAGGGAGACAATTAACATTTTTCTTCAACTGTAAGACACCCTAATTTCAGTATTATAATTACTACCAATAAAAATACATAAAGTACATCTGCACTTCTAAGTTGTACCCCATTTTTGAAGTGTTTATATAGGGGGAAAGTGTGTCTTAGAACTGAAGAAATACAGTATGTGGAATGACTCTAATAAGAATCAGATTAGCTTTCAACACAGAGAGTACTAGTCATTTTAATTTTTGATAGTTTAGTTACTCTTCAACTTTTGTGTGCTGTTAACATTTATATATGTTTCTTTTAACTGTTGTAAGCCACTTTATGTCCTGAACTGAGAAAAATACAGGACGCAGTAATACTAAGAGCAATAGTAATAACAACTCTGCATATTGTACTCTTGCCACTCAAAACATTAAATGTTACATCAAAACTCTGATGTAACATTTAATTGCTGTTGCATACTAACAAAGTCCTTAGAATCTGGCTAATATGTTTCCCAAAATAAAACTGATGGCATTAATGACACATAATAGCCACATTTGTATGTCAATATTTTTTTATAAAACCAATTGAATCAGTTTGCTTTGTGCTATGGTACAAAAAGAGAAAAATCCCTAGAGCATTCAATGAAAATGCCTAATAAAAAAGAAGCATTTCTCAAGACACTGGGGAAATGGTCTTTCATTAGACAATAAAACACAATCCTTCCGGCATCTTCACTCATGAGGATTTCATATATAACAGACAGAATACGAGCACAAGAAAGGTTATTTCAGGCAGAGCTAAACAATATTCAGAAATCTATTTCAGGGTATCCAAAGATTCTGTTTCCTATCTGTCTTTTCTTACGGTGATATGAATAAAATTTGAGGTAAGAACTGCACTAGACAAATCTAAAACTAAATTCTGAAGTGACTGAAGAAAGATATACTATAGTAGCCATTATTGGACATGGATACAAGTTAAAATATTCAAGGCATATCCTGGCAATTCATATTATATGACAATGAGTAATGTTTAAGATCTTCCTGTTCCAAACAAGACATCTATTAAAACGCACCATAAGAAAAGTTGCCCAAATTGCTGCTGTATTTTCCACTGGGTGGATTATAAATCTGTCTGGCATCCCTTTTTGGTCCTGCTGGAGCTTTCTTTGCGGGCAAATCTGAAGTTGTGTCTTCACTGGCTCTTTTTTGCCTTCAGAGAAAACAATAAAAATAAGAATAAAATAAGGATCACAAACACATATTTTCACTTGTTCTACTGGAAAGCACCATGAACATTTCATGGTACTGTATTAGTAAACAACAACTGTAAGAATATTGTTTGCTCAAACTTGGAAATGGACTAAGGCACCAATGAAAGAGTAGATTGTCAAGGTTGCCGAGTCAGCTTAAATGGTCAAATTAAAGTGAATAAACAGACTGAAGACATTTTGAAAGAGTGGAAGCAAATCAATATAGAGACAGAGGCAATTGATATTATTGATGAGGTAAACATTACTTATTTTGCCGAAATGCATTAGTAAATATGAAATATTGTATTTTGCCTCTTGTTCTGCTGAACTACTGTATTTAGACTGCCAAGGTAAAATATATAGCATGACTGGATTTGGACACTGGTATCCATTTCACCATAACAATTTCAACATGTTGCTTTTCATTTATCTTGACGATGAAGCTTAACATGACATTAAACAAGATTCAGTGGAACTAACAGAAGAAAAAAATTATAGGTATCGTTCAAAAGCACTTCCCTACTTACCCGGCTTCGGCCTTCTGTACAGGTTTCCAAGAGAGTGTAACTGTACTTTTGTATGAAGGAGGAATATGGAAGAGATCCTAAAGGTAAAATGAGAGGGTGATTTTTTTTCTGCCGAAACTGAGTATAGATCAGTAGGATTTAATACATTTGAAAAATATAGTTTTAAGTTTTTCACATTTCCTTAAATCAAATTTCTTGGAACCATAAAACAAGATTTCCCAGGAAAAAAAAACATATTTAAAAAGAAACTTTTCTTGTTTGCCCTACCATCTGTAGTCTGCTAAGCACTTGATAAATGAAGATTAAATAAATAATAAAACTTGTTTTAGGACTACTGCCACAAATCCTACTATCAAAAAAGTACTCACCTTGATTAAAACATTGATGTTATTAGTAATTTTCAGTGCAACCACTTTAATTTTGTTCTGCAAAAAAGAGAATAGTGTTTATTTATCAAATCAAATTATTTAAAGCTACATTTAATATTTTGTAGGCCTCCTCTAAGCAGCAACTACAGGTTATCCCAAATTGTATACATCCGTAACAGTTTATAATTCAGGATTTTGTATATTCTAAGACACTGCCTTAAAGATTATGCAATTCAATTCTTGCTACTTTCAAAGTTGTTCTTTTCCCATTTTTGAAGTTATGTAAGCAATGCACTGTTTTTCCTATTTTCAACAAAACAGAAATGGATTTCTAAAAATGGCAGATATATGCCATTATTATGCAATGAAGTCTAGAGACCCTGGGAGGGATCCTTCTGCAACAGGAGTTCTCTAGGATGAAGAAACATGGACCTAACAAAAGGTCTCTGCTCAAGAAAGAGAGCAGGGTGGCATTTATTTATTGTATTTCTATCCCGCCCTATCTCACCCTCAAGAGGGGGGACTCAGAGAAGCTGACAGCTTGGCACAATTCGATGCCATATCAAAACATAAACATAGCGAACTATAAATACATTAAACATTAAATCATTACACATAAAACAATCACATAAATACAATTAAAACAGGATTTAAAACAGCAATTAAAACAACTATAGTTTGTCATCAGTGTCCACGAGCCATTCCAGTTACAGTCACATTGATTTCCAGCTGTCTACTGCATTGCAGCTAGTCTCCAAACTCCTGGTTCCAAAGGCAGGATATTGGGGGGAGTGCCAAGCCTCACAAACAGGCTTTCATAGGCACTGGAAACGGCAGGTTACAGACGAATCACCAGACATAGCCTTGTCCCTTTGCACGTATGGGACTGTCGAGTCTATGCAGTCCTGCTCCATTGGATTCAACTGGCTATCATGGATCCAAGCACTTATGGCTGAAGGGGGCATTCCAGAATTTTGCCACCCTTCCTTTTGTATACTTTAGAAATTTTTCTCAAACTCCTTCTCCAAACAGATTTTCAAGTGGGACAGGGGATCCCAGGCACTCCATCCAATATAGATATGAACCAAGTAGGATTATGAACTAAGCATTATTAACTTAATACATATATAGGACGACCTCTCCAGTGGCGCCCACTTGTCGTGAGGGAAAGGCTTGCATACCCTAATGAAGTTGTGAGCTATGCTGGCAGTGGCATAATAGTCACCGGTAGGGCCTCTCATGCCAGACAGGTCACAACCGAAGGGTCTGACAAAGAGCATCAATGCACAAACACAGGAGGGATAATTCTTGTATAGGCAAGAACAACACGTAGGAGCTAATGTAACCAAAGTAAATACACAATTACAAAATCAAAACGCAGACCGTGTGGACATAGTGGGCTGGATGCTGTTCAAGAACATAACCAGTAAATACCCGTGGTGTCCCACTCAGTGGGTCTAGCCCCAGGTCACACAAGCGTCACCCCAGGCCACCCCACGGGGCATTGCCCGTGGGGACAGACGCCGCGAGAAAATATATGTGTATATGATAGGCTGATTCTGCCCCGCCAACCCAGGCAGCCCAATGCACACCCTTGATTACACACACATGTGGAAATCCTCCTGGAGTATGGTATAAATCATAAGCATAAACATCCAGCTCCCAAGATGATAATAAATACGTTGCCCCAAGTTCCAATACCGTCCCGCCGAAGCTCCGCAGTGGAATCAAGGCTGGATGCAGTCAAAAAAGGGGGGACGGCAACTGCGGCGTGGCGCAGCCTGAGGGAAGCCGCGTCGTGGCGTACGGCCAGTCTGGATGACGTAGGGCGTCCAGGCCAATGAGGCGCAGCAGATGATGTAACGTCAGTCGTCCCGCCCACGGCAATGACGTGGGTGGGTCTCCCAGCAACGGGAGACGCTGGAGCCAGCCAGGGCATTGCCCCTTTGGGTGGCCTGGGGTGACGCTTGTGTGACCTGGGGCTAGACCCACTGAGTAGGACACCACGGGTATTTACTGGTTATGTTCTTGAACAGCAAAGAGCGTCAATGGACAGGATGGGCTCTCTAGCCTTTTGGCAACCATCCTAAGAGAAGAAAAGCTCTGATTTCAAACCCGGGCAGTTGGTGCTTGTCTAACCCTGTAAGGTCAACCATCTAGAGAAGGAAACTCTGATCAAACTTACGACCTGAGGACCTCGCTGCCACCGTCCAAGCTTGCTAGACCCCGGCAGACGAACCTTTGGTTTAAAGGGTGAGGCCAGTTCTGTGCACGCTGCGCTCCACCAGAAAAATTCATTGTATAGGCTCGAAGGACACATCCAACTTCCGAAAAAGCCCTTAGTCATCAACGCACTTGTAGAAAGCGTGGGATGAGTCCTTCCTGAATATTCTTTCGCAAAGAAAAGCCAAGATATAGGGCAAGTATACTGTAATGAAGACATCTGTTGGTTTACATATCATTCTAAACATGGTTTGCTGATAAATGCCAGAACAAAAATCAATTATACTGAAACTGTACTTGTGGGTTAAACCCCTCACATACTTGTACACATCAGAGATCGATCTCTAGCTTGCCTCAGTTTGTTATGTACTCCGAGAAAGAATCAGTGCAGCGCTTACTTTCACACATCTCCCCTTCTCTCAAATATGTCAGAAAGTTCAACAGTGTTATCTCCAGTTTCTTTAATTTTTGTCATGTTATATTGATCAGTGGGATTTGTTTACAACAAGTTAGTTTCAGAACAGGCCAATTTTCAGTCAGTGTTGCTGAAGCTGGTTTATTAAGCTAATTAAAGCATGAAAACTTGAGAGTCAGAGAACGAGAGACAAATTATGTTTTTTCATGGCAGAGGTGAAACTAAGTGTTGTACCAATTCCTCCTGGCTTCTGTATTTTTAATGTGTGATAATCTCATACCTCTTCTGTCTTTAATGCTTCTCCTGTCTTGCCTTGGAGTGCCAAACGAAGCTGACGGATGTAAACTTGCAGTCCTCTAGCAAAATACTGTAACCTAACAAAAGCAGTTGGAGATTAAGTTATGAAATAACATGCATTGAAATCAAGATGAAATTTCTTATAGAATAAAAAGGTGCCTGCTGCCAGCATTTAACCAACCAACTTTTGATTCATTAGAAAAATTATCTCCTCCTCTAATGAAATCAGTTACCTATTAGCCTTCAGAGGAAAAGAGCACAATTCTGTAGTTATACTTCAGTTAGTGCTAGTTAGTTGAAATCTGGCCAGGAGTAATTACTTCATAAAAAACACAACCTGATTTTAAAATCTTTCACTTTCTCTGTGTTCAGCTTCGCAGTCAGGAAGTCTGGAAGCTTTCGTCCCAGTTGATGAAAGCTGTATAATAAACATTCCACATAGCTGAACTGTAGTTTGGGTTCTTCACTGCCAGCATTCTCCCCATTCTCTGCTTCTTCTGGAGGGAGAGGCATGTACTCCTGTAAAAAATGAACAAACAAACCAACAGGTGATACTTACTTCTATATTTTTATGCAGCTTTGAAGTCAGGTGCTATCAGATATCGGATATTATGGAAATAATACAAGAAGATATTCCATGGATTATAAAAATATGAGAACTTGTTAATATATGCAAAATGGATTGAAGGGGGGAAAAGCTAATGATCACATAAAGGAGAAAATGGAGACACTCCCGGTCTGGCTGCACTTAAAAATGCTTTGTAAAGTTGGAGGGAGGGAGGAGAGAGAAGGGTAAAATGTAATGGTTTATGATTATATATAAAGTAAGTATATTTATATGTAGTAGATTGATACAATTGCAATAAAAAGGTGCTATCAGCATCATGATGATACCCAGATCTATATTTCCTGTGCAATTGATGCAGAGGAGGCTGTAGAAGTGCCAAACTGTTGTCTTGATGCAGTAAAGAACTGGAGGTGGATAAAGAGACTGAGGCCTAATCTAGACAAAACAGAAAGGCTGCTGGTTGATAGGAAAATCAATTTGGGATTGGGATCACAAGCTTTTATGAAATGGGTTGTTCTTCCTCTGAAAGATCAGACTCATAAAAACACTGAGTAAGGCAATTGCAGCTGCAGTCCAACACCAATTTGAGTGAAACACAAGTTACTTACTTAGTTACAGTATGTGAAGCACTGCGGTTCAATATGAAAGTAAACCCCACCCTCACCCCACATTTTATCATCTCTAAGTTGCCATTCAACATATATCTGCTTTGCTATTCTCAGAAGACCAAAACCCGTGAATCCTAACATATTTTGTTATTAAATGCTGAGAAGATCTGCTGTATAATCCCAAAACAATTATTTTATATGACACATCTAAGTTCAATTTCAATTCATTTCAATTGGTGAAATACTGAATACACAATCTGAGCTGTAATGAAGTATGATTTATATCATTTAAGCTATTGACCTTCTTACCAATAATTTATCGAAAAGCTTTTTTAAATTTGATTCCAGCTTTTCCATGTCACCACAGAAGGAACTCATCTCAGCAAGCAGTTTCAGTACCTGGAGATGGGGGGGAAACACAAAGATCATTCTAGGAAAATTAGAAGTTGCAACTTTATAAATAGCTTTAAAAATAGAGTGGATTCTAAAAGGAAAACAAAAAGAGAATTGGCTTGTTACTGGATATGAATGACGTTTTTGGAAGATTACAATTTTTTCAAGATAGATGAGATATTTTTGTACACCCTGTATCCCTTAAATATTTATTTATTTCACATATTTGTATCCCGCTCTTCTTACCCTAAAAGGGGACTCAGGGCAGCCTAACAGCAGGCAGCAATTTGATGCCAATACATATAAATGCAATTAAAACCATACAATTAAATATTAATTATTAAAGCATTAATTAAAATCAAGTAATCCAGATCGTAGTCCAAGGCCTGTCAAATTGTCAATTCAATTTGTCCATTACCCTTATTGCACTATTTACTGGTTGATCGCTTGGTCCCATAGCCATGTCTTAAATAGGCCTTAAACTTGAAACAAGGCAGCAAAAAGGCCATCTGGTCCAACCTCTTGCTATCAAAATATTCCTGTCAGACAGCCATCCAACCCAAAGGGACTCTGCTCCCTTTATAAAAAGCAGTGAGTGAAATAAGGAAGCTTCATAGTTACAGTATACTTATCCAAAATAGTATTAAATTGCTTCCTGCATTCACTTAGCATAGTTAGAAGTGGAGTTATAGTCGTTACATTACAGCTTAGCTTACCTCTAACTGGATATCAAGGCCTTCAACAGGGGTTGTCAGAGAACTCAAATTCGGCAACACATGCTCACAGAAGTAAGTGACAAATCTTGTGGAGTGAACATTTTTCTGTGGGATATTAAAAATAATTAATTTTCCCATGCTTTTTTGCACATTTTCAATCCAATCAATAGAAGCTAGCACCAGAAATTCTGACAAGTGGACAAGCCTGTGATATATCTTAACAAAGATAAACATGCCCCTGATTTTTATGCCCCTGATTTTTTTAATGAAAGAAACACCACTAAAGCTTTAATAATACAACATTCTCAGACGAACAAGAGTATTATATAAATACAGAGTTTCACAAATGAGGGTAAATATAATCTTCATCTTTGAGGACTGTTTGAAAATATTTATACTAATATCAGGAAAAAGTGAGCCCTTTCTCTAACAGTAGAAGAATCTTGATTATTCTGGTCAATGAAAATATATGTTATCTTGGTTAATCTTTATAATTTACAAGATTTTTTAAATTGTCTTTGCTAAGTTATGAACCAAAATATATACCCTTTGGAAAATCTTGACATTTTTAATCTTTATCTTGTTCCAATACAAGTAGGAACCAGAAATATTAGTATAGTTGTACCACTTCTACTTAATAGACAAGACTGCAACATTTTAAAAGTTCTGAAATCATGGGGGAAAGGAATAACGAATGCTTGGCTATTTTTATTGAGACTAGCTTAGGTACTAGACGTTGCCCGGGTACACATTTCCTAATGGGGCCATTAATAAAATTGTAAAGCTAACAGTGAGTATTTCTAATAAACAGCGGTCAAAAATGGATATCTGGGCAACACTATAAGCTATAGCTATATACTTACTGAGAATAGGGGGACTGCTTGACGGGTACACTGCAAAAGTCTGTCCACACAATCAGGGTCAGATGGATTGAAGGTCTGTTCAAGGTCAGCTTGTTCAGCCACTAGTTCAACTAGCTGCTGCCGCCCACTTACTGTCTGCAGGCTTTTTAATCCAGATAGTATTTTCATGAACAAAACAAACTCTTCACCAGTTACATCCTCAAGAACCTAAAGGGAAAAAAGCAAAGGAGGGGAAATTGCAAATAATGGGTAATCACACTAATGGAAATGAGTAGGAAAATTTGCATATTTCCCCCCTTATATATGAGAATTGATTTATTGTACAGTGAATTTCAGCATACAAACTGCTATTTACTTAAGCCCAAAATTTTGATAAGATTTCGGCTCAGGATAATTTCTACGAAGATAATTTCTGCACAGAGATTTGAATATTGGCACCTATGACCATTCCAGTTGTGCTTATAAATCAAAATAATTTCTTTTTTTATATCCCACTTTTTGTCAAGAAAGACACTTAAGGCAGTTTTAGTGACTATAATGTAATTAAGTCAAGGTAAGAGAGCATTCTTTAGAAACGGAGCACAGATGGATATCCAAACAGCCTACTGCTGCAACATAACAATGTTTAAGTTGCATTACACAAAGCAGTAGCAAATACAAATGTAACCGTAATTACAATATGTTTATTAGAACTATTTATATATTTATTCACTGCATTTTTACCCCACTCTATCTCAACTCCAAAGGGGACTCAGAGCGCCTTGAATGAATGGAAAACATTTTTTTCTATATATTATTGAGGATCACTGAGAAAAATCAATCAGGGTCTGCATCCAGCCATAAGTGACTCAGCAGTACTACATAACACACACTTTCTGCCATTCCACCTCTACTCCCATCCATAAAATCATACCAAGGGCTTGAGCTAAAACATCTCAAAACTAATAACCAAACTCACCAGATTTCTTTTAAATCAAGAGCCAAATTTGATAGTTATTGCTATCATTGAACAAAAAAGCATCAGAGAAAGACTGAAACATAAAGCCACTAAACTGCAGCTCATGAAGTGTTTCGATTTTATTGTCTTTTGTTCAAATTGAAATATTGAGCTTGATGAATGAACACATCCTATAAGTAGAATGATGAGAGAAAGATTGTTTTCCTTCTCCACTGTTCTCTGCATGTTTTCAAAATCTGCACCCAATGGGGAAAATGGGAAGAGGAGCAGACAAAATTTTATGCTTAAGTGTAGATCCATTCACATGACACTGGACATTGACCAGTTTTCTCATCATATGACATGTACAAATTAGGTTACTGCCATAAACCTGTGCTATCGTCTACAATCCTTTTGTGAATGGTTGTTGTTAGTAACACAGTTGTCTTTATGTACAACACCTCCCTTAATCTTGCAGTTTGTAATCCTGTCTAATTATAAAAACTGGCGCAGAACTCCCCCTATAATTTAATTTAACTAAATTAATATATTTACCTTCTTTGATTCTGTCAGTATGAGCTCTTCTACTTCTTTTGTTAACACTTCTTCAGCTAATGTTTTGAGTTTTGTGGAAAGGAATTTGATTGCTCTTTCTCGCACAATATCTTCACCCTGTAGTATTTGACTGAATAAGCCACCCAATGTTCCTTAAAAAAATGATGACATATTATTTATATTACAGCCCAATAAACACAGTAGAAAAATCCAGTTGATCCCAACAGATCTACATTATACTCTTCAATAGTGTTTGCACTACTGAACCGTTACCATTTATGCATTTAAATATTGTTCAATTATTGTTTGCATTGCTAAACATATTACTTATCATTTCACTGTATTCTCTTAAAAACCCTAAATGACATTTTTTCACACCTAACAGTATATACAACACTAACATTATAAAATATGTCAGGGTAAAAATGACTGCTTTACCTTTAGCATCCATCTTAAATATGCTTAGCAAAGCATTGTTTACCAAGTTGAATTCTGCAGAATCATCTAGGGAAAAGAAGAAGAAAACACAGAATCAAAAATCTTTATATCCAAAACAAAGCCAAGCATAACTAAATCAGAATATTCTGGGCTGAATGTCTGTTCTCGTCTCCATAACCATGAAAATGAAGTATTAAATTATTCTTATCCTATTATTGAGATCCAGTGTGGTCTTCTGGTTTGAGGGTTGGACCAGGATACTAGGAGACTAGGCTCTGAATTCCTACTTGGCAATGGAAAACTATTTGGTGACCTTGGGTAATTAGTTATATGGATACAATCATCCCTTAAACATAAAGATACCATGTTTTAGTGGGTTTTAAATAATTTTCTTAAGTAAGAGGAAAATAAACCTTTCCCCATGTTTCTTTTAAAGAAACTGAAGACAACATGGCCAATAGATGCAATTTCTCCCATCCATGGGGAGAAGTCAGCACTTTAGCACAAGGTAAAGTCAGCACTTTAACACAAGCAAACATAAATGCGGTCCTATAGTTAAAAGCTCTGGAAGTACAGGTCCAGGGCTACATTAGCTACACCTTTGGAAAGTTATTTAAGGATAGTTAAGAACAAGAAGTGTCACCAGTAGTTCTCAGATTATATAAATCAATTATCTTGCCCCAAATACTAGATATTAGGGTAATCTAATAAATGGCCATCACAGCACGCTAAACGAATGGCCAAGAAAAGGGGATCAGATTAAAATGACTGACAGGAAGTCTGTCCAGCAAAGAAAACAGAAGTAGACTAAATTGAAAAAGGCACCCAGAGCAATCAATATTTAGCTTTTCTTTTATTATAATTTTCAAACTGAGTATAGATGCAAGCACCTATTTTTCTACCTGATTGTAGAAGCTGGGTGAGGATGTCAGCTACCCTTGGAAGATTGTCACCTGTGGCAAATTGGGGTAATTCCTTAATTGCTTGTCGTCGGATCTGTAAACACAACAAAACACACACACACTTATTCAACAACTAAAGAAATGAATTAAACTTTATTCTTGCTGTATGATATTCTGGGGGAAAAAACCAGACAGGGGAGTTACATCTGTATTTTTTTTAGCTAAATGCAATGTATGAGTATATATCAATACTACTGATTTACTATATGCTTAATTCATATAAAGAGCAAAAAATAACTCTGCTACTCATGTGAGGATTATCAAAATCCTTCTTAGTGTACTTCTTTTATTAAGGTCATAAAAGCTGAAGATTTTCAAGAGCTCGAAGAAAATGTCAACAAAAGTAATTTGGTAATTACAGTGTTTGGTTGGTCATTTCTACTCCTAGCACCTTGTATGTGTGGGCAGGGGAGAAACATGTGGCTCCTCAGAGAGACATTAGTTTAAATAAAAGGTATTCATTGTGAAATATGACAATGCAACAGGAATATGATAGATGGCATAGCTGCTACTTCTGATTTAAGACTTTTTGTATGAATGTTTTTAATTTTAATATTTTCAGATGGGAAAAAGCATTAAATCAAAGAAGGAACAGGATACAAGTGTTAAGCCCTTGTACAGCAGCTGACAAGAAAAAGGCACTTACAGAAACATCTTCATCCTCACAAAGGTCCAATTGGGCATTTATAGCCGAATCTGCCAGCTCAGGGAAATGTTTGAAGAACTTTGGAATAAACTGTGCTGCTAATCTCTTCTCTTTGGCACCTCCCTTGACACCATCCAAAATCACTTGATAGGCATCTTTGTGCTAGAAGAGAAAACAGGTGTTATTTGTTTTATATAGTTTAAGGATGCAAAATATTTAAGTCACCACTGAAAACTCAAGCTATAGCTGTAAGGAAAAATGAAAATAATAATGACTGACTTAAAGAACATATTTGTAGTTGTTAATACAGATTTAGTATCCATTATGCTTAGACTGGAAGTATATGAATATCTGTACTTGTATATAATGAGATATCTTGGAGATGGGTCCCAAGTCTAAACATATAATCCTTTTATATTTCATATACAGCTTGCACATATAGCCTGGCTGTAATTTTATACAATATTTTTTAAATTAGTGCATGAAACAAAGCTTGTTCATATCAAACAATCGGAAGCAAAGGTGTCAGTCACTAATATGGTCAATTTTAGATTTTGGGAATTTTTCAGATTCAGAATTTCAGATAAGAGGCGTATAAAACATGCTCCCCCAAATGACACAAATTCACAAGGGATCTGGGTAGTCAATACTCTCTAAAGCACCAAATTTGAGAAAAATTAAAACTATTTTTCTATGTAGAAATGGGCAGTACTACATATTTCAATGCAACCCAACTTTGGGTTATCAGAAGGTCCAGGTGGCGCTAAATAATGCCATATTTCATAGAAATGACATTTAAAACGCACAACAATCCAGGGCTCTAGAATCCACACTTGGCACAATTCAAGGTACTGGCTTATGAAACAATGAGGTGTTTCATAGAAAAATAAAGTTTCTCTATTTGCAGTCACCCACCACAATTAAAAGACCAGAATCCTCCATATGCTATATAAACACCCAGAGATGCCTCTCTCCAAACTATGCAGCTGTTTTCCCCTTTGCTTCAATTGATCAGCATCCTATTTTAAACTAATAAATAATTAAATAATCCTTGCAGTTTTCATTTTTGTGGATTTAACAATAATAATTGACAATTTAAGCACACTTTAAGTCTTATGCTACCTGTCCTAAAACTGCTGGATTATAAATGCATGCAAGAAAGGGCCCTTCTTATAATCCAGACTGTCACAAAAAACATTTGTTAAAATACATGAGGAATGTTCTTGTAGATTAAAGCAACCTGTCTTGTGACAAAGATTAATTTGGTAGCCTTTAAGACACCAAAAGCTCTTTACTTCTTTCTGCTACAACTCACTATTATGACTACATCTCTGTGGAAATTGGAAATTAGCACAACTTGTAAAGCTAGAAGCTTCAGCAGCATGACTCCTCATGGGTGGAAATAGGCTCAATGAAAGGACACATTCTAGGCTCTTCTCTACCATCAGCAGCCTAAAACAACAGGAAGGTTCCAGGCAGCAAACACAGATTTTACGTAACACACCTAAACAAATCTGGGACATATGTATATAATTTTTTTTCTGGTGCAAGGAAACCTAATAAAGAAAATCATGGAGCATAATCTTCACATGAAGGCTATAATTTTACATACAAGCTTTGCAAGGAGCAAATATCATGGAATATAGACTTAATTCAGGGGGTAATGCATTGTATTATGTTATGAGGATGCATCTAGACTGCACATACCTCAAAAATCAATATTACAGATGAGGCAAAAAATAAAATGGTAGAAATGTGAAGTGTGCCATTTTTTACAGCAGCAAGGAATTCACTTTTTAAATTTAAGATTTCATTATAAGTCAAATCCCAATGTATCTTAGGAAGGTAAAGTATCCACAAACTAAATCATGGTATGTATCTAAAACAGGGGTGCTCAGAACGGTGATCGCGAGCACCTAGTCGATCTTCGGCCCTCTTCCTCGTGATCTTTGGGCCTCACCAGCTGTTCTTCAGGCTGAACCCGAGGAGGAAGGGGGCTGCGGGGACGGAGACTCCGCCTTGCCCTCACTTGCCCTCGATGGAGAAAGGCAGCGAGGGCACAAGCAGCAGCAGCAGCAAGTGGAGCCGCCTCCTCTGCTCTTCTGCTTTCCCCCTCCCTCCTTCCCTCCTCAGAATCGTCACAGGCCAAAGGAGGGAGCTGACGTGATGCCCTCCTTTGGTCCGTGACTACTCTGAGGAGGGAGGGGGAAAGCAGAAGAGTGGAGGAGGAGGTGGCTATGGATGACGCCGCCTCCTCTGCTCTTCTGCTTTCCCCCTCCCTCCCTCCTCAGAATCGTCACAGGCCAAAGGAGGGGGTGGCCATGCGCCTGCGCAGAAGCGCCCATTCTACCTCTTTGACACCTCATGCGCACTTGGAGGCAGCGCGCGTGCAGGCAGCGTGCGAAGAGAACCACGACGGAGGAGAAACAGGAGGCTTTGGGAGCCATTTCCTGACCAAATTGTAGCACAAAGGTCAGTCTTTTTTCTTTCTGCCCGAGAATATCTGTGGGAAAATGCCAGGGTGAGAGGAAGGGGGGTGCCTGGATGTATTTTTGCATGCCCCTTTGTTTACATTCCTGAAATTGTTATGGACTTGCAGCTGAAGGGTCTCACTGTTTTCTTTCTGCCTGAGAATATCTGTGGGAAAATGCCAGGGTGAGAGGAAGGGGTGCCTGGATGTATTTTTGCATGCCCCTTTGTTTACCTTGCTGAGTATTAAATGGCCTTGCAGTTCAAAAGCCTCTCTTCTTACTTTCTGGCTGATAATATGTGTGGTAATATGGCAGTGTGGGAGAAATGGGGTGGTTGGATGTATTTTTATGCTCTGTTTTATATTGTTGTTATTAAATTGAAATGTTGATGTTTTATAACTTCATTTTATGTAAACTGCCCCGAGCCTGCTGGAAGGAGCGGTACATAAAAATGAATAATAAATATAAATAAATAAATAAGAAAATAGTTATACGTTTTACATTTCTGGGTAGGTGATCTTTGGGACTTGCTTTTTTAATCAGTAGCTCCCATGCTGAAAAAGTGTGAGCACCCCTGATCTAAAACATAGCATTGCAATGAGAACATATCTACAAAGAAGTTACCCAAGAGGGAGCTGTTAGTTGAGAACATTGGTTTGGGACATCCAAAGATCCATCTATGTTGTTGCTGGTATAAATTCTCCTATGTAAAATGCACCTAGAGCTGGTTTTGATTCCTACAGATAACATGGTGCTGTAGTTACAAATGAGCAAGGTACACAATAGATTATGTCATAGTTGTGTGCCTTCAAGCCTTTCCTGACTTATGGCAACCCTCTTACAGGATTTTCTTGGTAAGATTTGTTCAGAAGAGGCTTGCCACTGCCTTCTCATGAGGATGAGAAAGGGCGACTTGTCCAAGCTCAACCAGAGGCTTTGTCCGAACCATTAGATACTTGCATTCCTGGGGACAGTGTGCCATCGCACTTAATTCAGGGATAAGACACCTTGAACCAAGCACATCTCACTTCGGCTTCAACATGCACACCGTTGCTGATGACAAGCTGATGACACCCAAATATATTTCCCCATGCCTTCAAAAACAGCTTCAGCTATGGATAGCGTATCTCCTCTGAATGAATGCCTGGAGGAGGTAATGGGTTGGATGAGGAAAAATAAATTAAAACTGAATCCAGACAAAACAGAGGTGCGTGCCATCAAGGGTCCTCATCTGGGGATGAAGGTGTGGCAGCCAGTTCTAGATGGGGTTACACTCCCCCTGAAAGACTGTGTTTGCAGCTTGGGAGTATTCCTGGATCTGTCTCCCCAAATGTCAGCCCAGGTAGATGCGACGGTCAGAGCTGCTTACTGTCAGCTTCGTCTGATACACCAGTTGCACTCCTTCCTAGATTTGGAGGACCTGAGTATGCTAGTGCACATACTAGTAACCTCAAGATTGGGCTTCTGAAATGTGCTTTACATTGGGCTACCTTTGAACCAAGTTCGAAAACTGTAGCTCAGGGGTGCTCATTAGGTAGATCGCGTAGGGCGTCCTGGTAGATCGCAGGCAGGGAGGGAGGAAGGCTCAGTCCTAGCAGCCTCAGGTCCCTTCCTTTCCCCCTCAGCCGCTTGGACTCCAACTCCCAGCATTCCTAGCAGCCTCAGGCCCCTTCCTTTCCCCCCTCAGCCGCTTGGACTCCAACTCCCAGCATTCCTAGCAGCCTCAGGCCCCTTCCTTTCCCCCCTCAGCCGCTTGGATTCCAACTCCCAGCATTCCTAGCAGCCTCAGGCCCCTTCCTTTTCCCCCTTAGCCGCTTGGACTCCAACTCCCAGCATTCCTAGCAGCCTCAGGCCCCTTCCTTTCCCCCCTCAGCCGCTTGGACTCCAACTCCCAGCATTCCTAGCAGCCTCAGGCCTCTTCCTGTTCCCCCTCAGCCGCTTGGACTCCAACTCCCAGCATTCCTAGCAGCCTCAGGCCCCTTCCTTTTCCCCCTCAGCCGCTTGGACTCCAACTCCCAGCATTCCTAGCAGCCTCAGGCCCCTTTCCTTTTCCCCTCAGCCGCTTCGACTCCAACTCCCAGCATTCCTAGCAGCCTCAGGCCCCTTCCTTTTCCCCCTCAGCCGCTTGGACTCCAACTCCCAGCATTCCTAGCAGCCTCAGGCCTCTTCCTGTTCCCCCTCAGCCGCTTGGACTCCAACTCCCAGCATTCCTAGCAGCCTCAGGCCCCTTCCTTTTCCCCCTCAGCCGCTTGGACTCCAACTCCCAGCATTCCTAGCAGCCTCAGGCCCCTTCCTTTCCCCCCTCAGCCGCTTGGACTCCAACTCCCAGCATTCCTAGCAGCCTCAGGCCTCTTCCTGTTCCCCCTCAGCCGCTTGGACTCCAACTCCCAGCATTCCTAGCAGCCTCAGGCCCCTTCCTTTTCCCCCTCAGCCGCTTGGACTCCAACTCCCAGCATTCCTAGCAGCCTCAGGCCCCTTTCCTTTTCCCCTCAGCCGCTTCGACTCCAACTCCCAGCATTCCTAGCAGCCTCAGGCCCCTTCCTTTTCCCCCTCAGCCGCTTGGACTCCAACTCCCAGCATTCCTAGCAGTCTCAGGCCCCTTTCCTTTTCCCCTCAGCCGCTTGGACTCCAACTCCCAGCATTCCTAGCAGCCTCGGGCCCCTTTCCTTTTCCCCCGCAGCCGCTTAAGCGGCTGAGGGGGGAAAGGAAAGGACTTGAGGCTGCTAGGAATGCTGGGAGTTGGAGTCCAAAACACTTGGTAGGCCCAACTTTGCCTAGGCCTGGTGTAGTGTGTATATTTGTAATGTTTTTGCCGTGTTTGTGTATTTTAATTGCTTTGTAACCCACCTCCAGTCATGAGAAGAGGCGAGTAAGAAGAATAATAATAAAAAATTATTATTATTGGCAAAGAGAGAAAAGGCTTTCTAAGGCGAAGGCAAGTGATACAACCCCAAACTCTTTTTGGGCCTTTGTAGAAGCGGTTGAGAATCCACACCAATAACCCTGGAAGCAAAACCTAGCGTCGGCCCGGGCTCCCAACACACGAAAGAGCAGAATACACTTCACAGCCGAGCCCGGGGATCGAGGGAGGCCTGGAAAGAGCTCCCCCCCGCAAGACAGACTTCCCACCGAGCAAACCAGAGGCCGCAGGGAGGCACCGAGGCCTGCCAGGGCTAAATGGTGGAGAGGACCCGAGCCGGACTCTCTTAATCGAGGCGCCAGTCCGCAAGGGCCCTAGCTAAGGCCTTTCCCTCGTTCTCCTCTCCCCCCCCCCCAAGACGAGGCCTAGGCGCCTGGAGCGCCCTGGCAGGCCCCGCGCCCTGCCTCACCTCGGCCGCGGTCTCCTTGGCGTCGGCTAAGATGCCGTAGTTGCGGTAGAGCTCCTCCACGGTGGGCATGGCCGCGGCGAGGGCTGCGCTTCCTCCTTCCAGCTCAGGCGTCTGCCAAACCCTCGGCGTCTGCGAAAGCGGCAGCAGCGGAGACGACGACGACAACAGCTTTCCTTCACCGCCCCCACCGCGAACGGAAGCGCCGTGTCAAGCCGCGCAGGCTTGTCGCAACATCCGGCGCCGGAGAAGCAGGCCGCGCGTGCCCCACAGCGACCCCTGTCGGCGAGGAAGGCGCACTGAAGCTGGAGAGCTGGTGGGAGCGAAGGCTGGAGGAGCAGCAGCAGCAGCAGCAGCCTATTCATTTATTTATCCTGTCAGAAAGAAATTGATAGGGTATAAAAACCTCAAAGTTTAAAAAAACCCCTTGGCATTATACTAAATGCCCTTTGACCAGAAGTTGGCCACTTGGAGTGCCTCTGATGTTGCTGTAAGAAGGTCCTCCATTGTGCATGTGGCAGGGCTCAGGCTGCATTGGAATAGGTGGTCTGTGGTTTGGGTTGTTGTAGGTTTTTCATTCATTCATTCATTCACTTTATTATTTCACGAGTCGCCCTCCAATCGAAGTGCTCTGGGCCAGTGTTTCCCAACCTTTTTTGAGCCGCGGCACACTTTTAACATTAAAAAAATCTGGGGGCACACCACCAACCAAAATGACACTCTAACACAGTAAAGAACGGCTGGGGGATGGTGACCTGCTGGGAGCAGCTGCTGGGAGTGCCGAAGCCGGGGGAGGGGGAGGAGCCAGGCCCCGCCATGCCCCGCCCCCTCCACGCGGTTTCAGTTCTCCCACAGCTTTGCCAGCCTTGAGGGGGCAGTGCCAAGCCAGTGGTGGCAGAGCCAGCACAATGCTGGCTTGGCACTGCCCCCTCAAGGCTGGCAAAGCTGTGGGAGCGCTGAAGCCAAGGGAGGGGGCGGAGCCCCTCCCCTCCCCCGGCTTCAGTTCTCCCATAAAGGAGAAGGATGAGCGGTGGACGGGCTTCAGTAGGCGGGGCTCCTCCTCCGCGCTGCTTCAGCGAGCGAGGGGTGAGAGTTGTGGCGAGAGTCATGGCTGGCTGGGGAAACGGCGCCCCGGCCCCTTCTTCTTTTTCTTCGTCGCCGCTCGGCTCTTCCTCCTCCTCCCCAAGCAGCAGGAGTTCGGCAGGAGGAGGGGGGAAGGAAGGGGGGCAGAGAGCTTTTCTCGCGGCACACCTAATGATCGCTCACGGCACACTAGTGTGTCACGGCACACTGGTTGAGAAACACTGCTCTGGGCGACTGACCTAAGACAGAACAAACGAACTTGGAATACATGAAGAAGTGGGCAAGGAACATAGCCACGGTGCTCCAAGCCACCGTCATCTCAAGACTGGAGTACTGTAATGCCCTTTACATTGGCCTGCCCTTGTCAGTGATCCGGAAACTTAAGCTCGTCCAGAATGCCGCTGCACGACTTCTCACTGGGGCTCCAGTGAGATGTCACATAACACCTATCCTTCAGCAGCTTCACTGGCTTCCGGTCGAGCACCAGATCACCTTCAAGGTGATGGTGTTAACTTTCAAGGCCTTGCATGGTCTGGGGCCGCTGTATCTGAGGGACCGTCTCCTCCCCTACCAACCCCAGAGGTCACTTCCTTCCGAACAAATGAACCTCCTTGAAGTACCGACCTTCAAAGCAATCCCTCTCACATTGACCCGGCGCAGAGCCTTTTCTGTAGTGGCGCCGTCAATATGGAACACTCTTCCAAGTGATGTACGGGCCATGTAGGACCTACTCTCTTTCCGCAAGGCCTGCAAGACTCACCTTTTCCGGCTAGTCTTTGATTGCTAGGCTGGAAATTTTTCTTTAAGCTAGTTTAATATGTTTGCTTTTACCTCTGTGTGTTTTTACTTGACTGTAAGCCGCTCCAAGCCCTCGGGGAGTGGCGGCGTACAAGTCCAAATAATAAATAAATATAAAATAAAACCCAAAATATGGAAGAACATATGGAAAAAGAACATAAATAGATCAGTTTGCTATAAGTTCAAAGAAAACTGGATTAAACTGGTGTATAGGTTGTACCTTGCCCCAAACAAAATAGCAAAAATTTATGGTAACGCTAAAACCAATTGCTGGAATTGTGGCGAAAAAAAATTGGACTTTTTTTCACCTGTGGTGGCTTTGTAAAAAAGTAAGAAAGTTTTGGAACATGATAATTAGAGAACTAGAAAAAATATTCACGATTTCATTAGTGAGGAAACCAGATTTATTTCTATTAGGGATAGTGGATCTCAACCTCAATTTTACTGAAAATGAAAGAAAGATATTTCTGATGGAATCAGGGGACAGGTCTTGTCCTGGATTGGAACCTGGCTAAACTGTAGGAAACAAAGGGTGGTAATAAATGGACACTTCTCTGGATGGAAAGAGGTGAGAAGTGGCGTACCCCAAGTTTCAGTTTTAGGACCATTACTTTTTAATTTATTCATAAATGATCTGGATGTAGAAGTAAATTGTGAGGTAGCAAAGTTTGCAGACGACACTAAACTGTTCAGGGTAGTTAAAAATGAAACTGACTGTAAAGAGCTCCAGAAAGATCTCTCAAAATTGAGTGAATGGGCAACAAAGTGGCAAATGCATTTTAACCTAAACAAGTGTAAAGTCATGCACATCGGGGCAAAGAACCCCAAATACACTTATCAACTGATGGGATCAAAGCTTTCTGAGACAAACCAGGAAAGGGATCTTGGGGTTTTGGTAGACAGCTCAATGAAGATGTCAACCCAGTGCGCAGCAGCAGTGAAAAAAGCAAATTCTATGCTTGGCATGATCAGGAAGGGAATCGAAAATAGGTCGGCAAATGTTGTATTGCCTCTCTACAAATCTATGGTGAGGCCACATCTGGAGTACTGTGTACAATTCTGGTCACCGCACCTCAAGAAGGATATAACGGAACTGGAAAAGGTACAAAGAAGGGCAACAAAAATGATCCAAGGGATGGAGCAGCTCCCTTATGAAATCAGGTTGCAACGCCTTGGTCTTTTCAGCCTTGAAAGACGGCGTTTAAGAGGTGACTTGATCGAAGTGTATAAAATCATGCATGGGATAGAAAAGGTGAATAAAGAAAAAATATTTTCTCTGTCACACAACATTAGGACTAGGGGCACTCCTAAAGCTCCAAGGTAGGAAAGTTAGGACTAATAAAGGGAAATATTTCTTCACCCAGAGGGTCATTGGGTTATGGAACTCACTTCCAGAGGAGGTTGTGACAGCGGTCAGCCTGGACAGCTTCAAGGCAGGATTAGACAGATTCATGGATACCAAGTGAATCGGTAGTTACTGAAATGGACATCCAAGTGCCACCTCTGTGTTGATGGAGGCAGGCAGGATTTCCCCGGGTACTGGTTGTGGGGGTCGGGAGCAGGTGAGGGTTTTGCCCTCCTTTCTGCTAGAGATCCCTGTGTACAACTAGTGGGCCACTGTGTGACACAGAATGCTGGACTAGATGGGCTGAGGCCCGATTCAGCATGGCTCTTCTTATGTTCTTATGTTCTTATGATATTAACTACAGCTGCCAAATTAACATATGCCAAATATTCGAAATCAGAAAAATCTCCAACCAAAGATTATAGATCCCATTCAAATGGAATGGCTTACAGATGCCCTGAAAGATAATGATGGGGTGGAAGATGGGAGAAGGAAAATAGACTGGTCTACTGTTCAAGATTATTGTGAAAGGGAGTATAATATAGATTTAAAGTTAAACTGGGAAGAGAGGGGTGAATACATTATATAAGAATAGAGTAAATGAGATTAAAATATAGATTATTGAAAGTATATTGGGTCATAATTAATGGCTGGGTGTATCAAATAATAGAAGTTTTTATTTATATTTTCAGGTAATATAGATGAAATACAGGAAGATAAAATAAGAGTAAAAGAAATAGACTCTTAAAGGCTCTTCTTGATGGTGCCGTACGATTCACCAGCCTACTTTTTTCCTGTGCACAGCTTTAAATCTTGTAAGTATTCTTTCTCTTTTAATTCTATCGAAAATTTTTATCTTAGTCATTTTCTGACAATGTAAGGCAAGAAAGAGGGCTATTTTTCTTTTTAATTCCCTTGTAAATTTGTTTCTTACTGTTTAATTCTGTATTTTATGAAACTTAATAAAGACTATTTTTTTAATAAAAAAGAATAAATGAACTTATACAAACAATGACATTAAAATGGTTACAAGCATTCTCTCCTGATGTTTTGCCTGCATCTGTGGCAAGCATCCTCAGAGAGGATGCTTCTAGAACATGGTCATACAACCCGAAAAACCAACACCACCACAGTAATTCCGGCCATGAAAGCCTTCGACAATACATAGGTCTGTGGTTTGCTCTTCTCCACACTCGCATGTTGCGGACTCCACTTTGCAGTCCCATTCCTTAAGGTTGGCTCTGCATCTCATGAACACCTCAGCAAGCAAGAATCCAAAAGTGGCAGGTTAAATCAGTGGCTGAGATCAGATGAAATGCTCCCTCCTGGGCACACACAAGACTGGGCAACTTGGAAGGCATTGAACAGATTGCGTCCTGGCACCACGAGATGCAGAGCCAACCTTAAGAAATGGGGCTTAAGAAGTGGAGTCCACGACATGCGAGTGTGGAGAAGAGCAAACCACAGACCACCTACTACTACAATGCAACCAAATGCATAATGGAGGACCTTCTCATAGCAACACCAGAGGTACTCCAAGTGGCCAGCATCTGGTGAAAAGAAATTTAGCATAATGCCATGCTTTTAAGCTTATATATATATATATATATATATATATATATGTGTGTGTGTGTGTGTGTGTGTGTGTGTGTGTATGTGTGTGTGTGTTAATTGTACCCTCAACTCACCCTGACACCATAAATAAATAAATTGGTTGCTACTTCATGGCAGACATTGGGTAGTGCAATACCGGCTACATAGTATTTCTTCCATGGTGTGGGGCATATGTATCCTGTGATAATGTGGCTTGTCTTTTTAAGAGTCACAGCCGCTGTTTTCACGTGGTGAGATGTATTTCACACTGGGCATGCATATTCAGCAGAGGAGTAGCAAAGCGGAAGGGAATATGTCTTCACTGTGTCTGGTTGTGATCCCCAGGTTGTTCCAATCAGTTTTTGTATGATATTATTTCTGGCACCCACACTTTGCTTGATAGTCAAGCAGTGCTTCTTGTAGGTCACCACATGGTCCAGGGTAAATCCCAGGTACTTGGGTGTGCTGCAATGCTTCAGTGGGATTCCTTCCCAGGTAATCCTCAGAGTTTGAGATGCTTACAGTTCAGTACAGGCTGAGCGTCCCCCTATAGAGCACATTACAATAATCCAAATGGGATGTAACTGTGTCCCCATTGACACTGTCCTATAATGCAGTGCAGTTCATTAATAAGAGACCAACGCATTCACAGGAGTGCAATGCATTCATAGGAGTTCAATGCATTATATGATTCTATGGAATGGATCTACACTGCCCTATAATCTAGTTTGAGAATATGGATTAACTGCATTGATCTGGATTATATGACAGTGTAGACTCAGGCTGGATCAACACTGTCCTATATCCCAGGTTCTGATCCCAGATTACCTGTTTTGAATTTGGATTATATGAGTTTCCACTGGCATATAATCCAGATAATCAAATCAGATAATCCATATTATCCACTTTGAACTGGATTATATGCGTCTACACTGCCATTTATATGGAAGTGTAGAAATCTAGATTATCTGCTTTGAACTGGATTATATGGCAGTGTAGACTCATAGTAAAGGTAAAGGTTTCGCCTGACATTAAGTATAGTCTTGTCCGACTCTGGGAGTGGTGCTCATCTCCATTTCTAAGATGAAGGGCCGGCATTTTCTGTAGACACCTCCAAGGTAATGTAGCCAGCATGACTGCATGGAGCACCATTACCTTTCCGCAGAAGCTGGGCCTATTGATCTACTCACATTTGCAAGTTTTCAAATTGCTAAATTAGCAGAAGTTGGGCCTAACAGCAAGAATTTACCCTGCTCCCTGGATTCAAACCGCCAACCTTTTGGTCAGCAAGTTCAGCAGCTTAGTGGTTTAACCCGCTGCACCACCAGAGGCCCAAGACTCATAATCCAGTTCAAAGCAAACATATGGATTATCTGCTTTGATAATCTGAATTATATGGCAGTGTAGAAAGGGCCTGAATGAATGGGAAATCATGGTTTTCCAAAATTCATTCAGCTTGTTTTCCTTTTTTCCAATCTGAACACAGGGATAAGGGAGCAAGGCATCTACCTTGCACTTTGGAGAGATTTCTGGGCCCATTGTGTCCATGATCATGTGACAGAAAAGGTAGAGTAGCAGTAATCATACAGGATTTTTTGTTTTCAGGCCTATATTACTCCCGACTACAGATAACTTCTCCATTAGGATTGATAAACAGGATTCCAGCCACATTCTCTTAAGGCTTTTAGTGCACTAATGAAAAGTAAATTTAAAAAGACAGTTTAGAATTAACAACATTAAATAACAGTCTCCTTTTCAATATAAACATAATTAACATAGTTTTTTTATATTACATGTATAATTATTATATTAATATTATGATAATCTCAGTATAATAAAATATTAAATAGCATTTTCATTTTACTCTAACATGTAAATAACATTAACATAATTAACAAGGTAAACCTAATTAATATAGCTTTTTGCTGTACACTTTCCTACTAACTTTTCTGTCTCCTAACATCTAAACAACCTTTTTCCTCCAGTTAGCAGTCTTCAACTTTAGACTGAGTACAAACTACATTAAAAAGTTTGGATCACTTGTTTTTCTTCCTTCACTTCTGATTTTTAATACCACCAAGTTGGATGATGAATGTGTAGAACATTTTATTGGGTCCTAACAAAAGGTATTGAGTTCCTGTAGGTTTTAATAATCTTTAAAAAGGTTATAATGAATTCATTTGGGGGGAAAACATGTACAGTATATTAATGAGAATTTCAGTAATATAATTGCAAGATGCTTTAACTATGATTCTGGCACATACTATAGATTTTTAGAGGAAGAAATAAAAAAGACTAAATGATACTTATGGTTGCTAGATGGCAGTATGACTCCATAGTTGCCAAGCTGATACACTAGTATTTCATCGATTTAAATGAGGGACTAATTGAAAACAAAAGGTTTATTTTTAATTATTTTGTTTCATTTAATTTCATGTTATTTATTTACTTTCTTATAAAACAAACTTTCAATGCTGGTTTCCCAAAGTAATTTTGATCTGTTTGGTTGGATGCATTCCCAAAGAATTATTGAAGTTGAACAGATATTATTATTACTACTACCTATGTTTCAAAGGAAAACTGTTCATTGTAGCTCATATTTCAGTAACCTTTTGTACTTATTTTGCCCTTTTGACGGCTGGCCAGACTTGGTACCCGATTGTTTCCAGCGATGCCTTGAAGCCGTGACTGGTTGGCTACGAGCCAGTCGGTTGAGAGTGAATCCATCGAAGACTGAGATCCTCTGGCTGGGTCGTCCGGACAGGGTGGGTTTCGGCTGCCTACTCTGGATGGCAAAGCACTATGCCCGTCATCCTTAGTAAAGAGTCTGGGGGTCCAGTTGGACCCACTGCTGACAATGGAGGCCCAGGTCTCTGCTGTCAGCAGGTCCGCTTTTTTTCCATCTGCGGCAGGCTAGGCAGCTGGCGCCTTATCTCTCCGGGAACGACTTGGCCATGGTGATCCAAGCTACGGTCATCTTGATGCTAGACTACTGTAATGCCCTTTACATTTGTCTTCCCTTGTCGGTCATCCGGAAGCTTAAACTAGTGCAGAACGCAGCAGCGAGACTCCTGGCTGGAGTGCCGGCCAGGGCTCATATTATACCAATTCTGCAGCGACTGCACTGGTTGCCAATTGAGCACCGGATTATCTTCAAGGTGTTGGTTTTGACCTTTAAGGCCTTGCATGGTCTGGGGCCGGTGTACTTAAGGGACCGTCTATTCCCATATGTTCCTCAGAGATCTCTTAGATCTGAAGACCATAACCTCCTGTAGATCCCTTCCCTTCGAACAATCCACCTATCGTCTACAAGACAGAGGGCCTTTTCGGCTGCAGCTCCAAGCCTGTGGAATGCCCTCCCACCAGAAGTTCGTGCACTTAGTGAGCTACTGGCTTTCCGCAAAGCCTGTAAAACTACCCTCTTTAGACAGGCATTTAGCCTTTAACCTCTGGGCTATGACCACCCTTGCCCAATTGTTTGGTATTTTATGCTGATGTTTTATTGTTATTATCACTGTATAGGTCGATATGCTGTAAACCGTTCTGAGCCATTGTGGATAGGATGGTATACAAGTCGAAATAAATAAATAAATAAATAAAATACTTGTAGCATCTGCTGTCATTTTCATGGATGAATGCAAAGGAAACTAAATACATGACTAAATAGTTTATCTGGAAACTAGCTAAACAATGATCACTTAGGATCTTTCAAAGGCATCCCTTTTTACTCCAGTTGATATCTTAGCCAGCAGACCCTCAAGAATGAAGATATTTTAAAAATAATAATAATAATAATTTATATTCTGCCCTTCTCTCTGAGGGGACTCGGCAGATTACAGCACATAAGCAGACGCAGGCAAACATTCAGTACCTTGTTACAATGAAATACAATGAAACACAATTTTTTTATCTCCTTTTCAACACCAGCTCTGGGGAAGGCACTCATCTCCATTTCCAAGCTGAGGAGCCTGCCTTGTCTGTAGACATCTGGTCGTGTGGTTGGTATGACTGCTTGGAGCATCTTTTTGCCTTCCTGTTGAGGCAGTAGCTCCTGATTTATTCACGTTTGTATGTTTTCAAACTGCCAGGTTGGCAGCAGCTAGTGCTAACAACAGGAGCTCACCCTGTCCTGCAAATTCAAACTGCTGACCTTGAGGTCGGCAGTTCAGAAGCACAAGGGTTCAACCCATTTTGCACTGCTTCTCTTCTCTGAGGTCCCTTTCACACAGCTGAATAAAATCCCACATTATTTGCTTTGAACTGTAATATATGGCAGTGTCGACTCAGATAACCCAGAGCCCTTCCAGACAGGCCCTATATCCCAGAATCTGATCCCAGGTTTCCTGCTTTAAACTGGATTATGTGAATCCACACTGCCAGATAACCTGGAATAAACAGAAAACCTGGGATCAGATCCTGGGATATAGGCCAAGGGCCCCCAGTTCAAAAGCAGATATTGTGGGATTTTCACCCTTGATATTCTGGGTTATATGGCTATGCGGGAGGGCCCTGACTCACAGGAATAATGTGTTTCACTTAGAGGTGAAGTTTGACTGGACTAATGGAAAGTATATTAAAAAGCAGGTTGATTTGACTGGTTTGTCTGTTCCTGAAACCTATTAACACATCACAGAGGCAAGTCCATTATGTCTCTCTATAGTTCAAAGATAATGTCCAATATGAATGAAAAAGCAATCCAAAAGGCTTGAAGTATCAATGTCCAAAGGAACGTAGCAAATAGGCCAAAAGCTAGCAAGGCACCACAAGGCTGTGGCCAGGAACAAAGGCAAAGCTCCCAATGCTTTGGGACTGGAACAAAGGCAAGGCTTCCCAATGCTTTGGGACTGGAACAAAGGCAAGGCTTGATGACCACTAGCTATCCAGCTCGTGATCCCAACTCCGCTTCACGCCTATTCAGATGCGACGTGGGCGGAGAACTGAGGATTCGCTCCCACGGATCCTATACTTAATCCTTCGCCCGAGGTCCCCGACGCCTAGGCTTCTTCGTCTCCAGTCTCTGCTCACGGACCTCGGCCGGTCTAGGACCCTAGACCAATCCCTCCGAGTAGACTCAATGTTCCGTCTCCTATCGAAGGTTCGACCTTGTCTCTCAACAGCTGTCTCGCTATCTTCCTGAGAGCTTTCCTCCTGGCACTTCCACTCGCTTTCATCCATGCTTACACTTTCAAGTTCCTGGGAATTCCTCCCACCCGGGTGTTCATAACTCGCTGAATCACTCCCTCCCGACTGCACCTGGTTATCTGAATCTTCCAGAGGTCCAAACATCATTTCGTCCCATGCCAAGCTCTCTGCGGGCGAATGAGGCCCATCGGAAGGGCCCTGTGCTTCACCCCAGTCATCTAGCTCATCCTCTGAATCCACCTCTGCTGCTGCAGGCCCTAGTGCTAATGGAACCCCGGGGCCTATTCCCTGCCCTCCAGGCACAAACGAGAACTGCTGTGCTACACTCTCGGGCTATTATATTCACCAACGCTGTCACTTCAGCAGTGAGACAATCCCCCCAGTAATTCCCCGGGCAAAGGCCACAGTTTGCTTAACTTCAAGCCTCATGAAAAGTTCTTGAAATCTTATGCAATGTTCTGTAACATTTTGCTTGGCAATATACTGAATCTGCTATGCTGCCTTGGATTGATGCATATCGCCAGGTGTGAAATAAACAGGAAATCCAGGAGGTATTTGCACAAAATAGGCCCCTTCTACACTACCATATATTCAATATTATCAGATAATTCACATTATCTGCTTTGAACTGGATTATATGAGTCTACACTGCCATATAATCCAGATCAAGACAGACAATCTGGATTTTATATGGCGGTGTACTTGTAGAAGGGGCCACAGAGACAGGCTTGCTTAAGATTTGGGACAATGACTGTAGGGATGCCTGGGATTTGATCTGGTTGATCCGTGGACCAATAACACCTCGTAGGTTCACTAAACCAAGATTTTTTAATGCTACATAATTATAGTACTTTGATACCACTTTAACTGTCATGGTTCCATACTATTAAGTTCTAGGAATTGAAGTTTTATGTGGTATTTGGAATCTATTGTCAGAGTTCTAGTGATTCACTACAAATCCCAGTAATTCATAAAATGAAGACTTGATGGCCAAAATGGTATTGATGTATGGAGTCTGAAAGAGACTCAAGTATCCACAAGGCTTATGGCTGTCAAATGTGCTGAATGTTTGTCCCAGAAAACTGCCCAATTCGGAATTCTCCTATAATAATTCCCATCGTTTCTCTTTTTCTCTTTACTTTAGAATGGTCAAAATCCATTATTTTGTCTCAGCTTTGAATAGATTCATTGCATCAATGCAGTTTATGTATGCTGTATTTCTAAGCTCCCTATGATTCTATGAATCAACTGCAGATGGGGCTAGCAACTGGATTTCAGCCAGTGTATTTAGTGCTGTTATTCATCTGGTGAACATTTTATGGGCACTGTGGATCAGTTCCAGGGATTTATTTTCTTGAGCTATCTCTAAGCTACATAGAGCAAAGTTGTGGGGTTTTTTTTAAACCTACAACTCTCAGTGTGCCATTGGTCATGCTGGCTGGGGATTATGGGGAAAATAGTCAAAATGTCTACTTTTCCAAACTCTGTCTTGAGACAAACATACTAGTTGCTATTGCCGCATACTGCCAGTTTCAGGGTTGTGTTGCAGCATTTCTTCATCTGCCACAATGTAGAGAAGGTTGCTATTAGCCCTCCAATGCGGAAACTTACAAATCTTCTTTCCCAGTTGGACCAGTGGGATTTATACGACTTTCCATATGTTTGCTGATTGCAACTTGCTGTCACGATGCAGGCTCTCGGCCCAGCCCCTTAATCACACACACAGAGATGATAATCAGCTAACTATTTATTGAATAATAAGAAACAGGTGAAAAGGTGAATTGTCCATAAAAAGTATCAAAAAGTTCAATCCAAAAGTAAAGAGTCTGTAGTAAAATCCAAAGGCAATGACTTGGCAAAGGCTTGGCAAAGGCTCCACAAAACAATGCGGATCAAGGAACAAGGCAAGGTTCAAACCCTTGGCGAGGCCCCCGGCGTTCTAGGCTTCTCCGCCAATCTGTGCTACGAGACCTAGCGCTTCTCTGGCGCTCTAGGCTACGGTGCCAAACCCTCCTGCTGGACTCAATGCTCCGTCTCCTATCAAAGCTCCGTCCTTGCCTCCTAGCACCTGGGTCACTATCTTCGTGAGAGCCGAACTCCCTTTCGGCTTCCATGGGCTCATCCTCCACTGTTTCCCTGATCCTTTCCTGCGACCCGAAACCACCTGGGTTCTCATACTGATCTGAATCATCACTCTCAGGGTCAGCCTGACTTTCCCAATTTTCATAGCCGTCAGGCCATTCATCATCCCAGGCCAAGCTCTCTGTGGGAGAGGAAGGCCCAGCTAACTCACCAGCCCCTTCCTCCATTTCCTCATCAGCTGCAGCTGGCCCTAATGCAAGTGGGACCCCCGGTGCTGCCCCCTGCCCCCCAGGCACGAAAGGGAACTGGGTTGCTACACTTGCATCAGCCATACTCAGTATAGCCAGTGATGAGCAATGCTGGGAATTACTTGGAACAATACTAACATACAGACTGGCCTGATATTGTGTTATACAGACCGTGAAAGCGGGGCCTCACGATCCTTCTGACTTTTTGGGTTTTAAGCGGGAGGCGTCAGAAAAGTTACCACAGGGATAGTGGTAACTATCCCTGTGGTAACTATCCCGCTGATGACACCCAGCTCATTCTGAGGATGGACCCCAGGGCGGAATCTGTACCCGATAATTTCAACTCTGCCTAGAAGCCGTAACTGGATGGCTGCGAGCCAGTAAGTTGAAGGTGAACCCGGCGAAGACGGAGATCTTGTGGCTGGGCCGCCCGAGGGGGGGGGATCCAGCTGCCGATGTTTGACGGCGTGGCACTATGCCCGCAGTCCTCAATAAAGAGCTTGGGGGTCTGGCTGGACCCACAGCTGTCTATGGAGGCACAGATTGCTTGTGCCTGCAAGACAGCCTTTTTACCATCTGCGGCAAGCGAAACGTCTGGCTCCCTATCCATCCCGTCGCGACCTGGCCACGGTGATCCAAGCCACAGTCATCTCGAGGCTTGATTACTGTAACGCGCTGTACATTGGCCTACCTTTGTCGGCGATCCGGAAACTTAAACTAGTGCAGAACGCGGCAGCTCGTTTGCTGCTAGGAGCCCCACGAACGGCACATATAACGCCACTCCTGCGCGAACTGCACTGGTTGCCTATTGAATTCCGGGTCTCCTTCAAGGTGTTAGTTCTGACTTTTAAGGCCTTATATGGTTTGGGGCCAGTGTACCTGAAGGAGCGGCTTACCCCATATGCACCCAGAAGATCTCTGCACTCAGAGGGGCTTAACTTACAAGAAGTCCCGGGCATGAAGTTCTGCAGGCTCTCTGCCATGAGGCAGAGAGCGTTTTCAGCGGCGCCGCCGGTTCTATGGAATTCGCTGCCGCCGGAGACACGAGCCTTGCAGGACCTGATGGCGTTCCGTAGGTCCTGCAAGACTTGGCTGTTTAGACAGCCGTTCGGAGTCTGACAGCGCTTAATTGACACTTGCCATCCTGCCATACCACTACCACCCTCTATGAACCAGCTTCTGGCTATGATTTTATGTGACTGTTTTAATATGGAATTTTATGTGTTTTAATCATGTTTATATGCTGTTTTCATGCTGTTTATATGCTGTTTTTATATGTAAACTGCCCTGAGCCTCAAATCGAAATAAATAATAACAATAAATATAATAATTGAAGGCCTAATAGTCATTGAGATATTTTTTTTGTCCCAAAACAATCATTGAGAGAGTTGCATGATTCCCACTCCTGCTGGAGGATTTGAAAATGCCCACACTGAATTATGAACCTGATTTTGAGAAAGTTATCAGGGCATTTGAAAGTTGTGGTGATGCTCCTCAACTTTTAGCAAGTTATCGGCATTGAGCTTGTGCCAATTGTAATATATTTTTATTTTAAAATACTATTTCTTAATTTCTTTATAGTTAAAGGGAGTATCTGGATTTTAAAAGCAACCACATGGGCACACATGGTTCCAATAAATGTTTCCAAACACCCAGATACATTTCTACTACTTTCCTGCAATGGTCAGATTCACAAAAAGAAATTAAGAGATGCTTTAAGACTGCCAACGTGCTCTCGAGTTATTTCAGCTCCTCTAAATCGTGGGTTCAAGGGCCCAGAGTGACTAGCTTTCAGAAGGCCAAGTGAGATGCAGATATGTAGAAGGCGATAGCAGAGATTTCATTTTCAATGGCCAAAGAGGATATTGGTGGAGATAGCAATCCATAGAACTGATTGCAAATACAGAGCATTTTTATTTCATTTGGCAACTATTCAAGAAACCAGAAGCAGCTCCTGATTGGCTCAGAAACTATCCAGCTAGGATCCACTTCTTGAGTGGCTCAAGAGTTCGTTGGACATCATAGCTGGTTGGCTCTTTTTGGTGGTCGGAAAATCACACTGTCATTGGAGCATTTGAAGTGTCAGTTCGTTTAATGGTCCACCTTTGAGGGGGGCACTAACCAAAAGGAATGGGGTGTGGCATTCGGTAATGAGTTCTTGATGAGCTTCATGGGCTGAGTCCAATGAAAACAATAGGGTTAGTTCAAAGTATACAATTGATGTTTAGGGAAGATGTCCATTTTAATAGGTGAGGCTGGCTTGAGGCATGGGAGCCGAGCCATTCCCACCAATATCTTAGATAATATCAAGGAAGCCAGAAACTCTGACACAAATTCATTATGTGCTCCCCTCACGTCTCCCAGTTCATTGTGAGGGGATTATGGAGATTAGAGGAAGGGAGTTTGGATATGATCCGACAGCATTCCAGAGAAACCTCACACGAAAGGTTAATGTAAGACAAAATGCGTGCACACAGAGCTGTGGCTTCTATTTTATATAATTTTGTAGATTTCATAATTTTCGGTCAGATATCTCGATATCATTGCCTCAATTGTAAACAGTTGTTATATTCCTCCCTTCTCTAGTGCTTCCAATAACTGCTATTACAGTTCCCTGGAAATTTGCTATTCATATTATGTCTTTTGAATATAAAAAGTTTCTGACTTTATGAATTATTCAAAGTGAGGGCATAACATATGCTCACAGTAGAGTGTTATGATATTTTGCTCATTATTCCATCTCTTCCTGTTCAATAAAACCAATTATAGTGTTGCTTGCCCACTGAATGAATGCATTTATTGACTTTTCTCTAAGGACATCACAGTCTTATTTTTAAAAGGCAACGGCTGTTTATGCATGAATCTATTTTGTATACCTGCTATCAGACATGAAGCTGATTGTATGCTGTTTACTTTCTTAGCAGTTAATTCAAGGGGATTTCCTTCCTAATAAATATATTTAGGATTGCACCCTTATAGTCAAATCTGTAATTTAAGATTCATTGGACCGAATCTTGATTGATCGCTTTGAGACTTAGCAGGAGTAAATCAGTTTAAATCCTAGAAGCCAGCCTAACCCTTTTGTGGATTGGGCTGTTAAACATGCATATGCTTAAAATTAGATTCTTGTAGATTCTTTGCCCAGCAGATGGCAGTCAACACCCACTCATTAAGTAAGGATGGAATGGGTATTTGACATTTAAAAAATGTATTTGAAATTTGGAGCTCTTGACCAGTTTCAGCAAACTGGAAAATTTCGGCAACTTGCAGGAACTGTCCCCCTTGTTACTGGTGCTGCAAAACAGTGCAATTTTGTCAACTCTGTGCTGCCTTAGAAGCTGCACAGTTGTAATATAGTGCAACCCTCCAAAGCAAAGCTGTGGACTTATACTAAAACACAACAGTTTTTAAAAAGCATCTGAATGGTTCAACATTGAAAGGGGAAAAATGGAGTAGAGCAAATCAAGCCTGAATTCGCTCTAGAAGCCAAGATGGCTAAACTGAGGCTTAGACATCTGAGGCTTTGCATACATTATGAGATGATCAGACTCATCAGTAAAATTGACGTTAGTAGGAAAAAAGAAAAATGACATTGCAGATGGATTGACTCAATCATGGAAGTTGTGGTTCTGGATCTGTAAGACCTGAACAGAGCACTTGACAACAGGGGTTCTTGGAGGTTATCCATCCACAGTATTAAGTTGAAGTCAATTTGGTGGCAAATAAAAACAGCAACAAAAGAAATGGGTCTGTTGTTTTTTTCTAGATTTATTGTTTTGGATGCCTCTTTCTTTTGCTTTTTAAAAAAACTGATTGAATTCCCCATGTGACAATTAACCTCCCAGGCAGTGCCTGCGTCTAGCAATTTTAATTAAGAGACCAATCAAAGAGCCAAAGGAACTTTACTCACAAAGATGAATGGAGTGGGGAAAGGAATAACTGTTTGTTAAAGGAGAAAATCTGGTGCATTTTCCCTTTATTTCCTTCATCTATAGTGGGGAATAAAAGCATTTGATAGTCCTTGTGAATGGCATTGACCTATGGAAGACTGTATCATGGTGTAACATGCAGAAGCTGTCCATGGTCTGCTGTGAAAAGGGTCTCTTCCTGTTGTAGAAAGGCAAGGTATCCCCTTTCCAAACTATTAGTTGCTAGAAATATTTTGATCCCTTGGATGTCATTTTGGGATATTTTTATTTCAGGCATTATATCATTTCGACAGTTTTAAAAATAAGTATGAGAATACAGCATTCAAATTTTATTTGTGGAAGATCCCCCCATTATGAGTACCTGTTGTGTACATTTGCGATACATTGAGAGCATAAAAGTAATAGATTTTCTAGACTGTTGTTTTGTTCTTGGATTCATCTATGGTGGGAAATAAAAGCATTTGATAGTCTTTGAGGATGGCATTGATCTACGAAAGGCTGTGTATCAGGGTGAAGCTGGGTTTGTAAAAATATGTATTGCAATAAGCTCAAATCAGGTTTTAATGGTTATACCTGAATGAGACTGTAGACCTAAGGATAGGAATTGCAATGCAAAGACTGCAAATGATTGTTTGTGTAAAACAAATTGGTTTCAGCCAATTTTGAAAGATGTTGATGCAGGATTCTGCTAGGAATTTGCCCTGAATCTTGTAAGTTTACATTGAATTCAGTAAGGCTGTCTTTTGAACAAATATGACTTAAGTCCAGTTGAGTGTGTAATTAGAAATTGCATTCACTATATTTACTTTTGGCTGACTATCTAGGGTGTCAGAGATTACTGAGTCTCCCATTATTGTAAATATGTACTTAAAGATACACATATGAGCAGCAAGACTGATATGTAGGTTTAGCTCTTCCTTAACTCATACATAAGCTTACCCTAATGTAAATTAGCTATTGATATTAGCCTTACAACTAATGCTGGCTGGTGTTTTCCATGTTAGTGGTTTGGTGAATGCATTCCAGGTTTCAATATGAATTCTAAAGGAGCTGTCCAAGGTCTGCACATATTCTGGAGATAGGATTCAGTATCTTGAATGGTCTCTTTAAGTTCTGCTTAAAACCCAGAGAGGATTCATCACCATGCAAGAGATAAAATCCTTTAGCCCAGTAGAACAGATAAGTGCTAGGTTTGGAAAGTGAGATCAACAAATGCTGAATGTGTGCGCACAGGATTTAACATCTCCATATGAGCCAGTCAAAGATCTTAGATATTCAGGAAAGGCTCTTCTCTCAGTCAGGCACATTTGTTGGGAACAAGACAGAGACATTTCTAAAGAGTTGCTTCCAGACTTTGGAATTTTCTCCCTAGGAAAGCAAGGTTGGCTCTCATTGCTCTCCATCCAGCAAGAAGTGAAAACTTGTAGATGCTGTCGGACTTTTAGGAATTAACTGTGCTGGGTTTTGCTTATTTTTACATAATGTTTTTAATGTATTGTGAACCTTAACCCTCTATATTAATTGCTTTTGAAAATAACCTTTCTCTCTCTGAATTTTTAAATGTTTTAATCTCTACAAGTGAAACTGTGGATGCAGAATCCATGGATAGAGAGGCCTTACTGTGTAGGAATGAATAAAAGAATGACAACAGTAACAACAGCAAAAGAGGAAGTTTCTGTGGGGAAACTGGTTTGTATCCAAATATATTTAGCTGCTGACGGAAAGATACTATTGGTAGAATGGATTTTGTCTCCCTTCTGTAGTAATCCCCTGCATACCTTTCATTTTTTGTTGTTCAGATATTAGAGGTACACTGGGAATTGCTTTGGGGATGAGGGCATAAAGCAGAAATGCCATTCCCTTAGTGGAATTACATTTGAGTGACATCAAGCCACTGCTGGACAAAATGCAGCTGGCTATTATGAGCTGATTAAATTTATATGCCAATCCAGAGGCTTAGAAATTCTGCCCTTGTCATTTCCCAAAGTGCTTATGATATTTGGAGGAAACAGAGAAATGAGTCAAGGCCTTGGATGGCAGCTCTCCATATTAGCTGCCCCCCCACCCCCTGGGTTGACGCTGACTTCTTTTAATTTATTCTGTTCCACGCTATTTCTCCATCAAACAGATTGATGCCAGTTTTTCTCTCCATTACAGAGGAACAATTTTATAGTCATGCTTCTTGATGGATTGGTGTCACTTGAAAGGTTACATGTGGAAAAAGTTAGCGTGTGTAGCTTTAGCTTCTCATTTTGTTTTTGTTATGCATTTGAGAACATGTTCATCTCTGTCAGTTTGCCTTTTCTCCGTGCCATATATTTTCAGTTGTTCGTTTCTTGTCTGAAGGAACTTGTAGAGCAGCAAAGTTGAAGAAAGGAAGCCAGTTAGTAGGCAAATATGCTTGGAAAGAACACACAAACTGGCTGAAAAATTTATGCATGTCAAACCAGTTTGAACCCAATGGCCTTCCTTGGAGGTGGTTGGCAGAGTAGGATGCAATAGAGTTATTTTAGTCTCTCTTTTCAGCCCTGGTATAATGTGAACTAGCTATAGCTCTAATAATAGATTTAATTTCCGATTTTGTCCAGATTTTTTGTATTTATTTTTCAAATAGATTGTTTAACTTTTCTCCTTGAAACACACACATAGTAGCTGTCTACAAATAACACTTATAATACTATGTATATACTGTATGTTAGTCATCTTCTTTCAGTTTCATGCATCTGTTTTACAGTTTTAACCTTCATTTTTTTCACAACATGCAATCCCATCTAAAAAGCCAACAGCACACAGCACAATGTATGAAAAATGAAACAACCAAAACTATTACTAAATTATCAATGACAATATAATAGTACAATAAAATGGTAATATAATAAAAATAATTCAGGCTGCAGTATTTCCATTCCTCACCTTTCTAACACACAGGCATAGCATTTGTTTTTTTTAAAAGACTATTCACACACAAAATTGAAAGAAAAATATGGCCCAATGAATAGGATGATAGCATTTGATGCAATGTGTGGATATGGGACTCCTTTCCAACAGTACTTGCTATACTGCTTTGAGTCCTGGAAAGTGTGTGAAGGAGATGATAACAACTACTTTATTTGTGGCCCTGCCTATTTTTTCTTAGTGGCTCTCTAACCTCTGGCATGTGCTCCTTGAAAATTTAGCTGTAAGTCAATGTGACCTGCAGGACTGAAAAGCTTTTCCTTTTGTACTGTAGTATTTGATTTCTCCTATCCTCTTTTGAATTTCATTTTGCATGCCTTGGATTTGGTGTGGCCTCTGTCAAACATATTTAGATGACTTTCCTAAGGGGTTATTTTAGGCTTGAAATACATTGATTTTAATTTTAAAACTATGTAGATGGGATCAATATGTTCCCTGGAAAAAACAGGTATTACACAGAGATCCTCACCAGAAACAGAATTAATTTGGGATTAATTTCCAATGTGCCTTATTTAAAAGGGAGAGATATTTCTTTCCTATATTGTAAGATTCCTTAGTTGTATAATGTTAACAGTTTAACTCTGCAACAAGCATGCCTTCTCTAAATCCATGTCTAGAGCCCATTAAACTGCCCTCCCCATCCTGGTACTTTTCACATGCTTTGGACTTCGAATCCTACAAGCCCTTACACTAGGCATGTTAGCAGGGTTGATCAGAGCTGGAGAACCATGTTCCAGGGCCTTTAGAGCCAAGTGTGCATGTACGTAATTTGATTTCTTTAAAGATGAGAAGGATACTCTTTCTTGTAGTTAGTTGACATTAATGTACCTGCCCTCTATAATGTGGTATAGGAATTTACTTTTCTTTTTGATGATTTCTTTTTGTCAGAAAGTAGTAGCCAGCCACTAGTCATGTCCTCCCACTTCTTGGAGTCCTCCAAGTCCAGTGCTTCATCTGTGGTTGGTGCCATTTTGCTACACAAGGACAGACACCCAGACAATTAAGAACATAAGAACATAAGAAGAGCCATGCTGAATCGGACCTCAGCCCATCTAGTCCAGCATTCTGTATCACACAGTGGCCCACCAGTTGTACACGGGGATCTCGAGCAGAAGGGAGGGCAAAACCCTGACCTGCTCCCGACCCCCCACAACCAGTACCCAGGGAAATCCTGCCTACCTCAACCAACTCCAAGGTGGCACTTGAATGTCCTTTTCAGTAACTACCGATACACTTGGTATCCATGAATCTGTCTAATCCTGCCTTGAAGTTGTTCAGGCTGACAGCTGTCACAACCTCTTCTGGAAGTGAGTTCCATAACCCAATGACCCTCTGGGTGAAGAAATATTTCCCTTTATTAGTCCTAATTTTCCTACCTTGGAGCTTCAGGGAGTAGTAGTATGTAGAATTCTTGAGTAGTATATAACAAGGTTAAGGAAATTGCGACCTTTCAGTTGTTGTTAATTGCCAGTTCCCTTCCACTCTAACCAGATTTGTGAGGCACAATGGGGCATGTAGTTTATCATCATCTGGAGAGCCCAAGGTTCTTCATGCCTGCCATATAGGATTACCCAGCTCATGTTCTACTGTGGTTGGAATCCACAGGGGGGTGTACCAAACAATTCTTTTGAATGCATGAGCCAACCCTTATACATTTTCTGCCGAGTTTAGCCAAAAGCTCTGCTAATATATTGTTGACAAGACCTTCTTTTGATGTCTCTAAAAATGGATACAAACCAGACTGGAAATCCAATAATCCACAGGCTCCCAAAGTGCTTTTAAACAATGCATGAGTAGAAAGTGGCTTTGAATGAGAAAACATAATTTTCAATTAGCTGCCAATTCAGAGGAAAGTGGGTGGGAACCAGCCAACATGTGAAAAAGCTGGGATAGTCTAGCATTCTTTGTAACTGCTTGTCAACAAACAGCCTTTTTCCCTTGTTAGAAATCACCTTGCTGCAATTTGGCAGAGGTCCCATGGCCACAATATGTTTTGTTTCTGAATTATTGCTAAGCAAACGCTCAACATGGAAGGAGGTAGATCTGAGCTAATCACCTGCAGAATGCCTTTTCATGTGGGTGGGTACTGATGTTATACAGCCAAAGCTTGAGTTTTAGGAATTCAGCCTGGTGTTACATTTTTAATTGGTTTATGACTGTGCATTAGGGCTCCTGACACAGTTGGCAGTTGTCTATTGTACTAGAGCGGTAAGTCTGGAAATCTTTAACATATTTTGAGACTCAACAGTATGGTTGTTGTTTAACTAATCTTACAAAGAGCTATGGAATATGTTGTGATAGCCTATTCTACTGGTCCAACTTATGTTTGGAAAGTAGTATTTATTTACATATGAATGTTTATAAAACATGTGTAAATTTCTAAGATCATTTATGCAACACAAACTATAAAACAATGCATATACTCAAAATCTAAGATTCATAGTCTCAATAAAACAGATAACAAAGCTGAACTACCTTGGGAAAGCTTGCAAAATGAGTAATATTTATATCTAAATATAAGAATTGTTGGAACATGTATGTTATCAGGAGCAAAAGAATACGTTAATTTTCAAATGCTAATATAAAACATTAGCAAAAGCTGGCAACCCACTGATTAAAATCGCAAGAGTTTGTTTGGGCATGGGGTTCCATGCTTTTTCACATTTTGGGAATTTTGATGAGAATGTCATGAAGAGGGTTTTTTTTGTGTATACACACATTGCCTAGTATCCTGTTAGACCAGTGGTTCGTAACCTGTGAGCCATGAGAACCAAAATCCGGTCCGTGAACCTCCTTCATCTTTATTTTATTTCTGCTCCTTTCTGCAGAACTGACCAGCCCTACCCCTTTTGGTACTAATGTTGGAGAATGGTCCCTGGTCAAAGTGGTTCCTAGTCAAAGTGGTCCCCCGTCAAAGTGAACCCAGGTCAAGTTGTCTCTGTTCAAGTGGGCCATGGTCAAAGTGGGCCGTGGTCAAAGCGGGTCTTGGTCAAGTGGGCTCTGGTCAAAAAAAGGTTGGGAACCACTGTGTTAGACAGTTGCAATGTCCAAAGCTAGACTCATAATTTTTTAACTTCTGTGTATTTCTCACATTTGTAATCATGGCACCATTACCTTAATTGTAAATCCCCTTGAATCCTACCTTAAAAGCCAGTCAGCTATCCCAAGTGATGGAGTTTGTGATTCTGGCAAGCAAGGTGCTTCACAATGATGTGAGCATTTTCCACCAACCAGTGATCAATTGTGTGAAAAGCAGAAGTAGAGCTATCTATAGTGCTCTGTCTAACCGCTTTGTCACACGATCACTTGCTGACAGGAGAAGGTTGCCAATATCTTCCTACTCTACTTGCTAGGACCACAGAAGGCTGATACTTAGGATGCCTGATTGGTAGGTTAAGGTAGGTTTAAGGGATTTAATCAGGAAAGGGAGTATAACTGATATAATAGTTATGCCATCAATGCAAGATCTTAGCCATTATTTTTGGGACCTAGCATTATGGTTTTTACACAAAGCAATGGATTTTCATGGAAATGTATTTTATATCAATATATTGGATTTCCTGTGTATGAAAAACTTTTCACAAAATTAATGTTATAAACAAGCAAATATGGTGGTAGTTGACAATTTTTTTTACAGACCTCATCACACTTACTAAAATAAGGATTCTCTGAGCAATCCTGTGACTTCTGGTGGAGGCCCTACTCCCAACCGGGGCAGAAGCGTCCTTATGTGCTTCTCACCAAACACAGAGGCCTCCCCATGTTGTGCTGGCTACAATGGAGCTAGTATGCTTCTGTCTTGTTTAGGAGATGCATTCCCCATGTGATAGGGGAAGTGTAGCCTTGCTGGAGTGGTGCATGGGGCCACTCTACACTGCTGTTTCTCTACATTTGCCAGAGAAATGGCACCGTGGGGAGGGGGCTTCACCATGTGAATTCACCATATGGTGAATTGGGGACTTAAAAGATATTTACAAATTGTCTCATCTTCAATGAGAAAATGTGCCTGATCATAATTAGGCACATTTTCTCATTGAAGATGAGAGAATTTGTAAATATCTTTTAAGTCCCCAATTCACCATACTTAGTCTCATAGTGCTAAATATCTTGCTCTGAAATACTTGAAGAGTTGCCTGGAAAACTGTGTGTTATCTTTCTCTTCAGAAGACCCCATGAATTGAATGAATTCATAAAGGAGATGATGCTCTCACAAACACAGATGGTTTGAATCCCATCCAACTTCCATGTCTATGATAGCAAACAATTGGAAGCAAAGTCTCAAAAAAAGGAGAGCGTCAGGTCAGATCTACATTCTTTAAAAAATCAGGGTGATATTGGTGTAGCTCTTCTTAGGGGACATGATGCAAGCTCTTTTATAACCCACATTCACAGCAATCATTCCACTGAAATGGGGTTTCTCTACACTTCTTTCATTCCAAGTTTACTTGGAAAACTTGTTTTTTTATGTATAAGGTGGGGTCAGTTCTGGTTTTGGGGTGTGCTCTGTCTGTTTTTTTTTGTGCAAATTTTCCCTGTGATTTCCCCTCATTTGTTGATATCCTTTCTTCTCGACCCTTCCACTGCTATTTCATCAAACTTTATTCATGTTTCATACCTGTATGTTTCTCCACAACTACTATATACTTGCATTTGATTTATTTCTCTTGCTCTATACCAGTGGTTCTCAACCTGTGGGCCCCCAGGTGTTTTGGCCTTAGGGTTGCCATATGTCCGTTATTCTAAGGGACATCCCTTATTTTGGCCCTAAAATTTGTGTCCCTTATTTTCAGGCCCTGTCCCTTATTTTTGACTAGCAGGACAGGACTGGGCGGGGTTGACCAGAGGAAGGTGTGCGCTGCGGTTTCCACGGCAATGCCTGCCCGGGGATTCCAACTCGCAGGGCAGCCTGCATCCCAGTTGGAAGGAAGAGGCGATACAGGCCTTTTTCAAAGTACAGTAGACTAATTAACCATTACCCAAGGGGAATGTTGGATCATGTTGGATAAAGATAGTTTCTGGTTGCTTGAGAGTTACTCTTAAAATAGGCCTAGCTGTGCATCCCAATACTATACAATGCTGTGTATCCCATACTATACTATACCATTAACTATTCACATAATAATCATGAAGATGTACTGTCTTATCAAATTTATTTTATTTTAATGTTTAGACAGTGCACTTTTAAAGTCAGCAAAGTCAAGTACTAAATACAGATGGAGAAAATTAGGTAGTTCTAATAATGTTTTTTCTGCATGACAAAGCATGCAGAAACATACCATGTACTGTTAAAAGGGCGTAAGTCAGTTTCTTTTGTGAGTTTCAATCATTATCTTATTCTGTTAATAAAACTATTTATACCTAATGTTTGAGTTTCAAGTTTTTAATGAAGTGTCCCTTATTTTTGTGAAAAATCCCGTAAATGTCCCTTATTTCTCATATCAAAAAATGGCAACCCTATTTGGCCTACAACTCCCAGAAATCCCAGCCAGATTGCCAGCTGTTAAGATTTCTGGTAGTTGAAGGCCAAAACATCCAGGGACCTACAGGCTGAGAACCACTGCTCTATATCTTTGTCTAGATGTATTTCTTTAGCTACGGGGTCTCTACCGTATTACACATACATAGAAGATTCCATTGCAGATAGTGCCCCTGTAACAGCAAAATATTAATGAGATTTCCATACTAGTCTAGAGGAGTGAAATATTATATATCTACCTAGCTTGTGTCTACCTGGAAATAACAACAGAACTTACTTTTGGCTTATACAAATATGCACACTTGCCTCCCCCAACTCTTCAAAGGATAGGTATGATTTGAAGCATCCATAAATATGATAATTTAGCTGAACAGACTCACCTCCTTTTCTCTTCTGAATTCAGTATAGGAAAATTGTGTTGCCATTCAAGAGCATTAAAAGGTAGGAATTCTTCAGATTTAAACCTCCCAATGTGTGCTCAGGGGTGCTAACTCAATAATGCATTTTCAGATCATTTTGCTCTGAGGTGTAAATCCAACCTCATTTTACCTGATATGTGTATGTTCTTCCCTTTCAGTAGTTCATAAATCTTAGAATTCCTGTGATTCTAACAGCCTGGAAATGATGCAGTGAAACATTTTCAGCTCAAGGATATTACTGGATGAGTTCACATCCGTGGGCTGATTTAAGGTCCTCAGGACTGCTGGAAGGAACCTGACTACTAGCTGTAACTAATTGGAGTTATCATCATTGCTCTTTACTGTGTTTGTATGGCCACATGCTGCATTGACTCTGTGAAGCTGGATTTAGCTTAATATTCCTTTCCAGACCCCCTGCCTTTGGAACTGGTGCATCTGCAACACACCATGTGGGATAATGTTGAGCCTCACTGTGATCCAAATACACACACTCTCCCTTTCCCCCCCTTTCCACTCCCCCCTCTCTCACACATATTCCTCCTCTCCAGTGAAGGGAGAATTTTCTACAGGTCATGGTGAACGAAGCAACCTGCAAAGTTTCCTACTCTATAAACCAGGAAAAAAGTGTGTGTGGGGGGGGGGGGGGGTATGCTTATATTCTATACTTGTGGAATGGCACAGGTTGCATCTAATATATTGTTTTCTTTAGAAGCCTTTCAGTCTTTGTTGCAACTTTGAAGCTTCTGTTTTGTTGTGTTTAGTGTTCCATCTTTCAGTTCTCTCTTATCCCTTTCAAGCTCTGTATATCATTAATCCGTGACCATTGGAAATGGCTTTTGGAAGGACCAGGTTATACAGCAGGAGGTGGGGATTAGCACGATTGCATCACTAGGGCTGATAAGACTAATGAGAAAAACACTTTGTATTGTGCATTTCTGTAGCAAAAATATCTCCAGCAGTTTGGCCTTGGGCTGCTTGATTGTGAGTAGCTGGATCTATGCTCCCACAATACATACTCAGAGCTGCTATGTCTCTTTGCTGGAGATGCATTTTTCAGTCAGAACTCAATAGGTACATAATAAAAGCTTGCAGGCAAAGACAATCCATAGGCAGCTGATTTCTCTTCTAGATATGAATGCTGGGTTACTTTTAATCTAACTGGAAAACTTGAGTGCTCTAAGGACAATATCAAGACACCACACAGAGGCCTGGGTGGTAGATGTGTGAAACTAATGACACACTTTCACACCCCAGAGGTTTTCTCTAAGAGTTTAGGTTTAGAGTTATATAGTAAAACAATCTCGCTAAAATGAGTGTAGGCTGTTGTGGGATATGCTGGAATAGTAGCAATGAATGGGCAGTGACATACTGTTTAACCAATATATACAGCACCATTGCTTTTTTTCATTACATCTTTGTAGGCATTCTGGCCCAAACATATTGGCAACAATTCAGGCATTACAACCAAGAGAGCCTTTTTGTGTACAGAGACAAAATGTACTGTTTCCAGCAGTGGGACACAAAGAAGCACTTTGCATGGTTATGTAAGTACACATAGCAAGAGATGATGCCTCAGTTATTAGGGTCCCATATTCTGTTTAGTACTTTCAGAGCTGACACCAACACATTGATAATACACCAGTGCAAGTATAGGAAGTCAGTGCAGTTCTTTAATATAGTTTCAATATGAGGTTCCTGACAGCAGTATGTTAGTGAGTTTTTGCACTACTTGCAGCTTTCATGCCGTCTTTAAGAGCAGCCCTGTTTACTGTGTGGAAACAGTACCTGCCACTTGTTCTTTTCTAGAACTGGGTATAACTCTAGGACTCCTCAAGACTTTGTTTGTTCAAGCACTAACACATTATTGTGATAAAATAAGCTTTGTCGATGCCACTAATAGCATACAAAAAAGACACAATCTAGCCCTTAAACTGATAAAATCCACCATCCCCTCACAGCCAATTGTAAAAATCTGCTGCAAATAATAAATGCTGCCCAGACTACCCAAGAATTTGGGGGTCTTGCCGTGAAGGCAGAGACCAGCCAGACCCACCAAAGAGGATCCGATATAGCCCTGGCAACATAGGAAGCAGTCAATCCATTTTTTCTCTAAATTTCCCCAAATAAAATCTTACCTAGTTGAAGAAACGCCACTGAGTTGTTTATTTCATTCCAGCTGGAGCTGTAGTCAAACTGCAGTCGTTTGCCCAAAAGCTGACATACCGTACAATGCAAAACATTACATTTTTATAGAAAAGCAGAGCTGTCAAAGTTCAAATTCCTCGCCCCCGCCCCCTTTACCAGCTTCACGCTGAATGGTTGGAGTCATCAGCTGGCTAGGAGGTGCATCTGGCTTTGCTGAGCCTTAGCCAATCAAGAAGCAAGTGCTGCTTCGAGCTCTCAACCAATGAGAGCGGAGGAGGTGGTCCAAGCAGGAAACAATGAATCGGGAGGAAATGATGAGTGGGTTAAATGACTAAATGTTTGCCCAAGTGCCGGCGATTACTCCAAGAGTTCTTAAGATAGCTTTTGTATTGTCCTAAGTGAAGGAAATAAACATTTTGTTCTGGCGTGGATGCCAGACCCCGGTAGTCCTTAATCCGGGATATACGATCTATTGATGGTATCTTGTCTTTGGTTTTGGCCAGGGGAATGAAAACAATGAGTGAGTCAGATAGGAAATCCAAAACCTCCCGAAGGCAGGATGTTCCCCTTTGTGAGAAATGACAAAATCACCATGGGGCACATGGGCATACTCCGATGTCTGAAGGTGCGTGCCCAAGGGACATATCCTTCAAATCGGCCAACTCCAAGGTTTGAAGGGACGTCCATTGTTATTGTCCATGCAAATGTTTTTGTTAAGTCCTTTCTTTGTTTAGGGATTTACTAGCCCAGGAAATTCCTGAGCCTTGGTATGCTGGGGTCACGAAAAGGTGGCATTTCAAATTTTTATATAGGAACACATGGAAGGGGAATACATATAGGGAATACATTCATATTGGAGGGAAATGGGAACCATATCATCTCATACCAGCCCATCCCACCCACCAGAGTCCATTAGAATTCATAAATCATGGGGAGAGTCCATGGGGTTTGAAAAGAGAAAGTTTCCAAAAAGTTTCTGAAAGTCCTTCAAAGTAGGCAAAAGTCCCTTAAAAGTTCAAGAAAGTTCATAAGTGTGGGTTACAGGGGCATTGCCATTTGGGGCCATGAGGCCATGGGAAGAGCCTTAGGTTCCCACATGGGGAGAGATAGGGGATTATGGGATCATTCCAGCCTGATGTTCTTGGTAAAACTATGAATTTCTTGGTTTTGAACTAACTTTTACAGAGTCTGGGGAGAGGGGGCATCCGATATCACAGAGGCCAAACTCACTACACAATTGGCAAAAGATCATTTTCTCTTGGTATAACCATTTGTTCCACTTTGCAAAAACAGGTCAATATTCTAAATCAGCTACTTAGCTACATAACGACCTCAGTTACACTGCTATGTAATGTTTCCTGGAGTGATCCCACTTCTGCCTAACTTACTGTGTCTAGAAGCTACTGTGAGTGATGGAGGTCTGTTTTCCTCTTTACTGGTTGCAGCAGACTATACTTTCCTCCACCACCACCTCCTACAAGTGATATCCAGTCAGAAGCAGCATTCATCATAATTCTGCCTCAGACTGGAGATCATTGGAGAGAGTTGGTGAGGACATTAGTCTGTTGCATTCTGATCAACAGAAAGATACCATAGTTCCTCATCACTCACAGTGGCTTCTAGTCAGTGATTTGTAATGACTACTAGCTGATTATCCCTTGCACTGTTGATGCATAAGGATTATGAACACAATTCAGTTATGAATAGGTTATACACTTGTAATTTTGGTTATGAATTCCTGGCAAAGGTTTCTGTGCTGATGGGCATACATGGAATAAAGTCTTCTAACTGAAGACGTTTTTAAAGGGCTGCCCCAGTTCAAGTCTGTTTTAAAGAAAAGGAATCTCCTATCAAGAAGAAAAGTTGCCCATTTATTTGTTTATTTACGACATTTATATGCCGCCTTTCTCACCCCGAAGGGGACTCAGACTCATTAACACTCTCGCCTCTTGCTCTGTTCAAGATATTCTTGTTATGGTACCTCGTAAAGCATTCTTCTGTTCTACAGCAACATAAATACATTCTTTGCTTCACCACAATTGCACAGACACTATCTGAGAGTAAATAAATAGGCTTAGTAAGTCTTTTCTGTGTACACATGGATTTTGATAAAATGGCCGAAAGCTTTCTTCACACCAATAGTCATCAGCACAACTTTAATACTACTTAATAAAATGTCTATTTTGCTAAGAGAACCACTCATATTATTTTGTCTTGGTTCTCTCATGATGCTGTCACCCACTCATTAGATCTTTGTTAACAGCAGTTGCTAGTGATAGTGATAGAGAAATGGAATAGAATAATTATGACACATTTTCTCTGCCTTTCTTCTGGCACAGTGTTGCAAGTCCTTGTCCCCATGGGTGTTTCTCATGTGCCCTATTCCTCTTGGGTGCATACATTATGAAACTGAATTCAAAATGTCTGTACATCAGGAAGCCTTTTACCATATGGCTGTGCCTGGGGATGTGAAAATCTGTCAGTCTCATTCTTGTTGCATTTTTCAGACTCGTACCAGCATTCTTATTCCATCCCAGTTCTGTATCAGTTTGCAAGACTGTATTTTAGTGCCATATAGATCTTCATTTTGGTACATTTTTGCAAAACGTTAGCATTGTTCATGCATTTCTCATATGTGTGCATTTTTAGACATACCTATCCCTGAAATTTTACTTACTTCTTTCCCTCTAAAGTGTTCCACAATCTCCAGAAATTTAGAGAGATCCCAGGCAAAATAAGATGTACTTTTTTGCCAGCCTTATGAAGTGTGAAGTCAATAACACAATGCATTCCTTTTCTGTCTCTAGCTTTGAGTCTCCTTATGGAGAGAAAAAGTGGGGTATAAATAACAATAACAATAATCTAATCGGAGAACTAAGCCCTCCTATTAGAGCCCATAATGATTTTGATGCAATGGTCAGTTGTGACAGATTAATGCAGTTTGACACCATTTTAGCTGTCATGGCTCAATGTTATGGAATCATGCAAATTGTGGTTTTACAAGGTCTTTAGTCTATTCTGACAAGGAGTGCTGATGGTGTCAAACTGCATTAATTCTACATTGTAGATGAACCCCAAAACTGTAAATAAAATTAAAGTATTTTAACAATTTTATATACTTGGCTTGGGCATGATGTGATGAAAGAGATGATAATGTCAGATAAAATGGAAGACCACATGACAGGTGGATTGATTCACTCAAGGAAGACATAGCCTTGAGTAGGGCAGCTGGGTACTTACAAGTTTATTGATCTCTAGGAAACAAAGTCAAAGGGGGGGCGGACAAAATTAAGATTATGTGTAAGAGGTGAAGAGAAGGAAATCGCTTCCATGATGAGTAAAACCAAGGGATAAAAACAAAATGGAGAGATGCTATAAACAACCTTCATTTTTCTTGAGTTTGGAAGGAAATAATATTCTTTGGGGTTTTTTGGAGTTATTTCCTCTCTCCCTCTGGGAAACATTCAAGGATCCAAGATAACTACGAAGTATTCATCAATAAAGACACTTGGTAATTTTTCTAAAGTTAATTACAAAGCAACACAGCTTGTAGTGAATGGGCACTGTGGAAATGGCAGTATCATTAATCTGTCTAATCCAATCCAATCTGTTGAGACAATGGAAAAAAAATCCTGAGTACAGAATTCTGCAATCATGACTTTAACCTGACAGATTTTTGAGTACACAGCTTTTACATTCCCTATGATCAGAGAAGAATGATGCTGATGGTGGTGGAGGAGATGAGGATTCAGATACTGAATGCTTCAGTGATAGATATTAAATGACTCTCAGGGCATTGCTAGGAAAAGGATCATTATTTCATGCAATATGTGGTTATTGTTGCCCATTTCCTAAAGTGGCCATTTGCAGAGGTAGCTGCTTTTGTGGCTTTTCAGCCTGCCAGGAACTTTTCTGGAATACAGCCTGGCCTGCCTTCTTGCTATACCTCTATAAATAATTATGCGTTGTCCATTTTCTATTTAGTCCTTTAACATGGTCAAGAATCCATAGTATTATCTTGCCTTAAAGAGAAATCAGAGTTAGACTTGTCCACATATGTAACAGACTCAAGAAATTCCCAACAGTGAGGATGGTAATGGACGGCTTATCAGTCCCAAGCATACTTCATGATGGTGGAATCCATTTTGAGACATCATCCATCATTCAGGAAAGGATAGGAGCTGCAAGTGAAGAGACAACAACATTGTACCATATGTTCCTTGATAACCTTTACAGGCAAAAGTACTTTCCTGCCTGAAATACCAGCCAGCCATCACTGCCAAGAAGTGGTTTGCTCTTGCTTAGTGGATTCACTTCCTTTCTTTACAAATAGATAATATTTAATACATTTTGTTTTAATATATAACTGTATGTTCACGATACATACAAATACTTCCTGTAAGAATCCTACGTTATTTCCTCCTTGAGTTCCATCTAGAATAAAAGTCAAAAGTGAGTCTCATTCCTATCTCTACAAATTCAAAGCAATGTAGCATTTAACTTAGAAACCGAAAAAAATAAGGTGGCTTATTTTCAAATGATACCCGAATGGTTGTCACAGGGAGTGGGGTGGAATAAATTTTACCACACCTATATTTTTCAGCAAGAGCACTAATAATAAAACAATGCACAGATTGCAGAAAGTTCAGAATATGTATTCAGAACAATGGCCATATTATTATGTATCTCTTCTATAACCCTGATAAACTACTTTTGTTAGTGAGTTTGTTCCTTAATTCTGAGTGGCTGAGATACTTTTCAAAATGCACAAGCAATGGTTAGGATAGGTAGAAAGTTAGGATAGTTGAAAATCAGATACAGTTTAGTTTTCCAAAGCTCTAGCTATAGAGCCTAGAATTTGGCAGAGAGCTAGATGCCCTGTTTAGTGTCTCAAAATCAGAAGGTCTTGAATAGCAAAATATGTGGGTCACAAAGTAATAAGAGAAGAATATCCACAGAGGACAAGAGATGCTCACTCATTCAAGATGAGGGGGAGCCAGCCACATATTATGCTGCCTGGAACAAAATTAGAACACACCTGGGGAACATAGATTGGATTGGATTGGATTTAAAATTTACTTAGCCAACCTTTGGGGACCTATTCTTGCCCATATGAACTGATTTCACTGCACTATTTGTCTTGGTAATGCAACCAGAATTACTTTTGCTCTTTGGAGGATTCAAGTGGCTGTTGCTCTAACCTCTTCTGAGCTGAACCCACAGCTACTTCACTTATCAGACAAATCTGCTACCAACAAAACCTGAGTTAGCCCTATGTTTAAAACCTATTTACAAGTTCTCTTGATTAATGCTGGTGAAAGCTTCTTGAACTGAGAAGGAAGTTGTTCTGGCTACCCAAAGCAAAAGTGTATAGCTGGACAATGAAATACAAAACATTTTATGATTTCAAGGTTGTCTTGCTGTGATTAACTACATAAACAGATTTATTATTTTATCTTGTTTACCCTATTTATATCCTGTCTTTCTCTACCCTGAAGAGGACTCAAAGCGGCTTTACATAGGCAACCATTCAATGCCTTTGGACAACTTACAATTAAAATACACATGTACGTTAAAAATTAAAATTAATGCACATTAAAACATTTCCACCACCAAGGGGCATTCACTATTAAAATCATGTCATCCACAATCATAATCCGGGGCCCTTCCAACAATCATTGTACATAATCTGTAGCTGTTATTGCAGTACAGTTAATCTCCAAAGGCTTCATCCCAATGCCAGCTTTTTACTTTCATTCTGAAGGCCACGTGGGAGGGGGCTGCTCTAATAACACTGGAGAGGGAGTTCCACAACCAAGGGCCACCACTGAGAAGGCCCTATCTCTCATCCCCACCAGTCGTGCCTGTGAAGGAGGTGGGGTCGAGAGCAGGGCGTCCCCAGATGATCTTCATCACCTTGGTGGTTCATAGTAGGAGATATGTTTGGACAGATAAACTGGGCTGGAAATGTTTAGGGCTTTATAGGCTAAATCCAGCACTTTGTATTGTACTCGGTAGCAGACTGGCAACCAGTGGAGCCGACTTAGCAGGGGAATTGTATGCACCCTGTACGTGCTCTAGTGAGCAACCTGGTTGCTTTACATTGGACCATTTGACGCTTCCAAACAGTCTTCAAAGGCAACCCCATGTAGAGTGCATTGGAGTTTTCTATTTGGGATATAATGAGAGTGTGGACTACCGTGGCCAAGTCTGACATCCTAAGGTATGGGCACAACTGGTGCACATGTTTTAATTGTGCAAAAGCTCCCATGGCCACCGCTAAAACCTGGGGTCCAGCTCAACAATTAATCTAGGATCATTCCCAACCTACAAACTTGAGTCTTCAGGGGGAGTGTAGCCCCATCCAACATTGGTTGTAACCATATACCCTGTTCGGCCTTGTGACTGATCATAAGTACCTCTCTTTTGTCTGGATTCACTTTTAATTTGTTTTCACCCTCATCCAGACTGTCACAGCTGCCAAGCACTAGTTCAGATCTGAACTAGTGCTTGGCAGCTGGTGGAAAGGAGTGATAGAGTTGAATTTCATCTCCATACAAATGACATCGAACTCCAAAACTCCTTATGACCTCTTCCAGCAGCTTCATCTAGATCAGGGCTGTCCAACTGCAGGCCCGCGGGCCGGATCCGGCCCCCAGTACCTTCCCTACGGCCCCCTACCCTTTTAAAAAGAAATCGGCTGTTTGTTTATTTTTTTTTTTTTTTTTTTGTTTTATTTTATTTTTTTTTTTTTTTTCACAGAGGGGCGGGGCTGGGAGGAGGAGCAGGCTCCCTCCTACTCTCTCTCCCCCCCCCCGCTAATCGGCGCTCGCGCCGGCGCACTCAAACTCACGCCGGTGCAGGCGCTCTCGCCGGCGCAGGCGCACTCTCGCCGGCGCAGGTGCACTCTCGCCGGCGCAGGCGCACTCTCGCCGGCGCAGGCGCACTCTCGCCAGCGCAGGCGCACTCTCGCCGGCGCAGGCGCACTCGCTGGCCGCGGAGGCGTGGCCACGGCCGCGAAGGCTAGCCGCGGCTGCGAAGGCTTGGCTGCGGCCGCGGAGGCCTGGCCGCGGAGGCCTGCCCCAGTTCGCGGAGGCTTGACCACGGCGGCGGAGGCCTGGCCCAGTTCGCGGCGGCGCTCCCGCCTCCTCCGCCGCCACCTCAGGAGCCCCAACTGCCGCCCGGTCTTCTTTCCGCCTTCTCCCTCTCTTTCTCCTTCCTTCCTCCACTCTTTCCTCTTTTCTTCCTTCCTTCTTTCCTCCCTCCCTCTCTTTCACCTTCTTTCCTTCCATCCACCCTTTCCTCCTCCCTCCCTCCCTTCTTCCTCCTCTCTTTCTCCTTCCTTCCTTCCACCCATCCATCCACCCTTTTGTCCTTCCTTTCAACTGTTCTCCCTCCCTCCTTGCCCCTCTTTCACCTTCCTTTCTTTCTTTCCTGCCACCTTTTTTATCTTTTCTTCCTTCTCACTTTCCCTCCTCCCCTTTCCTCCCTCCATCCTTCTCTTCTTCCCCTCCTTCCTTCCTTCTCCTGTTCATATTTGGGCATATTGAGTATTCATGCCAAGTTTGGTCCTGATCCAACATTGTGCTCTCTGGATGTAGGTGAACTACAACTCCAAAATTCAAGGTCAGTTCCCAAGCAAACTCTTTCAGTACTTTCTGTTGGTAATGAGAGTTCACTATGCCAAGTTTGGTTCAATTCCATTGTTGCAAGAGTTCAGGATGATCTTTGATTATGTGTTAACTATAAATCCCAGAAACTGTAACTCTCAAATGTCAAGGTCTATTTTCCCACAACTCCATCTGTGTTCACATTTGGGCATATTGAGTATTCATGCCAAGTTTGGTCCAGATCCATCATTATTTGAGTCCACAGTGCTCTCTGGATGGAGGTGAACTACAACTCCACAACTCAAGGTCAATGCCCACCAAAGCCTTCCAGTATTTCCTGTTGGTCATGGGAGTTCTGTGTGCCAAGATTGGTTAATTCCATCATTGGTGGGGTTTAGAATGCTCTTTGATTGTAGGCGAACTACTAATCCCAGCAACTACAACTCCCAAATGTCAAGGTCTATTTTCCCCCAAATCCACCAGTGTTCACATTTGGGCATATTGAGTATGGGGGGTGGAGCCGTGGAGGGGGTGGAGCCATGGAGGGGGTGGAGCCGTGGAGGGGGCGGAGCCAGACCCTTCGGCCCCCCAAGTCATCAGTGACCGGCAATCAGGCCCCTGGTCCGGTAGATGTTGGACAGCACTGATCTAGATGTTAAGCAACATGGGGGAGAGTATTGAGCCCTGCAGGACCCCACAGGGCAATGGCTGCAGGGCCAAGCAGGTGTCCTCCAGCAACACCTTCTGGGAATGGCCCTCCAGGAAGGACTGGAGCCACTGCAGAACAGTACGTATCTCTAAGCCCCATTCCCGTGAGGTATCCCAGAAGGATAGTGTGGTCTATGGCATCAAAGGCCACTGAGAGGTCCAGGAGAACCAACAGGGACACCTGTCCAGTTCCTTATGCAGATCATCCACTAAGGTGACCAAGGCTGTTTCAGTTCTATGTCCCAGCGTAAACCCAGATTGCACCGGATCCATATCTTCAGCTATTACTGACTTAGAAGCGATAGCCTCTTCAAATGATCCAATTTTACATTTTAAACATTTAAGAATGTAAGGTTAAGAGAATTCAGAGTCTGTTTTAAAATGGCTTGGCTTTCCATTGGTTGGGCATGCTGTTCCCCCCATTCCCTTCTCTACCTATGATACTGCAGCTCCTGGTAGTCTCCTCACAAGGAACTGGGACTTCTGGTGCTCTTGGAGTCAATCTCATATTTATTTATTTATTTATTTAATGCACTTTTGCCCTTATTTCCTCTAATTCAGTAAGAATTTTTGTTAGTCAGGTCTTTCCCTCTCCCTAGCCAATGATTGTCATTTGAGTTCTTTCTTGGAGGCAAAACCCTCTGAGGGCCCTTCTACATGAGCCCAAAACCCGTGATAGGTAACCGGTTTATCTGATGCCAAGGGGTGTCTCAGATAAACCCAGATTAATCAAAAGTAAATGGGATTTTCCCAGTTTACTTTAGATTAATTAAACACCTCAACAGATTTGGACCTTACTGGAAGGTCTGAGTCTGTTGAGGTGCTGGGCCTGTGGGGATTGACTTCCAGTACTGCCTTTCATGATCCTGGGGGTCAATCCTCACTGCCATCCTGGTTCTTTGAGCTCCTGAAGCCTAAAGGAGTGGGTGGGTGCCCCCTCCCCCAATCCCCCATTCCTCCCTCAAAGCTTACTGGAGGGGTCTGCAGGCATGTCAGGCCCTTTTGGAGAGTCTACCTGATGCTTGGAAATGTCACATCAGGAGGTGGTGAGGGGAGGGATTTACATCTCCCCCTTCTAACATGCCATTTCCAAGCATCAGGATTGTGGGACAGGCTGGGAACTCAAACCCAGGAGGAAGTGGGTTATTTTAATCAGCTTCCTCCTGACTTTTAGGTAAGTGTAGAAGGGGCCCCAGAGACCCTTTCCACACTGCTCTATATACCAGAATCCATTCCCAGATTTCCTGCTTATCTCAGATTATCTGTCAGTGTAGACTCATATAATCCAGTTCAAAGCAGATAACCTGGGATCAGATCCTTGGATATACGAAAGTGTAGATCCAACCAGAGGCTCAATTTTCCCTTCATCTGGAAGCCATATGTTATAAAGAGTCTCTAGGACTATGGTAGAAAATCATCGTTTCATATCTAGTGTGCAAAGTCAGTTTCTGATAACAGCTAAAGGTGCAGTTAGGCAACAGGAGTGAAAGACTTCAGAAAGCTTGGAGGTCAGCCAAGTGTGCAGTTGCAAGCTTGGTGGAGCAATAGCATTTGATAAAGTATAAGGCAAATTCTTATGACTTTGAAAGATGTATGGAGGTGACTGTTAAAAATGCTAGTGAGGCAGCAACTGGGGACACGTCTGCCTAAAGTTTTGTCTGACTCCTAAATTTAACACTATGATGTATCAGTAGGGGCAACTCCCAAGGTCCTAAATGCTAAAAGAAATGGTCCATGACCAGCTGTTAATCATTCTATGTGAAAACAGTAATCCAGGAAATGTTCTGCCTTGGAAGTAACAGCTCACTTAGTTACTGTACTTTAAGTTATGAGGTGGAACAGTGTAACTTTCTTGCCTGCAATACTTGTAGTTCAGTGCTTTTCAGAGACATAACTTTATTAATCTGGATCAATATGCAAATATATCTAGTAGCACCTTTAAGGGTGAGAGAGAGAAAAAAACTTGGAAGCATAAGCTTTTGTAGATTTACCATCAGTCTGCTCTATCAGACGCTGGGAGTGAAGTGCCTGGGTACAGAATATTATAGGCAGACTGCATGTATAAGCAATAGAAACCTGTATGGTGATGTGGTGGCAAGTTTAGTTTTAATGATGCTTATAAGGTGACAAAGGTATGACTTGCATGAAGCCAGTGTGAAAAGATAACCATTTGAATGTTGGGCCCTATATACAATGCCATATAATTCAGTTTTTGAATCCAGATTATCAGTTTTGAACTGGATTGAATGGCAGTGGAGATTTATATAATCCAGTTCAAAGCAGATTATCTGGGATCAGATACTGGATCATATGATAATGTAGACCCAGCCTTAGAGAGAGTTATTGGAATATACTGTCTTGCTGGCTAGGAACCAGAAATGAGATGGCTAAGAGAGTCGGATGATAACTATTGTTATTATAAGACGTGTAGTATGGCAATATGAGATGCACTTATGGTTCAAATTAGTTGGAAATTGAAAAAATTAAAATTTAGCCTGCCTTTTCTACCTTTGTCCATTCTGCCCATGTTTTATACATATTTAACTTGAAATAAATAAGAGAGTTGATATTTTTTGTGATTAATCAGACCTTTGCTTCTGTATGGTCAATTTTTAAAACCTTTCCTCTTGAGATACATTCAGAATTGTGATACCCAGAGATGGGGTGTGTAGGAGTCAGATATCAGTGCCCTATGTATTTTAATAACTCAATAATAACAGTAACAGCAACAGGCTGTCATTCTGGAATCTACAGTAATGATTTTAATTCTAGGCAGCAGTAAGTTTAGCAAGTTATGATATGTTGGAATGTCAGATAAATACATAGCACCACAAAGTCCTTTCAAAAAGTAACATTTCAAGTTCTGACCCCCCGTAAATTCAATGAGATCAATGAAAGCATAACACAAATTCAGTGTGGCTTGTTGGGTCTTGGGGAGAAATAGACAGTGTTTATGTTTGTTTCAGAAACGATTTTAGTGATTTTTGATGTCAGAGGTGAAAGCCTATTTACAGGTAGCTGCTAGATGTCAAGTTCTGAATGAAAGTGGGAAAAAGATCACTTTAGTTCAGTTATCATGTAATCATATGATCTACTGATGAGAGAGAAGAAGTTAAAAAATCATAAAGATAACATTTGGTAACATTATTAAGTCATTAAACAAAAAACATCATCATAATCATCAATATTTCACCATTTCTGAAATTTGAGATTCAATGTGATTTACAACAGATTAAAAATAGTTACACAAAATATAAAAGTTAAAAAGTGGTTAAGGTATTTAAAACATTTTTAAAAACAACAGCTCAAAAAAATTAAGATTAGAAAACCAATCATAGTGTTTATGCAGGCAGGGCTTTTTACAACCTCTCTTCAAAAACCTGTCAAAACAGAAACGTTTTCACCAGGAGGGAGGGTGCCAGTCTAACTTCTCTGAGAAGGGAGTTCCAGGGCCTGGGGGTGCTAAGGTAAAGGTTTCCCTTGACTTTAAGTCTAGTTGTGTCCAAATCTGGGGGGTGGTGCTCATCTCCTTTCCAGAAAATTTGTACCAGTCTATAAGTCCACCAAGCATGGACCTTTCTGTGTTTTACATCTCCAATGTTCTCCCCCCTTTGGTGGGATTTATCCATTTTAGCTATCATCTATGGAGTTATATAACTTCTATAAAATATTTTATACATATTTTCTCTGATGGATCCAACTACTAAAAATTTAAAACCTGTTTTCCGTAAATATTCCTATTTTTCCAAATCAATTTTTTCCCTAAGCCTTTAGCCCACGAAATAATCACTGTTTTTATTTGATTATCTTCTAAATTGTATTCTAAGATATATTATATATATTTGGAAATTAGTTCATTCTCTAAAATATTCTCCAATTCTGATTACCTTTGGGGAAATCATGTCTTATTATTTTTCGTAAAACTATCATGTAATTAGAGGTAACAGAACCAATTATTTATCCCTAATTCTTCTCTCCCTTTCAATTTGAATAGCTTTTGACTTTGCTTAGGCACTCCCTATAGGTTCTACTGTCCTCATTAAATACTGGATTTAACATTGCTTCTGGAAGGCATAGCGATATGGTGTGTTTTGCTCCATTCCTGGCTTATATCTCTTCCAGATCGCAAGGAGTCTAGCTCTTATAGTGTGTCTATTGAAATCTTTATTGATATTCTCTTTTTCCTACTATAAATATGCATGCTATCCAAATCTTAAATTATATACTTCTAAGTAAAGTAAAATATGGTTTTCTAATCTAATCCATTCCTTTATCCAGATTATTCTCCAGCTTCATAGTAATACCTAAAAATAATTGTTTGATACCTTTGGGTAGAGAAGAGGAATGTATCTCCTGGTTCTTTCTTTAACTTTTTTTTGTATCAGCCAAGAAACTGCCATGATACCATCCTAGTGTCCTTCCAGTACATTTTCCCATAGCAGAACTAACTAGTCTATTATGTTCCTCTCTAGAATAACTGCATTAAGAAAAAGTGTGACCTAAAATTTTAGCTGCTCTGTCTCCAGAGGGACAGAGAGGATCCCCATGTGGGGCTCTCTGCCAATACTCAAAAGTGGGATAGTTAAATCTCTCCTCGAAAAGGCAAGGTGCTACTTGGGTTGATGAACTTATCCAGTTATCTAACATATCCAGGGGCATTCGTAAATTAAACTGAGCTCTATTGGGGAGCAAGTTTTTGAGAAAGAATATTGGAAATCAACATCCTTGATCTTTTGACCTAAAGCGGATTGTACAGTAAAATCTCATGTGAGAAAGAAATCCATAGAGAGGACTAATACAGGCAGTTTAATAATACAAACCTTTAAACCATCAATGGACAAAACAGCATTTTATGAGAAATACAGGTAAGCTAAAGATAGCTCAATAGATAACTCTTAACTTATAGTAAAAAGCAAGGGATCAATTCCGTAACTCCAAGGCCATATTGAAACAATTACTTTCAGTGTTCATAAATGGTCTGGGGTTGAATATATTCAGTTCTATTGAGAAACACCAGAACACTGATTTTCCTTTAATATAGTTAGAAGTGTTTTTTAAAGCAGTTTGTTGTGGACTGATTGAACATAATGTAAATTTAAGGGTAGTGTATGTGTAATGTGACTGGCTGATTTAATGACTGAAAAAAGATGGGTATTGGAGATTCTTAAAAATAATGGCATGCCTCTATTTCAATATACTGGGAAAAGAATATGGATCTGACCTTTCATATGCCAACCTTGGACCACTGAAACTCAGGTTTCCCTATTGTGCTTACTCTAAAATTGCCATACCATCAAGTGGGTCAGGTTTTACTCAGATTCTAAGCATGCCACCCAGCACCTCTTTGTATCCTCCTAGCCCAGGATTCCATGCTTTCATTTAAACAAACAAATACATCTCTAGACCTTGTAGAAGTGCAGATATGCAGCAAAATGTGAAAGCATTCTTCTGTGAAATTGTACACATGCACAAGTAGGAGGGAAGAGAGAGGGTGTAATGCAAGTGGCAGAGCGTAAGAAGGAAAGGAAGGGAGAAATTGTGAGAGTGCAAGATGAGGTAGGGGAAGAAACAGAGTGAAGGGGAATGAGTGGTTCAAAAAACAAAGAAAGGAGCATATTGTGAAAGCACAAAGTGAGACAAGGATGCATAGGAGCAGGGCCAGCCAGGATTTTGATTCGGGGCTGAGTTTGGTTCGGGGGGGAGGCTGAGACTGGGTGGAAGAGGGTCTACCCTAGCAAACCTTTTGTATTGTTATTCCAATAACCCCATTAATGTGGGATATAATGAGCATGGTGATCAGATCATGATATGAATAAACATAACAGTTTAAATAATGTACCAGTAAGGTCTTTTCGCGGACCACCCTGAGAATTTCGGGGGGGGGGGGCTGAAGCCCCCTTAGCCCCCCCCTGGCTACATGCCTGCATAGGAGGCTAATTAGAACAAAGTGAGCAACAAAGTAAAAGAAGGAAGGGAAAGGTACAAGGTGATGGGAAACTAAGTAGGAGGAAGGGGAATGTGGCAAGGGAAGGGGAAAATCAACAAAGGCAAGGTGAGAAGTACAGTGACAGTGTAAGAAACAAGAGGTGTAGCAATGAAAAGAGGTAAGATGCCCCCCCTCCAGAGGAACAGTGGATACAATCTGCACGACAGCTCCAAGAAAATTCAGAGAACAAACTCAACCTCTATACATGCCATTCATTGACCTCGCAAAGGCATTCGACACAATAAATTGCAATGCTCTCTGGACCATCCTCCAAAAAAATTGGATGCCTTGACAAGTTTGTGAACACCCTGCAGGTCCTCCACGATGACATTATGGCAACAGCCTTGAACAGCAGTGGCTCCCAAAGTGACCCATTTAAGGTGGAATCAAGTGTCAAACAGGGATGTGTTATTCCCTAACCTTACTCTCCATCTTCATCACCATGATACTTCATCTTGTTGATGGGAAGCTTTCGACCGGTTTGGAAATCATCTGTCAAACAGATGGCAAGCTATTTAACCTCAGTAGACTGAAAGTCAAAACCAAGTTCACAAACTTCCCACACAGAACTTCCATAACCAAGAGAAAATACTCTAAGAGTTTGGTGGGCATTGACCTTGGGTTTTGGAGTTGTAGTTCACCTATATCCAGAGAGCACTGTGGACTCAAACAATGTTGGATCAGGACCAAACTTGGCATGAATACTCAATATGCCCAAATGTGAACACAGATGGAGTTTGGGGAAAATAGACCTTGACATTTGGGAGTTACAGTTTCTGGAATTTATAGTTAACACACAATCAAAGAGCATCCTGAACTCTTGCAACAATGGAGTTGAACCAAACTTGGCATATTGAACTCTCATTACCAACAGAAAGTACTGAAAGGTTTTGCTTGGGAATTGACCTTGAGTTTGGAAGTTGTAGTTCACCTACACCCAGAGAGCACTGTGGACTCAAAACAATGTTATGTTATGTTGTTGTTTGTTTTCTATCCAGAATCACAATGTTGGAAGGAGGCTCACCACTTTAAGGTCCCTAAAACAGGCATGGGAAAACTCTGGGTGCTTTGGACTTCAATTCCCACCATACCTAACAACCTGAGGCCCTTTCCTGCTTAAATGACTGAGGGGGGAAAAAGAGCCTGAGGCTGCTAGGACTGGTGGGAGTTGGAGTCCAAAACACCTGGAAGGTCCAAGTTTGCCCGTGCCAGCTTTCGACAGAGACCTCTCCCTCCCCCTTCGCGCCCTTTCTTCCCCCTCCTGCCAAACACTTACTTTTTCTTCTACACTGCCGCTTCTGCCGCCATTTTGATCCGAGGGGGAAGCGTGAGCTTGTTCAGGGAGGAGGGGGGAGGGAGGAAGATGTGACTTGTGTGGGTGCTACTACACAGACTCGCCCCAGAGCAAAGCGAGGCAAAGCGAGCAGAGCAAGGCTGGGAAGAAGGGAGCCCGAGTGGAGAAGAAAAAGTGTTCGGCAGGAGGGGGAAGAAAGTGTATTGGAGGTTCCAATTTTCCACGGCACACCTGATGATCGCTCATGGCACACTGGTTGGGAAACACTGCTCTAAACACAGCCCTCTGGACTTCCTTCACTTTTTTTGGACACGCCAGACTTCTTCTCCCCTATCTTTTCTTGTTAAACTACAGGTATTAGGAACCATAAGGGAATGACATACTATGTTGGGGTAACGTACTATTGAATCCTTTCTTTCTGTAAACATTTATGGTAAAACAAATGTATGTTTCACATTTACACTTTGTTGATTTCCTTCAGCTAATTTCCTCACTTTGATGAAGCCTACAAATCTATTAGATTCACAATATAACTTTGCCCAAGAGACTTAAAATTTTGTTTTATCATATAAACATAATGTATATGGGTGGGTGATTGCATACTTGTGTGATCAAGGGCACAAAGTAGCACACACACGTTAACACATACAGGTGGGATGGTTTTCTGTGCCTTTATATGTCTTCCTCCCAAGGCCTTCTCACCCCCAGCATGAAATATCATCCCAGGCCTTGGCCTTGAGATCCCAGGTAGAGTCCTGTCCCTGTGAGATTGATTTGATCACTCTAGGACTGGGAAATGCTCCCACGTCCACTCTGCACAGGTCTCTGGTTTGGGCAATTCTTCAGCCTTTGCTGCTTTGATCTATGAGAATGATATATATTGATTAGTGACTGGACATGAAACTCAGCAAGGCTGAAGGACGCTTCTTTCATTGAGAGTTGATTCTCTGCTCGCTCTGTTTTCTTGTTATGAGCATCACAAGGAAAGATTAATGGTAGTCGTTCCACTTGTTTAAGCAGCTGATGCCTCAGCTCTGGATCCCACCTGGTGCTCCCTGCTGGACAATAACAATCGACCATTATGTAGCTAAGAAAAATACCATAAAGACTAGTAAGGCTTAAGCTTCTGGCTTGCTAAAGAAAAACAATGTTTTCACAGACTCTCAAAAAGATATTGGAGGGAACCCAAAGCCCTCTCTCTAATACACAACAGGGAGGAAAGGCATTCTAAATAAGTGAATAACTGAACAAGTAAACAAACAACAAATAAATAAAAATGTACACCTCAAGAGTAAAAGAGCGGAGGATGAGACAGGAAGAGGGATCAGAAGAGGAGGAAATAACTCTGGGGGATGTCCTCGCAGAGCTGCGAAAGATAGGGAAGGCCCAAGACGGTTTCCTGCGGAGGATGGATGCCATGCTGTCCCGGCAGGAAGACCAAATGGGCGCGAACCGGGGCATCCCTTACAGGAAAGATCAGAACCAATGAAGAGCTCCCCACAGGGCCAGGGTTGCCGATCTTCTATGAGGATGGAGAGGACGCCCCCTGGTCAAGGGAGAGAGCGCAACAATATGTGCAGGTGGAGAGGAGAGAGGAAGGAGAACGTAAAGCCGTGGGCAGGATCAGAGGGAAGAGGACCACACCCCAGAAGTAGGGAGGCAGACCTGCTGGATGCTGCAGGAATGACCTCGAAGAGCCCTAACACCTCTGCTCCCAAGAAAGAGAAGAGGGAAGAACCAAGAGGTCACTGCAACACCCAAAAACCCCAGCCGGGATGCAGCTAAGAAGGACGGCAAAAAGAATGGGACGCAGCCCACTAGGAAGAGAGGCTGGACGGGAACAACCCAGCAAGAAAGGAAGAATAATCTGAAGAAAAGCTGCCCTTATTCTCTTGAGGCGTATTTCAGGCCTACGAGATGTGGCATCCCGGGATGGACACGGAAGGCCTCGAATCGCCTAGGGAGAACGGCTAGGATGGAGGTTGGAGGACGTGAAGGGGCACGGGTCCGGCTACGCTGGAAGACAGGGAACGGACAATGGGCATCAAACGCTGGAAAGATTTTGAGGCTGCAGGAAAAACAAAAGTTCTTTCAAAAGGACAAAAGCTAAAAACAACAGATTGCTCTCAGATACAGAGGGTTAGGAAGGCACGTCTCGGAAAAAAAGAAGGAAAAAGGAGCCTAGAAAGAAGACCTGTAAAATGAAGTGACCAGCTCAACAAGGAGGGAGACTGCAAGAGAACACGAAGGAGCACACATGAACAAGGACCCTAGAAGGAAACAAGCTATTCCTGTCTTTATCTCTTCCCATCACCATTACCCATCACTAGCCTTCCCAGAACCCGACCAAGCAGCCTCCTTCACCGCCCACCACCCTTACCCTTTCTACCCCCCATCCCTTGCCACCACCATCCCCCCAGCACCACCACCCCCTTCCCACTCCCTCTACCCCCTCCCATCACCATACTCAGCCTCTCCTTTATTTTTCCTACTGTCCTGTCCCTGAGACTGTTCCCCCACTTTCACTGTTTGTTTGTTTATGGAAAAACCCCAATAAATATATTAAAAAAAAGATATTGGAGGAATTGTAGAGTGTTGCCACCTGTTTTCTTCCGACAGACAGCATTAATAAAGACATCTCTAAGAACACCACATTAAAAAGTCATAGAATTGGTGTTGGAATAATTTATTTATTATTTATTTATTTATTATTCGGTTTTATATTCCGCTCCTCCCTGCAGGCTCGGGGCGGATCACAGTAGCAACAATACACAATAAAACATACAATAAAATGCAATAAAAACACAAATACAGGATCAATAGCCGTTAGTCACAGCGTTGAGTCTTAGTTCGGGCGCTAATTTACATCTTCCATTCAGGCTAGCCGAATGCTAGCCTGAAGAGGGCAGTCTTACAAGCCCTACGGAAGGGGCCGAGTTCGTGAATCGCCCGAGCGTGACTAGGCAGCGAATTCCAAATCATGGGAGCCACAGCTGAAAAGGCCCGCTGTCTTGTGCTGGACAGATGACAGGAGCGGGGTGATGGAATAACTAACAGGTTTTGCTCTTCCGAGCACAGTGATCTCGGGGGAATATACGGGGTAAGGTGGTCCCTCAGGTACTCAGGCCCTAGACCGTTCAAGGCCTTGAAGGTTAACACCAACACCTTGAAGGCAGTCCGGTACTCAATGGGCAGCCAGTGCAGTTGCCGAAGGATGGGCGTAATGTGCTCTCTCGCCGGTGCTCCAACCAGCAAGCGAGCAGCAGCATTCTGCACCAGCTTCAGTTTCGGACTGTCGACAAGGGAAGGCCCACGAGAGGCGTTACAGTAGTCCAGCCTCGAGATGACCGTCGCCTGGATCACCGTGGCGCCTAGCCTGACGGAGATGGTAAAACGCCGTTTTGCTGACCATGGAGACCTGAGTCTCCATGGTCAGCAAAGGGTCCAATTGGACACCTAAGCTCCTTACGAGAGATGACGGGCTAAGCCGTTCGCCATCCAGGGTAGGCAACCGGCACTCATCCAGCCCAGGGCGACCAGGCCACAAGATCTCCGTCTTCGACGGATCCACCTTCAACCGGCTGTCACGCAGCCAACCAGTCACGGCTTCAAGGCATAGATGGAAACAATCGGGTACTAATTGCATGTAGTCAAAAGTATGTAAAGCAAAATGTAGCAATGCCACAAAACTATCATATATATCATATTTATTCAAGTCTAATACACCATTGAATCTAATGTGTACCTCAATTTTCAAAACCTTGAAACAAAAAAAAGTATTTGTTGCTGAATGTAATGTGCAGTGGCAAAAAGTGCACTTTTTGTAATTTAGGACACCAAAAGTTATAAAGGCTCACAAGCTACAATATTTATGAATAAATTTGTGAATAGAGCACTGACACCCCATAGTCTCTCCAATGGCCTTTTGCAAGGTCTGGGTGGTAAGGATGGCTCATTGGTACTTGTGTTTGCAAAACAGCTTGTCTTTGCTAACAAAGGGAAGCCTTAAATGAGGCTTGATGGGGAAGAGAGCAAAGGCAGCATTGGTTGTCTGGTGGTGGGAGAGAGCAAAGACAGAGTTGCTTCTTCCTGGCCCTCTTACCAAGGACTGAAATCTAGGACTTTCAGAGTCCTATAAACCCAACAGAGCCTAAGTAGGAAAGAGGAAGGGAGAGAGAGGGTAATGGCAGGATTGTTTTCTCCAGGATCTCTCACCATGGCCTAAGAGCCATGTTAAGGAAGCCTGAAAGGAGCGGCTTTGTCTTCTGCTTTCCTCGTTTTGGAAACCCAAGGAAGCTTGGGGAGGAGGAAGGGAAAAAGCGAGTAAAAGCAGTGTTGCTTCTTCCAAGATTTCTTTGTCCAGCAGAGAAGCTCCTACACAGTCTCCATTACTGCCCTAGTTGCTATATATATATATATATATATATATATATATATGCCTGGTTTATATATATAAACCAGGCATTTGAACAGATCTTGTATAAGCTGAGACAAGTTTTGAGAGTCCTTGTTTAACAATTTTTTTTACTTATACATGAGTATATGTGGTATCTTTAAACAAAATATATCTTAACAACTTATTCTATTTGTGGTTGGGGATGCTGCAGCTCATGTGATAATGTCCTTAAAATGGCTAAAATGAATCAGGCAGGCTTAATAAGATATCTAAATTCACAAAGACTGTGTTCCAAATAACAGGTTATAATTTTGTACCCTTCAGTTTACCAAACTGTAAACTTGCTAAGTGAAGCAGGTGAAGGGAAAAAAAATCTGGAGTGGAGTAATTATGTGTGGAATATATTTTTGGAATCTGCTTTCTTTGTTTCCATGGAATCTTGTGCCAGCAGAAAACTAATGTGGAGGTAAAGAGGCACTGGGCAAAACCACATATCAGTTCTTGCCAAATCCACCTGCAATTTATTTTAGTTCACTAAGACAGAATACTTAGCAATGTTCCAGATTTCAGTTTTGGGTCTTTTTTGGGCACAGGTACAGAAGCATTATTGCTGGGCACAATTGCTAGGCACAATTATAAAATAGGGAGTGAAAAGCCATGGCTGTAGGGAGTCACATTCTTCCAACTATCCCTTTCTTCTTCCAACACTGGAAAATAGATAACAATATTCTGGACATGTTTAATGTCTCAGTCCCAGTTTTCGGGAGTATGTTTTTGGGAAGCTGCTGTGAGGAGAGAAGATTCCACTCTCACAATGCTACTGAGGGAAGCTACTCCATTGGTAAGCATCCATCATAGGATTTATTATGTTTTCCTGAACCCGAGACTGAGTTCCCTCTACCCTGTTCCCTCTATTATCATTTACCTCACATGGAAAGCAATGTTTTTCAAGATGAGAAATCCTGGTTTCTATGAAACTCTTCCAATGAGCAAGAACCTTGAAAAATCCAGACTACTGTTAGCATGGGAAAATGTATTATAAACAAGGACATATCTTCAGACTTCTTGCTTTTCATGTAAGTAAAACATTAATGGAGGAGAAAGGCTAGATGGAGTCCAACAAAGCCTCCTGATACTTAAAAATGACACAAATTTCAGGCAAATTTTTGCTGCCAAATGAATAAAAAACCCTGCATTTTTTTGGAAAATATCCCCACCTCAGTCCTGAAAATACCCCAGATCCCCATTATATATCAAAGTATTTCCATTTCCATGTAGAGCCAAAATGGCAATAGGAAAAAATGACTGGATTTATAGATGACAACTTTATGGCCATCTACCACAGGGGTTTCTTGGTAAAATTTGTTCAGATGGAATTTGTTATTGTTTTTCTCTGAGGCTCAGGCCCCTTCTACACTCACATATAAACTCCAGATTATCTGTTTTGAACTGGATAATATTGCAGTATAGACTCAGATAATCCAGTTCAAAGTAGATACTGTGGATTATCTGCTTTGATGATCTGGATTATATGGCAGTGTAAAAGGGGCCTCTGAAAGTATGACTTGTTAGTGGGCTTTCATGGTCATGCAGGGATTTGAACCATCCTCTTTAGTCTTAGTCCTGCACTCAAACCACTGCACACACCTAGGATCCTTTTACACTGCCATATAATCCAAATTATCAAAGCAGATTATTCACATTATCTGCTTTGGACTGGTTTATATGAGTCTACACTGCCAAATAATCCAGTTCAATGCAATCTAGATTTTATATGGCAGTGTAAAAGGAGCCTAAGACTGAGCCAAAGTAGACAAAAAACCAGCGTTGATATCTCCATCATCCATATGTTAAAGCATATTTAGTTAGTCTTTTTGTTTGCCTAATAGTAAACTGTATCCCTGTTTCTGAACAGATTTTTGTAGGAAGCTGAGAGCAAAGAGTGTAAAACGGAGCCTCCTCAACCAAGATAGACAGCCATGCCAGCTTGTAATGGACTGACTGTTGGGAAAACTATGCTCCCCTTCTAGTTCCTGCTGTTGCAATATTAGGGAACTGTATTGCTGATTGGTTACATGCAAGGGACTTGAGCTCATTAACCTGTGTGGCTCTTTCCAATTGTGCTCTTTCCAATTGAGATATCTCTCCTTATGGTACACATGTATTACTGAGCTATAAAAAGGGCCTGATTTGCTTGCTTTCTGTCCCAATTTGTGTCATGAAATATGTTTTCTAAATAAACAATGTGACCAAGCGGGACACCATTTGCCTGTCTGTATCTTTAAGTAGATCTGTTCTACTGTGGAGGACTGGGAAGTAGGCATGTAGCCAGGGGTGGGGGAGAGGTTCAGTGCCCCCCCCTTCCGAAATTATCAGGGTGATCCGAGAGCTTACTGGTACATTATTTAAACTGTTATGTTTATTCATATCATGATCTGATCACGATACTCAATATATCCCATATGCATGGGAGTATTGGGATAATGATACAAAAGGTTTGCTAGGGTAGATCCTCTCTCATTCAGACTCAGCCCCCCCCCCCCCCAAAATCAAAATCATGGCTACGGGCCCACTGGGAAGTAAAGCTCTCCCCTTGGGAGCTACATTTGGATACCACATTTTAAAAAATAAAAACGTTTGCTTGGCTGTTTGGCCATGTTCCAGAAGCATTTTATTTATTTATTTATTTATTTCGATTTGTTCGTTGCCACTCCCGTCAGGCTCGGGGCGACTTACATATGGTAAAAACATAGTAAAATACAAACATGTCACGATGCATGGACTTGACTGGCCCCTTAATCACACACACAGAGACGGACTGAAGGCTAACTACTTTATTGAATATATAGAAACAGTTCAAAAGGTAAATTGTCCACAAAAATAGCAAAAGCAATTCCAAAAGGCAAGAATGCGCTCCCTATGGAGGTACGGTCCACCTCATCCCTCCTGGCATTCAGGAAAAAGGTAAAATCCTGGCTCTGGGACCAGGCGTTCCCACATCAGCACTATGCAGCATGTTAGATGGGGATTTTAATGGAAGGGAGGAAGAGGGTCAATGCTTTTATCGATCGAATATTGTTTTTTGGAATGACTGTAGATGTTGCTGAGGAATTGTATTTTAATGTTTTTAATGTATCTTAATGTGTTGTGGGGTTTGGGGTTTTACGCTGTTTCATGTGGCATCGAATTGTGCCGTGCTGTAAGCCGCTCTGAGTCCCCCCTCGGGGGTTGAGAAGAGCGGGGTAAAATCCTGAAATGAAATGAAATGAAATGAGGTGCAATAGTTCCAAACACTTGGTAAGTTTCCAAAGGCTTGGCAAGGCTCCGCTCAGCAAAGCGGATCAAGGAACAAAGCAAGGTTGCAGGATACAAAACAAGGCTTGAGTAGGCCACTAGCCCGGCTTGGCTCAGTGGTCGAGTACACGTCTGCTCAGATGAGGCGTGGCGAAGTACTGAGGACCCGTTCCCCACGGCTCCTATACTTAATCTTTCGGCCGAGGTCCCCGACGATCTAGGCTTCGTCGTCTCAAATCTCTGTTGTCGGACCTCGGCCTGTCTAGGCTATGGTACCAACCCCTCCTGCTAGTCTCTATGTCCCGTCTCCTATCGAAAGTACGGCTTTGCCTCCCAACATCTGCTTCCCTATCTCCGTGAGAGCTCTCCTCCCTAGATTCTTCCCAGCCGCTTTCTTCCATGTTTTCACTCAGAAGATCCTGTGAACCTCCCCTCCCGGCCGTTCATAAGATTCGCTATCACTGCTTTCCATTTTGCACCTGGTGATCTGTCTCTTCGTAAGGGTCAGGCCAACCTTCATCCCAAGCCAAGCTTTCAGTGGGGGAAAGAAGTGATGGGAAACTCTCCTTCAGCTAACCCTTCCAAATCCTCTTCAGAATCTATCTCTGCTGCTGCAGGCCCTAATGCCAATGGGACCCCCGGTCCTGTCCCCTGCCCCCCAGGCACGAACGAGAACTGCTGTGCTACAAAACACGATAAAAACAGATTTAAAAACATCACAAATTTACACTAAAATTAAAACATACAGTGAGACGTAGCACCCAGTAGATTTTCTCCAGAGATTTCACCCACATCTATGGTATCTATTGTTGGAAACAAAGCAAGTGGGGTTTATATATCTGTGGAAGGTCCAGGGTGGGAGAAATAACTCTCGTCTTTTTGAGGTTGTTTACGAAAGCCTTTGGTGCTGATTTACTTCAAAATACTCATGCTTGCAGCCTTAAATTGTGACAATCTTTTTATTTTAACTTGTTAATAGTCTTTAATACATTTAATAATTTGATTTTGCCTGGCCAAATTTGTTTTAAGTTGTTTTTATAGATTTTACTTCTCCAAGACTCTAAAAGCTATTGATATAGGGCAGGATAAAAAAATGTAATAAGTAAATATCAATAAATAACTAATTACAGGTAGCTGTGTTCCTTTTAATGTTTTACTTCCAAGATTTATTCTCTTCGTGTATCACAACAGTCATATTCACATGTACTCTGCTGAAAGTCAGGCTGAAAGTAATTTTGAGTAAAGCAGTTCTAATTCTGAAGCTGAGATTCTGTGAAATCAAATTCTGTTGATCCCTCCTCAACCACTTGGTCAAATCTACCCAGCTTTAAAAAACAATTTCTGATAAAGCTAAAATTCAAGTTTTGAGGATAAGTCTTTTACAGCTTGTTTTTTGCAAACAGTGTAAACTTCAAAGTACATTTGTTGAGCTCTGTAAACAGTTGCTGATGGGCACATGGAGACAAACCACAGCAGTTGTGCTTGCAAACTACTAAGTCCCCTTCCAGATAGCTGAATAAAATCCCACATTATCTGCTTTGAACTAGAGGCTCTTGCACATAGCCTATATCTCAAAATATCAAGGCAGAAAATCCCATTTTATCTGAGTGTAGACTCAGATAGCCCAGTTCAAAGCAAATATTGTGGTATTTTCTGCCTTGATAATCTGGGATGTAGGGCAGTGTGGAAGGGCCCCAAGAGTGTTTCCAGACTGCACTAAATCACAGGTTTTAAACAGGAGCAAAAAATCCTGGGACTTCAGAAGAGGCCCACATACAGACCTGTTGGTCCCAGGGGTTCTGCGTCTGTTGTCCAGACTTGATGCTTTGCTTTGAGATTTAGAGGCTCCCAAGATGGCCACCATGGGACTTCCAATAGAAACCCCGAGATGTAGATCTGAATATGCAATCATTCAAAAAGTTCAATTATTTGTCTTGGCCAGAGAAACGGTGTCCTCCATATGTTTCATGAACTTTCTGGTATACAAACAATGTTTTTGCCTTCTACTAAAGTGTCTCCTTCTTTTTAGGAACCGTCCAATCAGGAACAAATATCTAAAACCCGGGAACAAACCTATATAAAAAGTCCTGTGATTTCCGACTGCAGGAACATATAGACATTCGAAGACGCAGGTACTTGGCTCAAAACTGCGGGCCTATCCATCCACTACCTTTATCCCAGGAGCTCCCGCAGGAATCAGGAGGGTAGCCAGACGTCATTCTCTGTAAACCCAGAAGTAATTGCAACAAAAGGCAAAAAGCACAAGATTTCCGGGTGCGGGAATATAACAATTTTTAGCTGAATATCCAGATATTCACATGTCTGTATGTCTCTGCAATCGGATATCATGGGCTGGAGAAGGCAAGGGGGGGGGGGGGGTGAAGCAGCTTTGGGGCCGCTTTGCCTGCCACTTCCCTGGGCCCAGCTTGGCCATTTCCTGCCATTAGGACAGGGCCTCATCTTGCCCCAATGGCAGGAGAAGGCGAGGGGGGCCGCAGGCAAAGTGGCTTTGGGGCCACTTCGCCTGCCGCTCCCCTGGGCCCATCCTAGCCATCTCCTGCCATTAGGATGGGGCCTCGCCTCACCTTAATGGCAGGCGAAGGTGACTGAGATAGTGGGTGAAGTGGCTTTTGGGCCGCTTCGCCTGCCACTTCTCTGGGCCTAGCCTGGCCTTCCCCCACCATCAGTACAGGGCCTCGGTGGGGTGCCGTTTGGGGAAGTCTTGTCACTCATCTTTCCCATCTAGACTTGCTTTGGAAAAGGAAAACAGGATGATGATGATAATAGTAATATAATAATAATACAACAACAATAATACTAATACAGTTCTTCTTCATTGGCCAACACACATTTTGGTGCCTCAAATGTTAGCCCTGTTTCTGGGTGTTGTTGATGTGCTTGATTCCAAAAAATATAGCACCAATTTTGAGATGCAGAACATTAATATGTCTTCTACTGTTATAAGGTGTGGATTTGTGCTTTGGTTTATGTATGTAAGGCATTGAATTTTGCCTTTACCTCTGTGTAAACCATTTTGAGTCCCCGTCCCCCCTCCTAGTGCTGAGAAAAGCAGTATATAAAGACTTTAGTTAAATACATAATAAATAAATACTGGCCCCTAGTAAAAGCAGAAGAACCATATCTAAGAAACTAGAACTGATGCCATCTATCCAATGTCATTTTCTGGCTCAGAGCTCTAAATAACCAAGACACCAATAATAATAATTGCTTACACTATATGAGGATTTAAAGATAGAACTGCAAAAACTCTGGCTTAAGCCAGGGAAAGTGGTCCAAGTGATGATTAGCACACTGGGTGCAGTGCCTAAAGACCTTGGCCTGCACTTAAAAACAATTGGGCACTGACAAAATTACCATCTGTCAGCTGCAAAAGGCCACCCTATTTGGACCTGTACATATTATTCCCCGATACATCACACAGTCCTTAGCACTTGGGAAGTGTCCAAGGTGTGATCAAATACAAAAGCCAGCCTAGTGATCTCGTTTGTGATGTACAGTACACACTCCCTTCAAGTTGATTGGTTTGGGTGTGTGTGTGCGCGTGCGTGCCAAAATACTGTTTGCTTACACTTGAAAATTACCTAGGGTCGGCTCTAGTCTAGACAGATGGCCAGGCAGTCAGGCTCTAAAAATGGTAGATGACAAAGTTCTGGTCCTGGCTTAAAAATGTGTGTTCCTGTTTGTGTACTGCTGACTTGAACAGTAGTGGTTTTACCCCATGACTTTTGTAAGTGTGAGAGATACTTCATGAAACATCTGGAGGGAACAGTTTTTCTGGCCAGGACAAAGAACAGAAGTTTTGCAGTTCCCTGTATATCTGAGTGTCCACATATCTGCATCCCACAATGTTGTTGTTTTTTTATAATTAAAAAAACCCCTAAACCGGCTGGTTTCCACTGGAAGTCCTGCCTCTGACAGCCATCTTGGGAGCCTCCAAATCTCAGAACAAAGCATGACATTTGTACAATGCAGGGAGAAATCCTGGACTCAACAGTCCCAGGATTATTTTCCCCTCACTAAAACCCGTGATAAAGTGTTGTCTGCAACTGCCCTCCAACATCCCTATATTGGGAAATCATGTTTTTTGCCTGTTGTAGCAATTGCTTCTGTGTTTGCAAAAATGGTGCCTCGCCTTCTGTGTTTGCTGCGGAAGCTCCTGGGATAAAGGCACTGTCTGGATGAGCCCTGAACCTTCTGAGAAGGACTTACACAAAAAAATAAAAAGAATTCAATAGTTAAAAGCTAAAAAGAATAAAAAGATTAATTAAAATAGCCTCATCTTCCTTTGATGATTAAATGGAGCACACATTACATTTGCCCTTTAAACCCACTTTAAATCAACTGAAGTAAGATTAGGACAAAGGAGTAGATGGGAGAAGGAGAGAGAAGGTGGAACATTTAAAAAACAGCTGAAAAAATAGGACAACAGAGGATTAATCTGCACTGTCCCTGCCAAAAAGTGGGAAAATTGAAGAGTTTGGGAACATAACATGCTTTGTCAAATTTTGCAGTGACAAAGAAGTTCAGCTGGAATAAGTACTTCATTTTCTGTGTCAAAACAAAAACAGAACATTTGTATTTTATACCAATATAACAACAGGTGGCATCCACTGTAATAAAGCATGTCTGATTTTATGACAGTGGTTTATTAATTTGTTGCTTTTCGATTCACTTACATGTTTTGCACAATTAAGACGCTCAAAGTGATATACTATATATCACTGGAAGAAAGGGGCTGGAAGTGCGTGTGGCTATAAAATGGATGAATCTAACCTCAATGTCAGAAAAGTGCTTTCTTATTGCCAAGAACTTGTTCAAGGCTGAATTGGGGTCACTAAAATGGAACCCAAGTGCTTGGTCATTGTTTTGACAACTAAAGAATAAGAAACTTGGTCAGTCTTGCTGTTAAAATTTAGCATTAGTATTAATCTGGCTAATCGGGATTTAACCAAAAACTTGTATTTAAAAGAACGAATTTAAAAAGACTCATAAGCCAAAATACTCCACCAGTCTTGTAAGTAAGAACATGAAAGTAAAATGGTATATATATTGATACCTCCATCAATAATTTGTGGGGAAGTAAATACAAATGAATGAAACATTACTCCTTTTTAACCACATTAACCAGGCAGATGGTTCACAGCTAGATCAATGCTCCCGTGAGTATTTTGCCCATACTTAACCTTTGCTTTTAACTTTTAATCTTGAAGCACTTAAACAAGTAGAGGTGGAGTGAAGGGAATACAATAACAGGGTTGATTTGACCCCTTCCATCTCTTTTTATCAAAAGCAGAATGTCTTCATAAAAAAATGTAACTTGGTTGCTGTGAGTTTTCTGGGCTATATGTCCATGTTCCAGAACCATTCTCTCCTGACATTTCCCCCACATCTATGGCAGGCTTCCCCAGAGGTTGTGAGGTATGTTGGAAACTAGGGAAGTGAGGCTTATATATCTGTGGAATAATGTCTAGGGTGGGAGAAAGAACTTGTCTGCTTGAGGCAGGTGTGATTGCAATTGGCCACCTTGATTAGCATTTTATGACATTATAGCTTTAAAGCCTGGCTGATTGCTGCCTGGGAAGATCCTTTTTGGGAGGTGTTAGCTGGCCCTGATTTATTCTTGTCTGGAATTCCCCTGTGTTTTGAGTGTTGAAAATGAAAATGAACAAAATCTGGCTACCAGTATTTAAAAAACCCTCTAAAATCAGAACAGTAAATAAAGAATAGCACTCAAAAAACAGGGGAATTCAAGACAGGAAACAATCAGGGCCAGTTAACACCTCCCAACAAAGAATCCCCCGACAGCAATCAGCCAGACTTTGAAGCTACATTTGCAACATTCATACTTGCCTCCAACAGACAATAGTTCTTTCTCCCACTCTGGACATATAAACCTCACTTGCCTAGTTTCCAACAGACCTCACAACCTCTGAGGATGTCTGCCATAGATGTGGGCGAAACATCAGGAGAGAATGCTTCTGGAACATACAGCCTGGAAAACTCACAGCAACCCAGTGATTCCAGCCATGAAAGCCTTCAACAACACAAAAATGTAAGTTCCTTGTTCTGGAGCAAGCCAATGCTCAAGCCTTAGTCTGTCAGGATAAGACTTAGGGCAGTGTTTCTCAACCTGGGGGTCAGGACCCATGGGGGGATCATGAGGAGGGGTCACCAAAACCATCAGAAAACACTATTTTCTGTTGGTCATGGGGGTTCTGTGTGGGAAGCGGCCCAATTCTATCATTGGTGGGGTTCAGAATGCTCTTTGATTGTATGTGAATTGTAACTCCCAGCAACTACAACTCCCAAATTTCAAGATCCATTTTCCCCCAAACTCCACCAGTGTTCACATTTGGGCACATTGAGTATCTATGCCAAATTTGATCCAGACTCCAGATCCATCATTGCTTGAGTCCTCAGTGCTCTCTGGGTGAACTACAACTCCAAAACTCAAGGTCAATGCCCACCAAACCCTTCCAGTATTTTCTGTTGGTCATGGGAGTTTTGTGTGCCAAGTTTGGTTCAATTCTATCATTGGTGGAGTTCAGAATACTATTTTTTGTAGGTTAACTATAAACCCCAACAACTACAACTCCCAAATGACAAAATTCATTCCCCCAACCCCATCAGTATTCAAATTTGGGTGTCTTGGGTATTTGTGCCAAATTTGGTCCAGTGAATGAAAATGCATCCTGCATATCAGATATTTATATTACAATTCATAACAATAGCAAAATTACAGTTATGAAGTAGCAATGAAAATAATTATGTGGTTGGGGGTCACCATAACATGGGGAACTATATTAAGGGGTTGCAGTATTAGGAAGATTGAGACTCACTGACTTAGACCAATGTGGGACAGGAATCCTGTGACGCAAGTGGGGGCAAGTGGGGCCTCCAGTGAGCTAGTAGGCTGTAACATGCTTTTGCTGTAAAACCGCTAGATTCTGGATAAGTTCTGCCTGTAGTTTTAGCAAGCAAAACTGCTGTGATGTTAGTAGAATTACTTCTAGTTTTTAATGATGAAACTGACCTCATTACCTTGCCCTCAGTCTTCCTTGTTCTCCTTCTTTGCAGCCTCCAAGGACCTTTGATTGCTTTTTATTTCTTTTTCAATCAAGTTCTTTTTATCATCTAAAATATTAACTTAAAAGTCATAACTCATCTTCAAATGTAGGGACCAAGAAACTAATGGTTCCTCCGAGAGGTATACCTAAGGCTTGGCTTTATCTGTTTGGGCTTTGCCATTCAAATGTTTCTATCATTTCGTGAAATGGGGACTATAGAATATTAATGCAAGTTATATTTCAAAAGCTCCCAATAATCACTGGGGATCTATGGTTGTCTCTTGCTTTTTATTATTGTTACCTCCCTTGAACTATGAGCAGGAAAAGTCAGCCATCCTCTCTTCTTGAATCTGCTATTCCTGTCAGAGCCTTTTAAACATTAAAACAATATTCTTGGAGAGTAAAAAAAAATATCTGTGGAAACCTACAGAATTTGTGAGCATGATCGAGATGGAATTGGTCAGGTTTGGGTGGCAAGAGTGTAGATCCCCTCTTTAGTGCTATGTTAGTGCTAGCTCTAGTTCTGGAGCAAAAGTGCATGAATTGCAGGGATGTGTGGACATACTCGTACTCTGTAGAAGGTTAGTCTATGGCAGTTTTTCTCAACCTGGGGGTTTGTCCCCTGGGGGGGGGGGTTGCAAGGGGGCTTCAGAGGGGTCACCGAAGACCATCAGGAAACACATATTTCTGATGGTATTAGGAATCTCTTTGACATTGTTGTCTGGGTTCACAGTGCTCTCTGGATGTAGTTGAACTCCATCTCCCATAAATCAGTCAATTCATCCCAAATCCCTCCAGTATTTTCTGTTGATCATAGGGGTTCTGTGTGGGAAGTTTGGTCCAATTCTAATGTCAGAAAACACAGTATTTTCTGTTGGTCATGGAAAATTTGGCCCAATTCTATAGTTGGTGGGGTTCAGAATGCTCTTAGATTGTACGTGAACTATAAATCCCAGCAACGACAACTCCCAAATTTCAATGTCTATTTTCCCCCAAACTACACCAGTGTTTACATTTGGGTATATTGAGTATTCATGCCAAGTTTGATCCAGATCTATCATTGTTTGAGTCCTCAGTGCTCTCTGGATGTAGGTGAACTACAACTCCAAAACTCAAGGTCAATGCCTACCAAACCCTTCCAATATTTTCTGTTGGTCACGGGAGTTGTGTGTGCCAAATTTGATTCAATTCCATCATTGTAGGAGTTCAGAATGCTCTTTGATTGTAGATTCACTATAAATCCCAGCAACTACAACTCCCAAATGACAAAATCAATCACCCGCAACCCCATCAGTATTCAAATTTGGGCATTTTGGGTATTTGTGCCAAATTTGGTCCAGTGAATGAAAATAGATTCTACAGATCAGATATTTTATTACAATTCATAACAGTAGCAAAATTACAGTTATAAAGTAGCAACAAAAATAATTTTATGGTTGGGGTCACCACAACATGAGGAACTGTATTAAGGGGTCACGGTATTAGGAAGGTTGAGAAACACTGGTCTATCTAGGTTGGTTCATAGAAGTGATTATCAACCTTTGGTTTATAGGAGCCCCTGTTGTAGCTCACCCTGAGGCTGATGGGTTCATTGATGTTTTGGAATGGATTGTGGGATTGCCTGTGGCACAAGGCAATGCAGATCTCAGTCAAGAGAATGATGCTTCTGTCATTGAGAAAGTTTACTGGGAAAATTAAAGTGCAAGCCTTCAAGGTCAGGCAGAGCAGCCAGAGACTTTAAATAAGGAGGAGGCAAGTGAGAAGTTACGTGATACAAATGTTACCCAGGAAAATGCACCTGAAGATACAGAAATCAACACAGATCTCAATTTGCAGATCAGAGCAGACATTTGGGGGGGGGGGGGGCACGGAACGGCTGCGTGGGAAAGTGGGGGAGATATTTGAAGGGCGGTGGAAAACTTTGATTGCCAGCTTTTAATTGGCAAGGTGTTTACTCTTCCAGTTAGTTTAGCCAACGTAGTATATGGAGAAAGATGCTAGGCTTGAGTTCCTGTTCCATTTTTCAAGTCAGGCTCTTTGGAAGTTTTTGTGTTCCTCTTTTATATTCATGAACAAGATTTTACTAAATATACTTTTTGCTTGTAGAATTTAGCTGTTTCGTGTGATTTGTGGTTATTCCTGGACTGTATTACCTTTAAATCAGTTTGAGACTTTGGAATTCCTATTGGATTACTGCGGATTGCAAAATGTTTTTGCATATACCTTTTCTTTTTCTATTCCTACATTTTCCTATACTTTTGATAAACGGTTTGCTTATACTCTGGACTCTGGTGTGGTGCTGTGGTCTTAGGAGTTCCAGGCCTGGGGTACAACAGCCCTAGGTTCTGGGAATTGATGTCCAAACCATCAGGAGGACCCAAGGTAACAACCATTGTTCTGGAGGACATCAAGGGATCCCATAAAAATTGGGAAGCCTGCTTACTACACAAATGGGGAGAGTGTCAGGAAACTGACCAACCATAGAAGCTGCACTATCAACTACTAAGAGAAATGAAGGCATTGAGGACTCTAAGTGCTCCATCAGAACTTTGCTGGACTATAAGAGCTTCGTTGGATGCCCTTTCCTACTTCTGTATCTTTGGTAGAGAGGTTAAAGGGAGCATTCTCAGGCCCCTTCTACACTGCCATATAACATCCAGATTATCTGATTTGAACTGGATTATATGGCAGTGTAGATGTATATAATCCAGTTCAAATCAGATAATCTGGATTATATGGCAATGTAGCAGGAGCCTCAGTGACTGCTCCCAGGTTGATGAGCTCCCCTACCCAAAAGCCCTTTCACATTGTACTTTATCATGCCTACTTCCTATAGAATTATGAGGTTTATCATTTGATGAGGAACTAGAAGTATGAATACTCCTCCTACAAATGGCTAGTCCCTGGTCTCTATACTATACAAGGTTCTATAGTATGGAACCTTGACAGTTAAAGTTGAATCACAGCGCTAGAAATGTGTAGTGTGAAATCACCCAAGGCGAATCTCATTTGTATTATCTTGCCATCAGCAAGCAAAGACATTTTTAACAAGCAGGCTTTCAACAATCGTCTGGCTGTTGCAAAGACAATTTGCAGAGACTTTTAATGTTTTAGCATTCAAATGTGACTTAATACCATAATTTGTTTAATTCTACGTTTTATAGACCAGGAAAGCTTTTCTAATAATGGGTATGTAATGTATGTATATAATTTTATCCTCTGTGTCTTTGTGGTTCTGATGTATGTTGTTACCCAGAACTCTTTCATCAGTCTCTCTCTCTCTCTCGGCATTACTTCGCGAACGAAGATTCAGGAAGGACTCATCCCACGCTTTTTACAAGCGCGTTGATGACTAAAAAGGCCAATCTGAGATAGGCAAGTTCGGTTGCAGAAAGCGCAGCAGAAAGTCTCCTTGGGTGATGTTTTTTCCAAGTTGCGGTTCTTTCTGCGTTGTCGTTTCTCTTCGAGACCCATTCGGCGTGTCTTCTCGAAAGAGGCCGCAGCATTGTGGATAGTGCTTCTCCATGCCTCCCGATGTGAGGCCAGGGTGGACCATTGTTGGTGATCAATCTGGCCAAGCCTGAGATGTTGTTTCAGGGAGTCCTTATATCTCTTTTGGGGGGCGCCTCTCTTGCGCTGACCCGTGGCGAGTTCACCGTAGAGTAGTATCTTTGGGAGGCGGTGGTCCTCCATCCTAGAGACGTGTCCTGCCCAGCGCAGCTGTGTTCTCAATAGCATGGCCTCAATGCTGGTGATCCCTGCTTGCTCAAGGACAGCAACATTCGTCACATAGTCGGTCCAGTGTATATTTAGGATTGTGCGAAGACAGCGCTGATGAAAGCGCTCGAGGAGTCGTAGGTGTTGGCGATAGGTGACCCATGTTTCAGACCCATAGAGGAGAATGGACAGTATGATAGCTCTGTACACACTGATTTTGGTGCTTTGTCTCAGGTGCTTGTTGCTCCAGACTCTTTTGTGAAGCCTTCCGAATGCACTATATGCCTTTGATAATCTATGATCTATCTCTTTGTCAATCTTGGCGTCTGAAGAGATGATGCTTCCCAGGTAGGTGAACTGCTGAACGGACTTAAGCACAGATGTGCCTATGCTGACGTGAGGATGGTGGTGTTCTTCCTGTGGTGCGGGCTGGTAGAGGACTTCTGTTTTCTTCAGGCTGACTTCCAGCCCAAACAGCTCTGCAGCTGTTGCAAAGCAGGATGTGAGGCGCTGCAGGGCTGCTTCTGAATGGGCGACAAGGGCAGCATCGTCAGCAAAAAGTAGCTCACGGACTAGATAGTTTAGAGTCTTAGTGCGAGCCCTCAGACGGCTTAAGTTGAACAAGCTACCATCAGTACGATAGCGTATATATATGCCGTCTTCTTCTTGTAGGTCTGCCATAGCCCTTTGGAGCATCATGCTGAAGAAGATTGTAAATAGGGTTGGTGCAAGAACACAACCTTGTTTCACTCCATTAGTTATGAGAAAGGGCTCTGAGAGAGCATCGCCATATCTGACTTGACCGTGCTGGCCCTCATGTAACAGGACAATCATTTTGAGGAACTTGGGGGACATCCTAGACGTTCCAGGATCTGCCACAGACCTTTCCTGCTCACAGTGTCGAAGGCTTTGGTGAGGTCGACAAATGTTACATAGAGTCCTTTGTTCTGCTCTCTACATTTCTCTTGCAGTTGTCTAAGGCAAAAACCATATCTGTGGTGCTCCTATTTGCTCTGAAGCCGCATTGGCTTTCAGGGAGAAGTTCTTCTGCAATAGCCGGAACTAATCTGTTCAGGAGTATCCTTGCAAGGATTTTTCCAGCAATGGAGAGCAGTGTTATACCTCGATAGTTTGAGCAATCGGATTTTGTTCCCTTTTTTCTTATACAGGGTGATGATAACTGCATCTCGGAGATCTGATGGCAGTTCACCTTTTTCCCAGCAACTCACAAGGAGCTCGTGGAATTTAGCATGCAGTACATGACCTCCCTGTTTCCAAGCTTCAGGTGGGATTCCATCGATCCCGGCTGCCTTGCCATTTTTCAACTGCTGTATGGCCTCAATGGTCTCTTCCAGAGTGGGAGCTGTGTCCAGTTCATTTTTCATTGGTTGTTGTATCATGTGTTGGATAGCTGAACCTTGGACTACTCGGCTGGCATTAAAGAGACCCTGAAAATGTTCAGCCCATCGGTTCAGGATGGAGGTTTTATCAGTAATTAGTGTTTGACCATCTGTACTGTATAAGGGGCTTTGGACCTGATAAGTAGGTCCAAACACTGCTTTGAGAGCTTCATAAAAACCTCTGTGATCACCGAGATCTGCACAGCGTTGTGTCTTTTCTGATAAATCAATCCACCACTTGTTCTGGATGTCTCTGAGTTTTTGTTGGAGTTTACTACATGCGAGACGAAAGGCTGCTTTTCTTACATGGCAAGATGGCTGGGCGAGGAATGCCTGGTGAGTGGTTCTCTTCTTTGCCAACAGCTCCTGGATCTCTTGGTTGTTTTCATCAAACCAGTCTTGGTTTTTCTTAAGGGAGAATCCTAGGGATTCTTCAGCAGACTGCAGGATACTGTTTTTGATGTGTTGCCAGAGCGCTGTAGGAGAAGAATCTGTAGGGTGGACTTCAAGTTTTGCTTGCAGATTTACCTGGAAGTTGTCTCTCACAACAGCCTGTTGAAGACTGTTGACTTGGAGTCTCCTCTTTAAGATGCCACCCCTCTTAGGTTTGAGCTTAAGGTGTAGATTTAGTTTACATCTTACAAGGCGATGGTCTGTTTGACATTCTGCACTGGGCATCACTCGAGTATGACGGACATCACGAATGTTTCTCTGGCGAATCTCATTTGTATTATCTTGCCATCAGCAAGCAAAGACATTTTTAACAAGCAGGCTTTCAACAATCGTCTGGCTGTTGCAAAGACAATTTGCAGAGACTTTTAATGTTTTAGCATTCAAATGTGACTTAATACCATAATTTGTTTAATTCTACGTTTTATAGACCAGGAAAGCTTTTCTAATAATGGGTATGTAATGTATGTATATAATTTTATCCTCTGTGTCTTTGTGGTTCTGATGTATGTTGTTACCCAGAACTCTTTCATCAGTACTATGTTGATATTATGACTGTTCAAGAATATTCTTCACCTCACTTTGGTTTCTACTGTCATTATTGGCACATTTATCCCAGCTCTCGCATGGCTCTAATGAGACCATTTGTGGAAATCTCCAACAGATTTACATCAGTAGCATTACACAGCTGTGGCACAGCTTTCCCACTATTTAAAACAACAATCCCAAGAGTGCTGCAGACAGCAAAATAAATAACATTTCTACCTGGGGATTTTAAATGGGGGGAGTCTCATGGCTAAGTGCCTTTTGGGAAATGTTAATGGGACTTTGGGATCTAATTATGGTGTAATTAATACAGTTGTCCTACCTTCTCCTCTGGGATAGAGGGCAAAAGAAAGGCATTTTAATGAGCTCCCTTAGGTTTTGGTAGGTATGTTATAATGTGCAGAGCCAGAATTAAACAAATTAAGAGACAGCACTCCTGAGAATGAAAAAAGAATCACTTGTTCAGCTGAACTAGTCTTATATTAGTGCTGGAGCAGAAATGTTCTTTGCACTTTGGGGATAAAGAAGAACCAAGAAATGTTAAGAACTTCTAAATGCAGGGAAAAGATAGGGAGCTAGCTATTTTTAACATTACAATGACAACATAAATCACAAAAATAGAGCTTTTAGCAAAGATTCTGGTACTTATCTGAGAATATGCAGAATCTTATCTTTCCCTGGAACATATCTTTCCAAAGAAAAAGCAAGGTCCTTGTCCCCATGCATAAAACAGTAGATTAAAACAGCTAGATGCCCCTGGTTTCAACCTTAATCAGACTTTAAACTGTACTGTAACCTTCACTATGTAATGGCCAGGTATAACAACTTTTTTCTGCATACTTAGAACAAAATAGTGATAGCCTGATGATTCTGGATTTTTAAAAATAGGGAAAGGTAAAGGTTTCCCCTTGACATTAAGTCTAGTTATGTCCGAATCTGCGGGATGTTGCTGATCTCCATTTCTAAGCCAAAGAGCCATTGTTGTCCATAGACACCTCCAGGGTCATGTGACTAGCATGACTGCATGGAGTGCCGTTACCTTCCCACCGAAGCAATACCTATTGAGCTACTCACATTTGCATATTTTTAAACTGCTAGGTTGGCAGAAGCTGGGGCTAACAGCGGGAGCTCACGCCACTCCCCAGATTCAAGGGCACAATCTATGCAACTTTAAGCACTCAGAAGTCTCATTAATTTAATAAGCAGAGAAGCAAAAACGTGATCTTTAAAATTCAATATTTTATTCCTATTGTGAAGTTTCCTCTATGACTTCAAGGGAAAACAGAAATGCTGAAATCCATTACTTGGATCCATCACAAACTAAGGACCCTTCCACACAGCCATATAACCCAGAATATCAAGGCTTAAAATCCTACAATATCTGCTTATCTGAAGGCCCTTCCACACAGCCCTATATCCCAGAATATCAAGGCAGAAAATCACATGTTATCTGAGTGTGGAGTCAGATAACCCAATTCAAAGCAGATATTGTGGGATTTTCTGCATTGATATTCTGGGATATAGGTTTGTGTGGAAGGGCCCTAAGTCCACACTGCCATATATTCCAGTTCAAAGCAGAAAATGTGGCATTTTATTCAGCTATGTGGAAGGGGCCTAAAAGGTTTAAACATCTATTCTCATACAAAATCTATTCTAAAGTACCTTTCTCACAGCCACAAGAAACTGGAATGTTTTCATGATCAGGCTGTGACTTTATAAGAAGTTTTAATCATAGTTCTGTTTTCTGACTGTTTAGTCCCACAGACCACCCTTTTGCCTGTCTATCCCTAAAGCCAACTTCTATTGTGGTTGGTTTGATAAACTGCCTTTTCCTAGGCTGTTGCATTTCTGAGCCAAGTGTATTTGGAGCTGATGTGGCACCTAAACCCTTCCCGAGACTTTGATGATATTAACAAATCGAGTTGCTTCAGTGGATTGACTTTTCCCCTCACTTATTTCAAAGAGCTTTTTGGAATGAAATCACCAAACCCATCACAGCTGCCATTGTAAATCAAGCTGACAGTCAATTACAAGACCGACAATGTATTCGAACAAGCCTAGCATTGAAAACTCAGCCATCTCTAACATGCTTATGGAACTGTAAATAGCTCTTGTTTTGAGGCACAACTCACCCATCTAGCCCCATCTTCCCACAAAACCCTTTCCTTCCTTCCTTATGTACAGCTGACACTGGAATTTGGTCTAAGGAGTCAGCAGAATCTCAAATGCTCTTGGCAAAGCTACTAAGTCTATTTGCCTTAGGAGTGGGAGAAGAAGTGGGTCATCACTCTTGCAGTTTTACTTTTCTGAATTTTTACATATTAGCAACTTAACTGCTGCCTCCACCTAAAGTTTATCTTACTCAATTTGCAAAGTATAGCATATTGTTCTGAGATGGCCTGAATTCCAAGTTGACCAATATTATTCTCAAAAACTGCCTGCTACTTTACTACTCTCAGGTTCAATGGAGAATAGTAAGCTATTGCTGGTGCTAAAGTATGATTTGTGTGATGGCGCGGTGGGCGCTACCTGCATAGAAAATTTTGAGTTCTTAAAGGTTTGCTTTGTTAAAGTGTGTTTTTACAGCCTGCACAGTTTGCAAGAGGTTTAGTTGCATTGATTAGTCCTTAGCAACTGCCAATCATCATTTGCAGAGCCCAGTTGAGTTTGTTCTACCCCTTTTTCCAGGGATCTGGGGAACTACCCATTTTTACATTCAGAGACAACCAGAACCTCTCCTGAAAGGACATGTTTAGAAGGTTTGTCAGACCAGGCCCTTGGTCAGGCCATCTTTCAATACCAGTCTGATATCTTTGGAATTCAAGCAGAAGGCTCAGCATATTGGAAGGCTGAGTAACTCTGGGGAGTTCCAAGTGCCTCCAAACAAGTCATTTGGCCTCTAGAGGAAGACTTCGTGACTTCAAGTTCTGCCATCTAACTGGAGTTGCGAATGTCCCTACCTCAAAGCCATTGAGAGAGAAAGGACTCAGAGAGCTTTTCAGCTACAGCTTCTTGGACCAATACAGCAAGGGAACTTTAAGAACTTTTCAACCTTATTTGGGGAAACTAAGCAGAGTGTTTGAGTGAAGTTAACTCATGTAATGAACAATAAAGTGAGTTAATCGAAGTCTTCAGTTTGGTCCTTGGAGCTCTGAGCCTTTAAAGGGAGGCAAAAAAAGGAATCCCCCAGGATAGATAGACCACATCCTTGCCCTTTCACAATGCATTGATAGCCTGGGTGCGATGGCACAATTTGATTCACTATTCTTGGTTCGTTGAATGGAGGAGCACCATCTTGGGCTGCTTCAAAAGCAATATGCATTAGATCATTTTAATTACGGCCCCATATACATTGACCATTTAATGCAGTTTGAACCTAACTTCAAACTGCATTACAATCTCCCAAAAAAGCCCATAAAAGAAAGCCCTTCTATACATCAGTGGTTTGTGCAATCACCAACTGGGCCACAAACTATTTCCAGAATGTCCTAATAACCTGCACTGCTTTCTTCAATATTATTTGAAACTACATTAAATGGTCAGTGTAGCTGGGACCTGTATTATCTTAGATCAGTGGTTCTCAACCTGGGGGTCGCAACCCCCAGGGGGGTCGCGGAGCCATTTTGGGGGGTCACGAAGGTGCCTCGGTTGGCCCCGCCCCTTCAGCCTGCTCAAAATGGCTGCCGGTCCCTGTGCCGGGGAAACAGCCAGGCAGTCCAGGTCCGCTCCTCCTGTTCCCACAGGGCTGCAGGGAGTCAGGAGGAGGAAGAGGAGCTTAGAAGCAAAGGCCCTCCTCGCCCCCTGCCCAGCTCAGCAGGGCTCCTTTGCGCAAGGCCTTGTGCGTCGCCTCCCTCGCGCTCCCGCCGGCCGGCAAGGGCGCATGGGAGGCGAAGGCTTGCATGGGCAGAAGGTCAGACTAGGTGGCCTTTAGGTGCAGAGGGAGGGAGGGAGCGAAGGAGCCCCCCCCCGCTGCCCTCCTCCCTGCCTTCCCTGCAGGCTGCAAGGCAGGCAGAGCACCGGAAAAATAAACCGGCGCGAAAAGGCAGTGTGTGTGTATGGGAGAGAGGAGTGAAGGGCCCATTGCTCCTTCCTCCCCGCAGGCCATGTGGACTGGAGCCGCATGCAGGGTCTCCCCAGGAGGAGGAGGGAGAGAAGGAAGGTGCTGGTGCCCTTTTCTTTCGAGTCCTTTTGACTTCCTCTCTGCTCCCCTTTCCCTGAAACCCTCTGGCGGGGGCAGAGACCTGGCTGGGTTGCTGTGAGTTTTTCCCTTCCTTACCAATATGCCCCCGATGAGAAATGCCCCTTTTTGTTTTCCCCCAGGGCGCAGGATTTCCTTCCTTCCCCCCATTCAATTCCTTCCCTTTCTTCTCTCCCCCCCCCTTTCTCCTGGCTTCCTTCCTTTTTTCCTTCCTTGCTTACATCTTTCCGCCAGTTCCCCTCCCTCCCCTCCCCAGGCTGCCTAAATCAGGTTGCAGCCCCTGTGTGTACTCTGCAGCCAGCCACCCGTGCGTTGGGGAAGGGGGGAGAAAGGGAGGCTGCTTTTGCTGCCCCCCCTCTCCTCCTCTTCCTTCGTGTTCTGCTTTTGTTTTTGGGAGGAAGGAAGGCATGAGGAAGGGAGCGAAGCCGCCTGGCGCTGCTGTCTTCTGTGGCACCCCCAGAGTTGAAAGAGGAAGGGGTGCCTCTCCAGGTGACCTTAGCCCAGGCCTGGGCAAACTTGGACCCTCCAGGTGGTTTGGACTTCAACTCCCACAATTCTTAACTGCCTACCGGCTGTTAGGAGTTATGGGAGTTAAAGTTCAGACACCTGGAGGGCTTAAGTATCATTTTTGTGATTTATCGCTATGCTTTAATTATATTCAATTTGTAACAATGAAAATACACCATATATATCAGATATTTATATTACTGGGCTGCTGTGAGTTTTCCAGGCTGCCTGGCCATTTTCCAGAAGCATTCTCTCCTGACTGCACTTATGGCCGGCATCCTCAGAGATTCTTGGGATCTGTTGGAAACTAGGCAAGGGAGGTTTATATATCTGTGGAATGGTGTCAAGGGTGAGGAAAAACTCTTGTCTGTTGGAAGCAAGTTGGAATTAATCACCTTGATTAGCAGTTAGATCCTTCACTTACCTAGGATTAGACTTTGCAGAAAATGGTCTATGGCATAATCATTTCCACAGGTGTTCAACTAAAGCCAAGGGCAGAACGAGCTTACTCTTAAAGCTGCTGAATCAACGGCAACCGGGCTCCCTCGTTCCCCTTCTGAAAGTTTACAATCATAAAATCTCCCGCTGCTTCTTTATGGTTTTGAAATCTGGGGTGCAAATGATACTCCCCTCCTGGATAAGGCCCAAGCTCAACATCTGAAGTGGTTTTTAGGGGTCGATAGAAGCTCCCCGGCAGCGGCAGTTAGGGCGGAGTTGGGAATGTTCTCTATTAGCACACAATCTAAGATCAGAGCCTTTAACTGAAGCAGCCAAATCAAGGAGTTATGGAACTCCGAGTAGTTTAACTTTATCAAGCTACCTGAACGTGCGGGCTCAAGGATGAGGGAAAACACACGACAACTGTGAAGTAGGTGAAAAATCAAACAGGTTTATTCTGGCACCAGCTGGTGGGCTTCTGCCAGCAGAACACGCTGCAATCAGGGGCAAAAGACCCCGTCACTTTCAATACAAAAGCATTTATACTACAATGGAGGCATTTCAGTTAAGCCCACCCCTTCTTCATGGATAAAAACAATCATAATTGGCTGGTGATTACTGTTGTTACATGACATCTCATTAATCCAATAAACATTTCATTTCCATTTGCATCACATCTCTAAGTTACACCTCTAAATGAGAACAATAGTCATTTATTATGTTAGTCTTTCTCACAGTACAGTATCAGTGCTAAGTCTCTGATGTTCCCAGGTTGAAACATTGACTTCCAGGCTCCGTGCCAGCAACGGAGGGGGTCAGACTCTCGGTCATGCGCAGTGCTTTCTCAATTCGCATTACATTCTCCCATAGCACAACCTGTACTGTTCCATCCATTCTAAGCCTATGTTATCTTCTGTTAGGCACAGAGTGCATCAAACGCCTCAATCACAGTGTTATTTCACATTGCAAGTGCCTGCCTGATTTTTGGCACAAGAACCCACTTTTTAAAGCTCTACACGCATGTAGCATCACTTTCTGACTGTACTTTTTACACGGAAAGTACCAAAACCCGCTTTATTCCAGAATTTCTTTTCTTGTGGGAAACTCATCACAAGGAGTTTCCTACACATACGTCTGGAACACCTTAAGAGGACCAATTCACTCTCCAGTCCCGTGGGACCACAGGTTCTCCAATTCGGACAGCATGCACACCTTTTACTGTATCTACGGAATTCTGCACTGCCCGAGCACAACATTTGAGCAAAATGGGCAGACAGCACATTATGATTAGCACTGAGCATATCACCACTATGATTATCATCACAAGGGACCGCAACCAATGCAAATTAGGTAGCCAGTCTAGCAAAGTACTCCAAAAATCACTTGGAGCTGAGTAAGTCTTCTGTATATCTCTAGCAACACTCTGAATCTTGTTCAGGTCCAGCTCAATGTCTCCACTCTTGTTTATAAAATGACAGCAGGATACATTCAGCCACGCACAGAGACCCCCCTCTTTAGACAGAAGGTAATCTAGGGCCAACTTCTGCTGCATAGCCATTCTTGCCAAAGAATTCACCTCTACCTGCATGGATGTCATTCCTTCATAGGTGTCATTGGCTAAAGATTCCAAGTCATAGGATAACACACGCAACTGCTTTATGCTCCAAGCCACACCCAACCTGGGCTCCGCAATTGCTATAAACCTCTGGCCTTCAGTTAGAAAAGTCCTGTCGGGATCATACCCATAGCGTTGCACATCAGCAAATGAGCGCTTATGGATATGTAAGTACAAATTAGTCACATGAGCCTCCTTGGGGAGCACTCTCAAACCCCCAGGCTGCAGGGTGCCTAGGGTACAAACTCCAGACCAAACTACAGGAAGCACAGGCATCGCCACTTTCCCACAAATCCAAACAATTCCCTCGGGAAGTCCAGTTGCACGATACCCAACTCCAAGTCCAAACACCTGTTGTTCTCAGACCACAACGTCCTCTGTACCTGCTATGCACTGTAATCATGTGATCACAAGCAGGATAGGAACCTAGCTCAATCTGATTAAAGAGCTCATACATGCCAAGCCTCTGGCTTCCTGCATAGTAAGGCCTCTCTTCCTTCTCCCATTTAAAACACAGCGCAGCTTTTAACACAGGAGAACGGTGAGTTACCATGAACCAAGCCCTTTCTGCTTCCCCTCCCATCAGTTCCTGCTTTCCCTTGGTGCCATTCCATCCTCTCAATGTCAACACCCCGCTAGGAACTATCGGCCATCCTGACTTATGGCTAGAAGGGCCTTGACTACAAATCCAGCATGAATTCAGACTCAGTTCATGTGACATGTTAGTTATCAGTCTATGAAACATATTTTGCTCCCACCCCCCGTGTGTCCCAGTAATGTACAATGTCAATATCAGAGCCATATACCCAAAAATAGTCCTCACTCCCACCGGGCGCTTACTCCTGTAACGCTGTCCCATTAGGATGCTAAGCCACCACCTCAGTGAGAGTGCCTTTGGCTCTGTCCATCTTTCTTGCGTTGGACCACCATTACCCGGATTGGGAGCGATGGTATCAGACGACTCTTCTGTGGCCTTCTTCTTCTGTGTGCCCCTTAAATAGGGCGTTACAAAGTATTTGTAATCCTGATACGCAGGGGATTGCTTGGATCCACGGAAGACTCCAAAGCAACCGGGGCCCTCTTCACCCGCGTATAGTGCACCCATGGACGAATGCCTTCCACCTTTACCGCTGTTGGTGTGCTCAGCAGCACGGTAAATGGACCTCTCCATCTGGGCAGCAAAGGGCGCACTTGCCACTCCTTGATGAGGTCAGTCGTAGCCTTTATTCGTCAACAACTGAAAAAGAAGTGAAGAGAAGTAGAAGGGAGAGGGGGTCGCAAATCCGCTGTGTACTGACTAAGTCTCTCTAGCTGTTTCCCTAACATCTGGACATCTTGCAGGGTTTGCTGGTGTCCTAACACATGACTATCAGAAGTCAGTCCACACATAGTTTTTAAGTTCAATGGAGGCCTGCCATATAATCGCTCAAAGGGTGACAGGCCTGTCTTCTCATGAGGGGTACATCTGACCCTTAGGAGGGCTAGAGGTAACGCCATCCTCCAGTTCAACTTAGTCTCTTGGCAAATCTTTGCTAAATAGTTCTTTAAAGTTCGATTGATCCGTTCCGCTTCTCGAAGATGATTGCGGATGATAAGCACAATGAAGTTTCCACGTGATCCCTAGCAATTTACACAGTCCCTGGATCACGTGGTGGACATAAGCAGGAATTTCTTCTACAGTATCTCTACTAATCGGGTACTGGGCCTTTCTCACGGGCAAATGTCCAGTTCTTATCTCTATCACCACAGGGGCAACTAATCTTGCCAGTCCAGGTTCATTCTGTTCTGCCCATACCCTAGGAGTTCTTTTCCCAGCACCACGTTATCGCTTTCTTGGCAACTTGTGTCACATTGAACAATCTATACTCCTCTTGTGCTGGGACTGATAGTTCCAACTGGCCTGTGTTCAAAAATTTCTAATCTGGCCCTTATCTCCGCCAGAATGTCTCTTCCCACTCAGCTTCCTCCTCTCCTTCCTGCATAGCTTTTCCTGACCCTCTGACTGGAATTTTGACTCTTTTTGTACTTGCATCACTTTCCTCTGACATTTCCTCCACACAGTCTTTTTGCCAGTGGCCCTTTTTTTTTTCAATGAGCACACTGATTTCGACCCAATTTAAACTGTCCTCCACTGTTTCCTCTTCCTGACCCTCTGACACGACTGTTTCCTCTTCCTCTCACTGATTTCTCATCCAACATGCTCACCAGAACTCTATATCCCTCTCTTTTCTTCCTGTCTTTCTTTTCTTCTTCACTAGCTCTCTAGCCATAAACACTTGATCAGCAATAGCTAACAGTTCATTTCAAAAGGTTCCCCATAGCATGCGGCTGCTCAGAATATGGGGGAGTGTTATGTTTCCAATTAAAAATGTCCGAACTTGAGAACGGGACTATTTGAAAGGCTTGTTGGACCCTGTTGTGTACATCCAGTAGTTGGATCTGTCTTATAGGACACTCTAATGCCCCTCTCTCCACCTCCTCTTCTCCCCTTGCTTCCTGCCCCCTGGTTTGGCTCCTGGTTCTCATCGGAGAAGCGGTTCGTCTCACACTGTGCCTTCTGTTCAAATCCGGCGAGCGCTCTATCGCTCTTGTGGATTCAAAGGAGCTGCTCCGTTGCACTCGGGGGGGTCGCGCAATCAACCTCCTTGCTGCTTCGGGGCACTCATCCTCCTCCTCTCTGCCTTGGGGACGCACTATCATCCTGTCAGCATTAGGGTTTGTCCATCTCGCTTCTTCCTCTATCTGTCTTGCTTCTACCAGGGGGTAATTAATCTTCATGGAGAGAGGGGCCTGATAAGCAGGCGGTTCCTCACAAGACGGGGTCCCTTCTGACCGGGGAACAGGGTATGTCACTATTGCTGGTGGCTGAAATGGAGGGGCCAGCGCGGGATGGGACGCTGCTCTAGCAGACGGAAACGTCCCGCTTGAACCCGCATTTGCCTGGCTCCCTAATTCGAATTGGAAAGTCATTGGGGAATTTACTGGAGTTGAAATTGGCGCAACGGGAACAGGAAGAAACTCTGGGCTTGCCGGGAGCGGCGAGGCGGGGACAGACGGGATTGGTGCAGTAGGAACAGCCGGGACCGCCTCAGATTGCGTCACGGCCGTTGACGTCATCTGGACGGCCGAGCCTGTCCCAAGGGTGGGGGACATGGCTGGAGCTTGAACAGGGGCACTCAAACTGGCGTAGAGCGGAGGCGCAGTGGCGGCTCCCCATGCTCCGGTTGGGGCAATGTGTCTCTCCCTCTGTCTTCTCCTTAAAGGGGGAAGGTCTTCTTGCTCCGCCGGCAACACCGGAGGCTTTCTCTCTACCTTTCTGTTTACAAAGCACCCTTTCTTTCCACGGATCTTTGGGCCAGCCCACCAAACCCCCTGAGCGACCATGCGTTCCCACGTTGCAGAATAAATCCATTGGTCATTTGGATGTACTGCAAAACAATAATCCTCAAGCTGTTGGCACTTATCCCAATCCCAGGTCCCTGTGCTTGGCCACCCGATCTCACGGACGGACGGCCAAACCTCTGTGCACAGATTGCTAAGTTCAAAAGATTTCATCTCTTGGGGTTTTCCTTCCACTGCCAACAGGCAAAACCTGTCCCAGTTATCTAACACACATTGCAAAGGGGTCTCTTTCTTCTGCTTTGATCCTGCACTCCCCATCTCTCTCTGGCCTAAGATCAAACCCCACTTCAGTGCTCTCCCCCAACCCCAATGTGTGTTCCCTCAGTGTTAAATGCTTGAAAGAAGCTATACTTGCCGATTCCTGAAGACCCCGGGACTCGCGTCTCGCCTCCCGCGTCACCACTCGATTTGCGTCGGCTCTTGGCGATCGGACCTGACGTCGCCTCCGACTCTCTGCGCGCTTGTGCCGGTTTGCTAGCCCACAACGGCTGGGCACCTAGTTACGGTGTCCCCGGACTTTACACTTGCCGGCACTCAAGGGGCCGCTTCCAAGCTGCCCCTCCCGGACTTCCTTCTTTCTTTGAGTTCACCTACAACTTTAGTTGCAGTCTCTCCCGTGTCCACAGGCGTTCAGGTGGGGCGAATCAGGCAGCCGGTCAATGAAAAAATCTGGAAAAAGGTGGGGCCCCTAGCGCAGCCCTCCTGAATCGTCTCACCTTACTTGCCTGGGAGCGGGCGCTGTCCTCAACGGGGACCGTGCTTGTTTTTCCTCACCACAGACCCGTCTAAATACCTTTTACCATCACGTCGGGGTCACCAAATGAAGCAGCCAAATCAAGGAGTTATGGAACTCCGAGTATAAGTTAACTTTATCAAGCTACCTGAACGTGCGGGCTCAAGGATGAGGGAAAACACACGACAACTGTGAAGTAGGTGAAAAATCAAACAGGTTTATTCTGGCACCAGCTGGTGGGCTTCTGCCAGCAGAACACGCTGCAATCAGGGGCAAAAGACCCCGTCACTTTCAATACAAAAGCATTTATACTCCAATGGAGGCATTTCAGTTAAGCCCACCCCTTCTTCATGGATAAAAACAATCATAATTGGCTGGTGATTACTGTTGTTACATGACATCTCATTAATCCAATAAACATTTCATTTCCATTTGCATCACATCTCTAAGTTACACCTCTAAATGAGAACAATAGTCATTTATTATGTTAGTCTTTCTCACAGTACAGTATCAGTGCTAAGTCTCTGATGTTCCCAGGTTGAAACATTGACTTCCAGGCTCCGTGCCAGCAACGGAGGGGGTCAGACTCTCTGTCATGCGCAGTGCTTTCTCAATTCGCATTACATTCTCCCATAGCACAACCTGTACTGTTCCATCCATTCTAAGCCTATGTTATCTTCTGTTAGGCACAGAGTGCATCAAACGCCTCAATCACAGTGTTATTTCACATTGCAAGTGCCTGCCTGATTTTTGGCACAAGAACCCACTTTTTAAAGCTCTACACGCATGTAGCATCATTTTCTGACTGTACTTTTTACACGGAAAGTACCAAAACCCGCTTTATAACTACTGGCTCAAGGTCATGGAGATGGAGGCGTCTCACCTCCCAAAATTATGTTTGCTGGAACAATCTAGCAGTTCTTATAAATCAAGGGCTGACCATTTGTTTGATTACATCAGAAGGTGCGGCATTCAGGTAATATTCCCAGTCCACCTATCTGGTCAAGCGTTAAGTAAGCACTTCAAAGAAGTGCGTCAACGAATTAATGACATTGCGGCCCAAACCGAGAGAGACTCTTTGGGTTCTACTGTTTCCTGAGATGGTTGAGTGGTTTTAAGAAATCCTTCCAATTAACCACTTACTTACAGCAAGGAAGGTTACACCACCTAAGGAAAATTTTCACTAGAGCCAGGTTGAGCAGTTAGAGTCAATGGTGAGATATGGGAGGTTCAAGAAAATTCTCTATGAAGAGCGTATCTGTATTTGTGGTGCCCCTGAGATCGAAGATCTAACTCATCTTCTGCTTTATTGTAAAATCTATCAAATAGAGAGAAAACAACTGCTAGAGATATTTCTCGTGGGAAAAAATCATTGGGACCCTCTAGCAAAAGTCTCACTTCTGCTGGCCGGCTCCAACAAGCTGGTAACAGATGCTACTGCTCGTTTTTCTCTGTAAAGCCATGAAACTAAGATCTGATTACATAGATGCAATTGGAATAAATTGTGTTGGAGATGAGGACCTGTGAATTGTTACCACCTCCCTTAGAATCCCTCCTGTTGGGCAAAACAGGAGTTTAATTGATGTAATGGTCTAGAATTCTCCTCAGATTGTTTTTAGAATCATTGCAATTGTCTGTGTTCTGTTTGTATTTGATATGGCTTCTGGCTAATCAATAAAATTGTTGTTGTTGTACCTTGATTAGCATTGCAAAACTTTGCAGCTTCAAAGCCTGGCAGACTCCTGCCTGGGGGAGATGTTAGCTGGCCTTGATTGTTTCATGCCTGGAATTCCCCTGTTTTCAGAGTGTTTTTCCCCTCACTGTCCTGATTTTAGAGTTTTTAATACTGGTAGCCAGATTTTGTTCATGTTCATGATTTCCTCCTTTCTGTTGAAAATTTCCATGTGCTTCATGTGGCTTCTCTGTGTTGTCTGACATGGTGGTTGTTAGAGTGGCCAAGCATTTCTGTATTCTCAAATAATATTCTGTGTCCAGTACTATGGCTGAGTACTCTGGTTGAATTAGTCTGTTGTGCTTTTCATGTTCCTTGATTAATGTTTGGGTGCTGTGTTTGGCGGTCCCTATGTATATTTGCCCACAGCTTGGCGGTCCCTATGTAGATTTGTCCTGCAGGACCTCTGCAGGAGTCTATTGTACACCATGCAGCTGGTGACAATTCTACACAGGGATTGCCAAAAGCAGCATTCCCCAAAACATGAATCAAGGAACATGAAAGGCACTGCAGACTGATTCAGCCAGAGAACTCAGCCATAGCAACACACTTGATAAATAATGGAATTTAATATTAAATAATTAAATAAAATAATTAGTAATAAAATAAGTAGCAACGAAAATAATTTTATGGTTGGGGGTCACCACAACATAAGGAACTGGATTTAGGGGTCACGGCATTAGAAAGGTTGAGAACCACTGTCTTAGATGGTTAGGGGTTAAAATCAATCAGTAGATGAACAGAGGGTGATTCTACACAGGCACTATAATCGAGATTGGAATGGGGTTAAAGCAAAGTGGTTCCAGTTCTCAGTGACTACACAAACACCCTAGGAACTAGTTCAAGACTGGGACTGGTAATAGTATCTACTGATTGTGGCTCAGAACCAAATCCAAGAACTGCAGTATCCATGGCCAGACACGACAGCCACTGGAAAATGCAGGCTTTTTACCTTAACCAGTCCTCTGAGATACTCTGGTGCACATAGCCATGCCCCTTTCGAGCCCTGCATGGGATATACTATGATCAATTGCAGCATGTTATCTGTCTTGTTCCAGACTTTCTGGTGAATTTTTGAAATGTGCTGTTTCTGACTTGATGCATGATGCAGTTTGCATTGGGGATGTTTATTTTGTAGACACCTTGACCTTGAGTCACTATCAAGCTGCAGTATTGTGTCTGTGAAGAAGCTCCCTGACTCAATTGGAACTTGCTTAAATCAACATTTCTATGAGTTCCCCTGATTTAGTAGATTCGCTTTATCTGAAACTAGAACTTGGATCACAACCTGAATATTTTGGTCTGATAATTTCCATAAATTGTTTGCATATGTGTATGTGGTGTCAACAATTGTGTAAATTCCATTGATTCAGTATTCTGCTGTTATTAGGACTATCCTAGATTTCGAACTGAATATTTTGATCTAATTTCATAAAGTATACGCGGTGTCAACATTCATAAATTGAATTGATTCAATGAGTGTACTCTAATTAGGACTACAATTGGAATTAAACCTGAATATTTTGATTTCCATTAATTTTGATGAGTTTCCAGGAAGATATTATGATCCTGTAATAATATATTCTACCATAAACCTGCACGATCTCTTCGATCTTCTGGAGAGGCCCTCCTTTTGCCCCTTCCTCTATCACAGTCTCGACTTGTGGGAACAAGTGAGAGAGCCTCCTCCACTGTAGCCCCCCGGCTTTGGAACTCATTATTTATTTATTTATTTACTTTGCTTCTAGACCGCCTCTCTCAGCCCGAAGGCGACTCGATGCGGTGTACAAATAGCAGGAACTGCTCAAGACAAACAAATCAACAGTTATCAATACAATTTCAACATATACAATTTAACATTTAACATTAAAAACACAATATCAGCGTCTCATTATTAAGTCGATTTCCAGTTGCATCGTTGTTGTTCCTTAGGTCTCTATTTGATAATCATACTTCATTTGCAAATGCCCAGTCAAATAGCCAGGTCTTGACCTTCCTCCGAAATGTCAGGAGGGAGGGGGCTAATCTGATGTCATTTGGAAGGGCGTTCCAAAGCCGAGGAGCCACCACTGAAAAGGCTCTGCCTCTCGTCCCCACCAATCGCGCCTGCGAAGCAGGCGGGACCGAGAGATTAGGCAAGCCAAGTGAGATTAGGCAAGCAGCCTTTAAGAAAGATCTAAAAACTTGGCTTTTCCGATGTGCTTTCGGAGAGTGACCATTTAACCCATTTGTTTGTTGCCATCTACAATTGCCCTCATGATGCACTTTCCCCTGTCCTTAATGAAGTCCAAACCCCACTGCTGTTCCATGGGCTCCTCCCTCACAAATATACTTTTTCTGTTCTTATCTTTCCCAGGGTTTTAACATTTTATCTCATTCATTTGGCCCACCCTTTGTGTTTAATTTCTATTATGTTATTTTGCACTGTTTATTTTTTCTGTTATTTCATGTATTTTGTTATGATGTAATTTTTGTGTTGTTTGTATCTAATGATGTTGTATTTTTTTGGCTTGGCCTCATGTTAGCCACCTCAAGTCCCCTTTGGGGAGATGGTGGTGGGTTATAAATAAAGTTATTATTATTATATCTTAAAATGTGTGAGAGTGTTGTTAACATAGGGGTGTTTACTCATTCAATGAGTTTGCTCTAGTTACAAGCAGAAATCTATTTTGGCATGAATTTTTTGATCTAGTATATTTCATGATATTTGTGAACTTTTCATAAATGTCCCCAAATATATGTTGATATGCTAAGTTCCATACAATGTGTAGGGTTTTTTAATGGGAGGTTGAGTACAGGCTATATCAAGGATGGAAACATTTTGAATCAGACTGAATTTCAGACTAAAATAGATTTGGGGCAGTAGTGGTGTCAGCAGCTAAAATCTGATGTCTTCCTTCTTCCATTCTTCACCTTTCAGACTTCACAATTTTTATTGTTATTGTCAGGACTAGTAGATTCAGGTATGGTATAAAATAAGAAAAACCATTTTATCAGACCGCCATCTGAGTCCCCTTGGGGAGAGAGGTTGGAATATAAATAAATTATTATTATTATTATTCTGACACAAAAACACACTATGACACAGCAAATGAGTTATATATGCTGGATTTCATATCATAAAATCACAAGTTGAACACTTCCCAATAGTTTAGGACTGTATGATGATGATGATGATGATTATACATCTAGCCACATGTTTCCACATGTGGCTGGATGTAAATTTCATATTATGTTTCCCATGAATTAGAACTCAGCCAAGCATATTGCTCTTGCTTAGAGTTATGAGAAACTTGCAGAACTCTAGTTTTTGGTTAATAAATTGATGTCAAAGAAGCTTAGGAAATCCATTATTGACCCTTCATTTATTTATTTTGCACAGTGCCTATTACAGAAAAGAACCCATACATTTCCCTTGTACCTGATGAACTTGACAGTGGGAAGACCTATAATTCTTTCTGCCTCTGGAAGTTCAGCCACAAAGCTCTACAGGCAGCATTTGAGCAATCAATGTGGGAAATCAATGTGGCTACTGGAACAAATGCATGTGGCATAAAAGCTCCCTGGGATTCCCTTCTTCTTTCTGGATTTTTTAATAATAAGCTTGGTCTCTTAACAGGAGCAATAACAAGTATACCAGAAAACCAAAGTAAAAACAGACATGAAAGGACTGTGAAGGCAAAACATTGTGAGGTGATAGATGTATATGTGTCAAATAAGAGTACATGGGTAGCCCAGGGAAATCTTTCATTTTGACAGTAAACACAAATAATCTGCTACTTTTCCTCAAGCAGAGTATAAGGACAAAGAGGCTAGCATTTTTCTGATAGTTTAGGATTTTTCTTACCACAATGGTCTGCAGGTTAAATACCACCAGAAGTAGGAGATTGTATTGTGAATAGTCATTATTTGTCTCCAAACCCTTCTTTATTCAGCAAGAAAAGTTGATCTCTGCTTTTGTCAAGTTGGTCAAGACAGCAAAGCAGTGAAATGGCCATGGTCTGGTTTCTTGCCAGTCTTCCACGAAAATGCTTCAGCTGATTCTTTTTCTCTATTTATTAACATTTTGACATTATGTTCAATTGATCGGGTTCAGTAATAAGATGTTGCACAGAACTGCATCATAGTGCCTTAAGAGGTTCTGCTTTCGATTTTTAGTCCTCTCATTCCTTTCCCAACCTTCACCCTCTTCCTATCTCACTCAGGACTGAAGATAAAGGATGTCATCTGTAGGCCAGAATACTCTGACACTTAGTGGTGAAGGCAGCTCCTTTCTTCCTGTGAACCTTGATCCATGAAGAAGCCAAGTGCACTTTGTTTTCAATTACACTTTCAAAGAAAACCTACAGATGCCTTCTATTACTCGATTGGTTTTTTTTATATAAAAAAAAAAAACCCAGAACTAATTCTTTCAGTATTCCTTTGAAGATAGGGCAGCAAAGAAAAGGGCTTCTGAATTGCACTGTGTTACATGTACACATTTGTTACTAGAAACTTCAGTCGATCCTTCTTACTGCCAAATAAGTCCTCATGGAGCTGGAGTTGCTTCCACACCTAGATACCAAATACTGTTTTTCCTTAATCAGATGAAAGTAAAATTGAATGTTGTGCTAAATTAGTAGTTTCACGAATGTTTTAAAATTTTTTAATTTTTCTTTAATTTATTGGAAAATATTACCATTTTGTAATAAAAGAAAGAAAGAAAATAAAGAGTAAGGAGAAAATTCAGCTTTTAGGAATCCCAGTCCATAGAGGAAACAAAATAATTTAAATGTGCCATTTATCACAAAACGATAGCAAAAATCACATAAATAACCTCCATTTATCATGTTTATTTGCTCTTTTCTGTTGAAGAGATACTTGTTATTTTTATTTATTTACTATACTTATATCCCACCCTTTTCACCCTGAAGGGGGACTCAGGGCGACTTACAAACTACGGCAATAATTCAATGCCAGATTCAGATAAAAACAATATCAATAGAACATAATATTATAAAACTGTAAAAAAAAACCCTCATACATATAATTAAAATAGCCTTTCAAATGATTTGAACATATTAAAAGATATTAAAACATTTCAAATATATCAAACGTACACTGCATTGAAGCACGATTACAGGAGTTACAGTCCAGTGGCTTAAACGGCCAAAACCCTGATAAATAACAGCTCAACACCCTCAAAACATTGTCACACACCATCCACCCCCACCTAAAATTAGTCACATCCACCCCACACCCAATTTTCCTTAAGGAATGCTCAAGTGGCTGATGAAAGATTCTCAAAAAAGCATCCAGCTGGGCCAGTCTATTTAGCTGAGACCAGTACAGTTGGTCCAGGGGGGTGGGGAGAGATGGCTTGCTAATAAAAGTTCAAGCACTGACCAATTGTAATCCACAGCATCTCCTCCAAGGGCAACAATGACAATGCTGGTTGAACAAGCCAGTGGTGCAACACAGCAGCCAAGGGCGATGATGGAGGAGGCTCCAAGACTGCCTGTCTGGTTTGAACACTGCAGCAGTGACACCAGAGGGGGGGCGACAATGGAAAAGGCCCAATATTAGAGACAGCCCAATGCGGCCACTCACCGGAGGCTTCTCTCTCAGCCAGGCATGTAGCCAGGGGAGGGGCTAAGGGGGCTTCAGCCCCCCCCCAAATTCTCAGGGTGGTCCGCAAAAAGGCCTTACTGATACATTTTTTAAACTGTTATGTTTATTCATATCATGATCTGATCACCATGCTCATTATATCCCACATTAATGGGGTTATTGGGATAACAATACAAAAGGTTTGCTAGGGTAGACCCTCTCCACCCAGTTTCAGCCCCCGAACCAAACTCAGCCCCCCCGGAATCAAAATCCTGGCTACGGCCCTGCTCTCAGCTGTTCTTGGAAGTCTGTGCTGCAAGGTTTTAAAGTGGTCAGCAGCATGGTGGAGAGTTGTAGAGGCTTCTCTCTCTCTGATTATTTCTTAAAGCCGACTATATAGATAAACAAATGGCAGAATTAAAAAAATATGGAGACTACTACTGTCTCTATGGTGGGTGCTTGATATCCACTAGGGTTTGGTTTCAGGACCCATTGTAGGTACCAAAATCTGTGGATGCTCAAGTCTTATTATAGACAATAGTGTAGCAAAATGGTGTCCCTAATATAAAATGGCAAAATCAAGGTTTGATTTTTGGAATGCTTTAAAAAATATTTTCAAGTTGTGGATATTCGAATCTGTAGATTCAGAATCCATGGGTACAGAGACTGACTGTACTACTAGTATTACTACTACTGTTGCTGCTGCTACTACTAGTACTATCCAGTCTTTTCCCCAGTGTGAAAGCTGCTTACTGCACACATTTATAGCTATAGCTAAAGAGGTCGTGCTTTTACCTAAAATTTTCATGTTTTTACAGAAGGTTGAGCAACCACAATGATCTAAAAATTTGCTCTTTGAACAATTTGAACACTGTAATTATGCAGAAATTCACTTTTTGACCAGATAACAAAAAACTATAGATGAAAAAAGCAATCTGGCTAGCAGCTTTGAACATTGCAGCCACTCAGGTTGAATACTAAGTTTGCTACTGAGGATTAAAAGGAAAAGTGATAAGCTCAACAAACAAACACAGAGTGAACATTTTTCTCATATTGGCTCAGTGTATAATTAAATTCTAAAAATTAGGATTGAAACAGGTGTTAAGGTTCTGCAGGGATAGTCAGAATATCAATTGCATAGGAGAGGAATCTTAGGCTCTCTGGGTGATTTGGCCAGCTTCAGTCAACTCCACCCAAAGTTGGCTACATGTTAAAGGTTTGTGGGAGCTATACTACAACATATTCAGTTTTTGTGGTAGCGAATACTACTGAATGAAAATTATATTACTTTTGGGAAATGTGATGATATACTAGATGGATCAGAGTTGTCAGCAGCAATACTGTTTTTATAATTTTGAGTTATTAGCTACAACAACTTTCATAGACTTCCCAAATGGAAAAAAGATGGAGAAACAAATTGAAAAATTCATATGATTCTATCTGATAGGCTCAGGTAAATTAAACAAAATGGGATACTAATACTATTAAAGATCAATAGCACTCTGGGAGCAAAATTAGAATAGTAGTTCTCACTCACACAGCCTTTATTGGCATACAACTACAACATTGACAGGCAACACTGGTATATACAACAAAAGGAAATCACAGATAAAAAGAAAACATACTTAAAATCTACTAATCACAATGATAAAATTTGCAATTGTCTCACAAGAGAATGGACCAGAGTATCCTTGCCACTGAGGATCCTGAAAAAATGGATTTCCTGTATTTCATTCGTATATTATCATATTTGGAGCAAACAAACAAAGAATGATGATGTGTTTCAGCAGAGACCAAGTCACAAAAACAAATCTTTTTGGAACATTCCACTTTGCTTTGGATGGACCCTCTGCTGCTTTTAAGGGTCTTGAAAATTTGACCTTGCCATCCTTAGGAGTTTGCCAGGCTTAACAAGAATTTCTCCATGGCACACATTGGAAATCTGGGGAACCGCAGGTACTAAACTACTATTATTTACAGAACAAAGTTTACATCTTGAGCGGCAAAAATATTTTTCAGTTCTGAATGGGTCACCTGACAAAAGTATAGTTAGAACTCTACCAGTGAATGGAGATCTTGAGAAAAAGACAGTTGTTTTCTTTCTGCAGTGACTTTAGATGACAGAGTATCAGGGTCAAGATAATATGAAAGAACACTCTAACGGAGATTATATATACTAGTGACCAAACACTGAACAATGAAAGAGATAAGCTGAAGGGAAAATGTGGGGAAAAATAGAAATGTAATAAGGCTTTAAGGATTATAGTTATCTGTCCATTTCCACATGGTTAGACCCTCAAAGATAACCATAGGACAGACCATATTGTCTTTTTCTAAGACTTAGCTTGATCATGTATTCAGTGAGTGGCATCTCTCTCATTTTTTCTGTCATGCTCAAAAACATGCACACTTCTCTTCCACAGTGTTTCCATTACAAGCTAGATTCAAAAATGTTTAGCTTTCCATGCAATATGTTGTTTGGCTAATTCAGCAGAGAGAAACTCTGTTTGCTCCTGCTTATCTAATCAGCAGACTAGATAGCTCAGGCTATTTGATGTGGGTGACCAGCTATCTTTCATTTTTAATGTGTCAGAGACAAATACCATATTTTTCCCATTGGCTAAAACTTTCCTTCCTTCCTTCCTTCCTTCCTTCCTTCCTTCCTTCCTTCCTTCCTCCCTCCTTCCTTCCTTCTTTCTTTCTTTCTTTCTTTCTTTCCTGGAAAGTTGCTGTGGACCAGCAACCAATGCCTCATATACTGGCACTGGTCCATGGACTAGAACAGATTAAAGAGGTTATTTTTAAGTTGTGACCTTATTATTCTATACCATGGATAGGAAAAGGAAATTTAAAGCTCTCTCAATAATTTATTGTGAAACTTTCTTGTCTGCGAAGAGGTTAAGAAAAGAGGGAAAAATCAATTAGTATTAATATAGGATTTTTGTTAAAATGGGAAGGAGGTTCAGAGGGGTGAAGCTGTGAAGAGCATTAACTGTTGGTATATTCTCTGCCACTCAGTGCCAAGTCTTTTCTGAGTTTCAGTTTGCAATCAGCTCTCCACATTCACTGGGGTTAAGGGCACAGGACCCACATAAAAGTGAAAAACCATGAATAAAGATGGTCTAGAGAATTATATAGAGAGCAATTTAATCAAATCTATGAATAAGCAAATCCACAAATGTCAAAACTGAAAATGTGGAGGAAGAACTGTACATAAATACAGTCACGTATTGAACCCAAAATAGGCTCAGCACCTTGGATAACAAATGTGAATTCATTTTAAAGTTTAAGGTCTGGACTAAAAGCCAGAGTCGAATAACCATCTTACTGACATAGGAACCACCAGCCACCACCGGTACGAAAGTTTAAGTAAGGTGACTCCAGTCTGAATAAGGGCCCTGCCCCTTTACATCTGAGTAAGCAAGAAGTGGGAGAGCAGCTAAGAGTTTTTTTTGACCTTAAGGAAAACAGGGCAAGTGAGCCTTTCGTGGAGTGCTAAAGGGATAACATTCAACTGCACAGGGAGCTGGCCTCAGGTCCTACCTGAATCTTTAAAGCTCTGCAGGACAGACAAGAGCTCAGTGTGAAAGCATTTGAACCTGCAGGCTCAAATAGATTTGGGCCTTTTCTGGCTCCCTCAATCTATTGGCGTTTTAGCTTCCTTAGCTCAGTATCCAACAGCAATGTCTATATAGACCCCTATGGCTAAGGCTTAATATAGAAAAGAGGCTTCCTGGGCAGGCAACAGACAAATTGCTTATGACCCTGCTGTGTGCAATTACGTTGTCAGGGAAGAGACAAAGATGGGCCCACCCCTCCTTGACTCCAGCTGCTCGGCTGTGTGGCTTTTTATCCTGAAACAGATTCAACTGAGTGTATCAAATATTCCCATTAGTGCAATTGGTTCCATTCTTAATGGGCATTTTTTGAGCATTGTCCTGGAGAGAGAAGCTTTTAGAAGACATCAGGGTGTTACAAAACATAATTTTAAATCCATGGCCAGCATGTCAGTCAAATCCAAGCATGTTGCCTGCTTCTTCTATCACACAAGGCATTGGCATGTGCATGCCCACATTGCTACAATTAACTCTTAATAAACCTTCTTTACCAGGTCAACGTCTACTGTTCTAAGTGACAGCTTCCCATTTTTAAAGAATAACACGAATCATTGGTGATTTGCAGTATTCCAGACCCTATGCGCTCCTCCTTTAAATTGTCATTTCTAGGTTTTCCATTCAGTTTCTTGTTCATATGGGGGTTTAAAGCTCTAATTCCAAGCAGATGCATATGATGCCATGATGGACTCTTTCTTCAGTCCAGACCATTCACATGGGCAAAGGCTTTTTATACATGACATGATAAGGGGAAAGTGGCCTCCTACCAGAAAGCTTTATCATGAGAAGCAGTTCTCGGTTTACATCTAGCCAGTTAGATGTCTGTCCTCTCACAGAGTTGTGATGAGGCTCTGGTTTCAGGACTTTAATATACAGCCAGTAAGTGGAGCTAAAGCTCTGTAAAAGGTCCCATGTAAAAAATATGTTGTAAAAAATGTTCCCCCACCAACTTGTATCTATTTAACTTTTTTGTTCTACATAAACAATTGCACTGTGGGTGCTCCTAACAGGATGTGTTAAGTTTTCTGTTTCATCCATGACTCAGAAACAGAAGTCAAGATATTTACTGCATTAAAGATACCTTTATTCCCCGCTGTTTTTTAAAAAACTGGATTTTTATCCAACCCCACTTGTCCTTACTTTCCTATATTTTCATGATAAGGCATTATTTTTAAAAAAGTAATTGGGTCTTTTCCTTACAAAGTGAGCCAAATGTAAAAATATTTATCTAACTGCTTTTAAAACGTCTATGCTTTTGAAGATTATCTTTGTCCTAACAACAGTGCATTTTATTCATACCTTTTACAATGACATGAATGCACATAATATATACAGATTTTGGCAAAGTTGCATTTTTGAACTATGCTTTCTAAAGTCTCACAACTGACATAGGTCTCTGCAGTTGTAGATAAAAAGTAACACATTCCTCAAATTTCCTCCCAAATATGAATTAAGATGGGAAAAAATGTGTATATGGGACAGTGTGATACTAACAGCGAACAACCGAGAGCCCCCTGCATTCAAATTGATTTGACCTGCAGCAGAGAGTTCCGCAGTTCCTGGTTGTCCGATGGGGCCAGCATCGCTGGGAATGTGACTACAGCAGCAGCTTCAACAAGAAATCTTTCTTTTGCTTTGCTTTATTCCCCTGATCATAACATTGTAACAAATCCCCCAATAAAGTATCATTTAATTGTAACTTTTCCCTCTCCACTATGATACATTGTGTTCTTTCACTGTCTCCAGCACTCGCTTGCATAAACTCTCTCTCCCTCTCGAGCCACAGAACGTTGTGAGCTCGCCCGAGATGCATTTCCAGTATCCCAGGGAAGCCGAAATTGCATTCCCCTGAACCGCGGATATGGAAACTCCCTCGGGCCCCTATAACCGTGGATCAACGGATCACTTCCAAACCGATGCAAATCTTTCCCTGAGCTAATTTTAAGACTTACTGCTATCTCACTTTTATGCTTTGGGCCCCTACACCCCGGGAATAACATTTTTAGTCAATAAGAAATAAACTTCAAGTGGAGACCAGCTGATTGTCATCCATGGCTCCTTGCTGCTACGGCGGTTCTGCTGCTGTCTCGCTGATGCCCGGGAGCCCGTGACCCAGGGAACTTGCTGCGGTCACCCCTTGAGACCTCCGAGAAGCAAGCAAGCCACGACGAGGCGGGATCTATAGTTTTCTCACCCAGATGGACTGATTTTGGCCCCAGTGTTTGGGGCAATCCCAATGCGAACTCAGTGAACTCTCAGAGCTATCCCCTTTTTACATTTACTGATTCAGGGCTCTTTATGAAACTTTTGCCTAACTCTCACAAACCTTTCTGAACGTTTTGGTAACCTTTCCCCATGGACTCTGGCTATGGACTTTCAATGAACCCTGGCGGGTAGGGGAATGGGTTGAGATAATGAGATGTAGTTTCCTATTCCCTCCAACATGAATGTACTCCCATGCCCCTGCATGTCTATTTCCTCCCCTCCCCCATTCCTGTATGAAATATAAAATACGAGAAGCCACCTCTTCATGCACCCAGCATGCCTAGGTTCAGGGAATCTCCTATTTCCTGGGCCAGTTAATCCCTTCACAATAAGGACCCAACAGACACTTTTGCATGGACAATAACAAAGGGCATATCTCTTCAGACATTGAAGTAAGGCCATCTGAAGGATGTGTCCCCTGGCATGATTCAATCACTCATTGCAAAGAGTGACATTCTGCCCACGGGGGATTTGGGTGCCACTGCCGCCTCTTCCTTGCTACTACCCCCCCCCCCATGACTGATACCAAGATCAGATACCATTTCCAGATCAATATCCCAGATTATAGGATCACAAAGGGTCTGGATACCACATCAGATGAAAATGTATATTTCACGTCCACCCAATGATAGAAGAAGCCAGCTTGAGGACTCAACGAGTTATTGCTGGCGATTTTACACACTTTAATCCACTTATTCATTCATCTCTGCCTTCTGATTCATTGTTTCCCAGCTGGACCACCACCTTGCTTCCCATTGGCTGAGAAGTCAAAGCGGCGCTGGCTCGCCTCCCCTCCAGCTGATTACATCAGCCAATCAGCTTCAGGCTGGCTTGGGGGGGGGGGGGGAGAGTGGGAAATTCAAATTTGATAGTTCTGTTTTTCTATAAAAACTATATGCTTTGCCCTGTGAGGCATGTCAGCTATTGGCAAAGGATTGCAATTTGACATCCGCTCCAGCTGGAACAAAATAAACAACTCGGTGGCATTTTCTTCAACCTTGCGAGATTTTATTTGAGAAAAATCAGGGAAAATTGGTTGGGTGCTTCCTTCTCACCAGGGTTACTCCAGATTCTCTTTGGTGGCTCTGCCCAGTCCTGCCTTCATGGTGAGACCCCAAAATTCTTGCTCAATATCAATACCTGCACAAAACACCTTCATGAGATACCATCCAACACTATCCAACACCATCAGATCATGTAATAAGTTCTCAATCCTTCTCTGTATCAGAGTACTAGAAGTTTGCAATTGTAAACACAAGATTTAAAAAGAGATCCAAGGGACATTGCAGTCTTTTTAGCTTAATATCTGTGCCAGATAAGTTTTGGAAAGTCCGCTAGGATCATATGGACAGAGACAATTCTTAAATGACTGGTTCTAACCTATGTAAAGATTTACTATATCTTTCCCTCCTCTCTGGAAACAGTAATGGCCGTAGGCTTAGTTGTTTCAGAGTAGTGAATGTATACTAGATTTTAGAAGTGCTACCCAAAGATGACAAACTGTTTCAGGAATGGGGTTCAGCATTTTGGATATCTCCTCTAATATCAGAAACAGATGCATAAAACCCAGCATGGATTCAGTGTCCCAAAACACCGAAATCATTAGATTCTTCTGCCTAGAAGAGATCTGGGAATCAGTGCAGCTTTCTCAGGATTGGTTATATATGTTCCAGTCTCCTGCCCATGCATATTAAAGATCATGACACAATAGACCAGAAGGTGGATGTTTGTGCTTCTCCACTTATTATTGGAAATCCAGGAAATAATGCCCAACTGCTTACTAGAGGGAAGGATATTAGAGGCAAAGATGAAGTACTTTGGCCACATAATGAGAATATAGGAAAGCTTCGAGAAGATAATGATGCTGGGGAAAAAGGAAGGAAAAAGGAAGAGTGGCTGACCAAAGGCAAGATGGAAGGATGTTATCATTGAAGTGACTGGCCTGACCTTGAAGGAACTGGGGGTGGCAACAGCTGACGGAGCGCTGGCGTGGAATGGTCCAGAGAGTTGGAAGCAACTGAATGAATAAACAACAAAAATTTCCATCAGACAACACCTGGAGGGCCAGACAATTATTATCCCCGCTATATACCAACAATTAGTACATATATTATAATGGTAGACTCTGCTTTGTTTAGTTCATGGTGTGGCTGTTGAATCAGCTGAAGCTGATAAAAACATTTTGGGGCAATAATAATAATAATAATACATTTTATTTGCTACCCACCTCACTTCACTGCATGTGAAATACAATAGTTAAAATAAATGGATAAAACAAAAGACCATAAAATACATATATTACAAACATAGAATAAAAATTAAAACATCAATATTAATAAAATGTCAGTTAAAAATTCATAGATTAAAATTAACTGGGTAGGCCTGTCAGAAGAAATAGGTCTTTAGTTGTGTTTTACATTTTGAAAGTTCATTTAGTTGTTGAATCTTTTCCAGCAGGTCATTCCACAGTCGAGGAGTGGCCAATGAAGAAGTCTGATGGGTGATAGTTGCTAGACTGTTTCTGGCTGAATGAAGCAAATGGAGCTAAATGTACAGAATGGATTATTTGGAAGAAGGCGATTCTGTAGGAAAACTGAATCCAAACCACACAGGGCTTTAAATGTAATAACCAACAATTTGTACAAATTGGCAACCAGTTAATGATTTTAGTATAGGTGTAATATGCTCACTTCCAGACGTGCCACTGCCTATAACAATTCTGTCTGTTATGTTTTGAACTCAGTGGAGTTTCCAATTTTTTTTATAGAGGTAGTCCAATGTACAGAATATTGCAAAAACCAAATTTGAGGTTTGCAGTGCATGCCCTATTATCTTTAGTTCTTCAAATTCTGGAAAGGGTACAGCATCCACATCCCTCTGGTAGAATTGACTCTAAGCGAATCTCCAACCTATTCACTTGATCATTTGTTTGAAAAATGGCTCTCCTTGCCAATGAAGATCACAGTAAACTTGAATCCCCTGTAACATTTTCAATCACCTATCCATAGATTTTATGTGAATTAGTATATGCAGACATATGATGCTGGACTGTATTGTAGAGTGGTTACTGCACCTCTGACATACATGACATGTTTTCCCCTTTGCCTGAATTTATACAGAAAGTATAGCATCAATAAACCTTCTCTCATCCTACTGATCATATAAAGGTATCAAAATTTAATTTCGCTCTCCTTTTTAAATAAAAAAGTCCTCTTATTATTGATATAGGGGAGATGTGTGAACTTTAACCCGTGCTGAAGCAGGTTTTTAAAATCCTCTTCAGCACGGATTAAAGTGCTGTCTGGAAGCAGCCTGTGATAGTGGTGGAATAGAAAGCCTTTATGCAAGATTTTAAAATTTAAGTTGGCTTACACAGGGAGATACTATATTTTAGACAGTGGGGACCTGGTTCAGCGAAGCTTTTTCAACAGATGGGTTATATTTTCCCTTTAACCAGCTCTGACCAACAGATTGGAAACAGCAGTTTAACTTTACAAAATTTCTGAACAGTTTCCAAAGCATCCCCATGTAGAATGGATTACTGTCATTCAACCAGGATGGAATCAAGTCATGTGTTACCATGGCCAAATCTGAAATCCCAGGGAGTGCAGCTGATGCACTAATTTTAGCTGTGAAAACATATTCTTGGCCATCACTGAAACCTGAGCATCTGCAAACCTGAAATTTCAGGGGAGTGTAACACCATCCAGCATAGTCTGAATCTACAATGTGCCTTCCAATTGGGTTAAAATTAAATTTGTTTGTTTTCATCTAGACCAGTGTTCCTCAAACTGTGCTCCTCCAGGTGTTTTTAGAGTTCAGCTCCCAGAAGTCCCAGCCAATATACTAGCTGTTAGTAATTGTGGGAGATAAAATCCAAAACACCTGGAGGAGCACAGAATGAGAAACTCTGATCTACACTATTACTGAGAACATACACTGGTGTAGCACAGGAACAACTTCTTCAGAGTTTGATGAGAGAGATTGAGTTGGGCAATGCTGAACTCCAAAAATCCATATGACCTATTCTGGCAGTTTTATGTAAATGTCAAATTGTACAGGAGACAAAGCCAAACCCTGGGGTACCACAGGCCAACAGCTAGGGAAACTGTACAACAAAGTCTCAAATTCCATCCCAGATATCAGCCTGGAATGATACTAGGTTGATGATATTAAAATTTACTGATAGGTCTAGTAGAGCCAACAGGGGCATGCCTCCTCTATCTTATTCATTGCATAGGTACCTACCTGCCAAGGTGACCAAAAATGTCTTGGTTCCAAAAGAAATTAAATGGATGGATAATGTAATCAATCACACCCAGAAGCTCTTGGACGTGGAATGCCACCATGTGCTCTAGAACTTTGCTTCCTCCCCAATAGATATTGGAAATGGAAGTAATTATCTAGTGCAGTTGGTTTCAGGGAGGTGTTATTTTTAAAAATAAAGGCCTCATCACAACCTTTTTTTAGACAGGATGGAATTCTGCCTTTCCATGGTGATGCAGTCACTGCTCCCCTTACCCATTTAGACACCCCCCTTAGGCCTGGTTTTATAAGCCAGGAAGAGCATGGATGTGAGGTGCATGCAGTGATTCTCATTTATTCTAAGGAGCTGCCCACATCGGCAGATTGGGCAAATTGAAATTTATCTTGGGATCTGTAGTTTGATGGAGCCGTCAGAAAAAAATTACGGAACTTTTGTGCACTAGTGCATTTGAGTTCTGTGGCACAGGAGTACCTCATCTATATATATATTTTTCTTACGGTCGTGCAATGTCCGGTATAGACAACGAAACTATGCAACGCAGAACCACTAAACTCGGCAGCCCATACAACTATACCCCAAGGTACCGAGAGGGCCCAAAAAAATGGCCCTACATACCTCCCAACACCCCCAAACACAAACCCCAAAAAATTGCCCAACGGAACTCACATCCCGCCCTCCGCTGCCAGCGCGCGCATAGAACGTTCGCGCATGCATAGCAGTGGAGCGATCGCCCAGGAGCAGCACAGAACGAAGAGGAGGAGGAAGCGGGGCCCTTGCCAGCACAGGCAGGGGAAAGCCGGCGGAGGGGAGGGAGGGGGCCGGGCAGGGGAGAGAAGGTGGCTCCCTCCCTCCTCTTCAAACCCTCCTCATCCGCCTCCTCCTTCCGCCTCCTCAGGCAGCAGAGAAGGCCGAGGAGGCGGCGGCGCAGGCCAGATCCTGAGCTCCGATTGCCGGGGGAAACGCGGAATGGAGGAGGAGGGGCTACGAAGGAGGAAGGGAGCCGCCACTTCCTTAGCCCTTCCTCCTCCGTTCCGCCTCTCCACCAGCGATCGGAGCTCAGGACCCGGGCCGCGCCGCCACCTCCTCGCCTCTTCCGCCGCCTTATAGCCGGTCCGCGGCTGGGAAGCGGCGGAGGAGGGCTCCGATCGCCGGGGGGAGAGGCGGAACGCAGGAGGAAGGGCTAAGGAGGAGGCGCCTCCCGGCCTCCTACATAGCCACTCCTTCTCCGGTCCGCCTCCACCGGCGATCGGAACCCTCCTCCGCCGCCTCCCAGCCACTGACCGCCTAGGAGGCGGCGGAGAAGGCCGAGGACGCGGCGGTGCGGCTCGGGTCCTGAGCTCCTGCTCCGAATGCCAGAGAAGCAGGCTCCCCTCAAGAGAAGGCCTCGGACGGCCTCCCCTTAGGCAAGGAAAGGCAGAAAGAAGGCCCAGGCCTGCTTCCCACTCACCTCTCTCTCTCTCCCCGGGGCCGCCAAAACCGCCCTGACTCCATGCCTCCCTCGCCTGCCTCCCTCTCTCTTTCCCTCTCCCTCCCTCCCTCCCTCCCTCTCTCTCTCTCTCTCTCTCTCTCTCTCTCTCTCTCAGGGAGGGAGGAGTGATACAAAAAAGGAAAGGAAGGGAGGACAGAGGGAAAGAGCTGAAGAATGAGGAAGAGAGGGAGGAGAGAGGAGAGTAGGAATGACAGGCAGGCACCCTACCCTCCTCCCCACCTCCCCGCCGCCCAGCACCACGACGAGGGAAGGAAGGAAGGCACGAAGGGGTGAGCACAGTTCACTTCTGCCCCTCCTTCCTGTCCTTTCCTCCCCTCCCATGCTGCCAACGAGAGGGAGAAGGAAGACCTACAGCATGCCTGGGCCAACTTCGGCCCTCCTTCCCTCCAGGAGTTTGGGACTCCCAACTCCTCCGAACTCCCCCAACAATGGATTTCAACCAAAATTAGCACACAGAACTCCCCAGACCCATCGGAAATAACACAAGGTGTGTTTAGCCTTCAAAAACCACACAAACAATAAAAATAAAACACTCCCAAAAGCCAAAACATCTGGGAAACTACAATTCCCAGGATCCCCTGCACCACAGATGCACTGTGCACTCACTTCTTCCTCTCCCTCCCTCCCTCCCTTCCCTCCTTCCTGTCCTTTCCTCCCATACTGCCAAGGAAACCCTTCCATGCCTACATGAGGGGGAGAAGGAGAGGGAAGAGAAGGAAGACCTACAGCACGCCTGGGCCAACTTCTACCCTCCTTCCCGCCCAACTCCTCTGAACCCCCCCAACAATGGATTTTAACCAAACTTAGCACACAGAACTCCCATGACCCATAGAAAAAAAGGAAGGGTTTGCTGGGTATATTGTCCTTGACTTCTGGAGTTGTAGTTCAACCACATCCAGAGAGCACTGTGCAATCAATGACAGATTGGAACCAACATTGGCATCAATGCTCCATATGCCCACCTGTGAACACTGGTGGAGTTTATGCCCAAATGTGAACACCAGTGGAGTTTGGGGGGGGAAAACCTTGACATCTGAGAGTTGTAGTTACTGGGATTTATAGTTCATATACAAGGAGCAAAGAGAGAAGGAACAAGCTGAAGGATAAGGAAGACAGGGGGAGAGCAAGACCAAAAGGTAGGAAGGGATGTTGCTGTTCTTTGCCACAGCAAAGCGTGGCCGGGTACAGCTAGTGAAATTATAAATTCCAGGATTTTATAGAATGGAAGCAAGTAAGTTAAACTGATATTAAAATATTATACTCATGTAGTGTGAACATACAATGTTTATTGTTTTGGATTTCAGCACAGGACTAAGACAACTACTGATGCAATCCCAGTTAGTTCATTCTCTGAATGTGAATGTGCCCAAAATGGAAGCCCAAGATTTTCAGGAAAATAGTTTTTATTCCTCACCCCCCATGAAATGATTGAATCATTTTTGTGACATTTCCAGAGTGAAACAATACCTATCCAGCAATTGTGGAGCAACTGTAATGCTGAGCATTCGCATAATACCTTGTGTATATAGATTGCCACATATTTTTCTGATTATTTTAAATTATATAGTAAACCATTCAAGCAAGAAGCTACTGTGGTTAGCATAAATTAAGCAGAGCTTTGCTGGTGTGTTCGTTTCATATTACTTTCCTTGGCTATACCTTTGGGTGGTGCTTGTGATACAAAGTTTCTTGCTCCATTGTCTCAGTAATACTAGGAAATGACTGATTACTTCCAAGTATGAGATAAATAGTACATACAGTTCTTACACATCCTTGTGCTGAGGATGCACCTGGAAAATGAAAGCAATGTCTCCTTGACATTCAACAAGTACACCTGCTTTGTCAGATAGAGTATAACAAATGGTTTTGGCTTCTACTGCATAGCCTGAGTTTGGTTATGCCTTCAGCTGATACAAGCATATTTGTCTTCCTTCTGTAGTGAAACAAATATTTGAAACATTTAAGAATGAATGATCTGGCCTAAAATCCTATTGAAGTTATACATTTGAAAGTAAAACTTAATGGTTTGAATCAAAGTTAACTTCGGTGTATCATTAACCAAGCCATAGATACAAGCAACCAGTCAAAATTACAAGTGCTATCACAGTAAGTAGCCGGAACTAAACAAACTATCTGTACAAAATATCTTGTATTATAGATATGAAAGTGCAATTTAGGGCTTTCTGGGCTTTCTAGCAAGACACTTTGCTAGTCTATTCATAGAATTAGTCTGGGGAACTTTAGTATAATGTATAAGAGCTGATTTACATGGCTTGCTCTTATATATAATTTCCCAATTTGCAGTTATGGTTGAGGATACCCAACCATATACTTTTTTGTGTGTCAGGAACAACTTGAGAAATTACAAGACACTTTGGGTGTGAGAGAATTCGCTGTCTGAAAGGACGTTGCTCAGGGGACGTTGATGTTTTACTATCCTGTGGGAGGCTTCTCTCATGTCCCTGCATGGGAAACTAGAGCTGAGACAGGAGCTCACCCTGCTCTTCAGATTTGAACTGCCAACCTGCCAGTCAGCAGTCCTGCTGGCATAAGGGTTTAACCCATTGTTCACCACGGGCTCCTAGATAATATACAATAAGAACATATTATTTTGCAAAGCTTCAAAATATTCATCATTGCAACTGACACATGTCATACGCACAAAATTAATGCTAGATGTTAACTTTCTCATCTTACTCCCCTTACCCTATTTTGCTATATTTAAGTAAGCCCAGGAAACTGGGAAAAGTTGCAGAAACCTCATAGCAAAGAACCAACAGCCAAGTCTTCTGTTAGATCCTTCATCACATAAGTATAGATAGGTCACATTTGTCTACTGATATACAGTGGGCTCTTAGTATCTGCTGGGGTTTGGTTCCAAGACCCCCCCCCCCCAAACACACACACACACACACTGTCTCCATAGATACCTTTATATATGCTGGCATAGTAAAATATATGAAATAGCAAAATCAAGGTTTGTTTTTTGGATTATGAAAAATCAAGTAGTGGATGGTCAAACCCATCCATCGATATGTATCACTGTTACAAATTCTGCAATCCAGTCACCATTTAAATAAATTATTAATTGCTGCAATTACTTCACCCATCATGACTTATCAACACTGTACAAGGAATAGAGGTTGACAAGGTTAATATCCAGAAATAGTGTTGTTTCTTTTTGCTCTCTGAATGGGGATGTTTGCATGCTATAGATTACGTTTGGTATTGGGCTACCCTGCACACTTTCTCACACCCGCTCACCGATGCAGTACCTGGCTGGGAGGGCCTAGACCCAAGTTGGAACACTATCATCTCCCAGCCAAATTTCAGTGAAGTATGCCAGGTCAACCCCTTCATCCTTGAGGAGATCATAGATTATGCGTGTCTTATTCTTAACTGACCTGGCATTACTTAAGAGCAAGGTGAGATTTTGCAGGTCGCCCATCTCACTCTCCAAGTTCCTCAGGCTGATAGGGCGACTGGATGGTGGGATAGGTATTAAACACCTTTCTCTCCTTCCTCTATAACAACATGTGACCCTGGCATTACCATATCTCCTTCTGCCCTGCACAACTTGTATCGTTGCCCCGGTTTCAGTATACATTGAATTAAAAACAAATAATAAAGAGAAAAGACACATCCAAAAATAAAAACACGAAAGACAAATTTTACTTTGGCCACATAATGAGAAGACAGGGAAGCTTAGAGAATACAATTATGCTGGGGAAAATGGAAGGAAAAAGTAAGAGGGGCCAACCAAGGGCAAGATGGATGGATGGATGGATGGTATCCTCGAATTGACTGGCTTGACCCTGAAGGAGCTGGGGGAGGAGATGGCTGACAGGGAGCTGTGGCGTGGGCTGGACCATGAGTTGGGGTCACAAAGAGTCGGAAGCGACTGAACGAATACACAACAAGAAGGCAGATATTCTTGTAGCTGTCAGGCCCCAGGCCTTAGTCTCCCTAGAACCACACTATAGCCATGTTGGCTTCAAGGCATCTTCCAGGCCTGCCTGCCTTTCTCCTGTGAATCCGTCACAAGGCAGGCAGGGTGAAACATTCAAGGCCACGACTGTTATTCCCGGCGATAAGCAGAGGCGCTTGGGACCAGGAGATGCACTGACTCCTTTCCACAGATGTGGGCTCTAATTGGGCTCACATACCTTGCCGCTGAGGTTTACCAAACAGCAGCTGCAGTCCATCGTGTGAACCATAACACTCGATGCAACTACGTCGTAAGATCAAGGGGTTACAGAACTATAACCGTTTGGTCTTGGAAGGGCTCTCTATCTCGAGCCAACTTTTGCACCTCAAGATCATGGATTCCTGAACAGGCCTTGCGGCCTTCTTGCTTAAGAACCTGCCTGCCCAGCTTGCTGGCTGCCCTGCTTGGATCTAGCCCACTTGGGCACCAGCCTTTGCCTCATTTGCTTTGTTTCTGATTGCTTAAGGAGTGTGACTCAATGCTGCCAGTGAGAGACTTTGCCTATTGAATCCTGCTTTGAATCCTGATTGCTATGGGACTATAATCCATTGCTATCTTTTGGGAACTGCTGCTATTTTACTGGTGCTGCTTTAAGGCATCTTAGATTGACTTCTAGCCTCTTTCCTATAACCAGTTATTCTAAATAAACCTTTTGTACCTCAGCTGAACTCTGTGGTTTTTCAAGGGAGGTTTCCAAGTGCCTAGAGGGCGACAGTAGCCCAGAAGGCAGGCAGAAGAAATGCTAGTGTAGAAGCTTTTACCATCTGGACTGTTTCTGCCATTGAGTACAGCAGGGTCTTAAAGGGCCCAATGACCCACCCCCAACTGCAGCTCCCCTCAAGTGGTAGCCACTGTAGCTGCAGGGAGCCACACCCAGTTTGTAAATAAGGCTAGCTCAGCAGAAGTTTTCGGTATTCCTCAGGTTGGGATTCTGTGGTCTTAATTCTATGAATCTGGAAATTCTCCTTTTTTGTCCAAATCCATCCTGGAGTGAGTCTCTCACACTTATTCTAAAGTTGCTCCACTGGCTGCCAATTAGTATCCAGGCAAAGTACAAGTCGTTGGTTTTGACCTTTAAAGCCCTACGTGGTTTGGGTCCAGGCTACCTAAAGGATCACCTCCCATATAATCTGCCCAACACAATTAGTTCTTTTGCATGGCATCTGCTCCAACCATCCAGAACCCAACTGGCAACGGTAACCCAGAGGATATTTTCATCAACTGCCCCACAATTGTGGAACAACCTGCCAGAAGAACTCCAACACAGCTAGATCTGTTGTCAAAATTTAAAAACCGTGTAAAGACCTATATCTTCTGGCAAGTGTACCCAGCCAGTCTTTAAGCATGAATTTTAAATTCATGCCATGTGTTTTGGTCTCTGTCCTGTGTGATTAATGTGTATTTTACAGAAATGTTTTGATTTGTATCTTTTATGGAAACGCCTTTTAATGTGTGTTTGTAGAATTTTTATAGTATTTTTTTATTTTTAACCGTGCTGTGACTTGCCTTGAGTCATGGAGAGAGGTGGGTAAGAAATAAAATTATTATTATTATTATTATTATTATTATTATTATTATTAAATAGCCATTTTGGATACAGCTCAGTTTCATCTTTAACAAATGAAGAAGACAGAAGCAAAACATTCATTTTATATATTTTATTTCTGTTTACTAATCATACACACAGATAATTAATTATGGATATAATGTCATTTCTGTGTTCTGTCTTCCCACTCTTTTAAGATATGCAGTCACAAGAACTTTAGATTGTATCATGTCCCACATCACCACTGGCTGATACCCACACAGTTTAGTACCAATCTGAGCAACTCTATTCATCCTTTGTGAATGGGCTGATAGGGAAATGGCCAATATGGGTAGCATTTCAGCATATGTAGTTTTTAAGCCATGTAACACATCTCTTCTTCAAGAGTTCTTTGGACAAATGTGAATAAATCATATGTGCTTCTTCTGTGTAGACAGTCCTGTGGGTTCTCTCATTAGCTAATGACTTCTTCAAATGCGTCAGGTTCCCAGGATGAAAGCTGTTCTACATTTGCAGAGAAACCATGTGGCAAAGCTTTATTGGAGCTGCACCATTTCAGAGTGCAGTTGGCAGATCAAATTAATACCTCTTAAAAAAAAGAATATTACAGTTTTCTGACATGTTAGGTTCTATTGCAGGCAAGGATTTCCCCCCTCTCATGCATTTAAAATGATATTTTCCAGGATGCTGTGATTTAATCCTAGACTATTTCATTATGGACTATCATTTTCATGTGGAAATCAGGTCCATTGGAAGTTTACAACACTACAAAAATGGTGGTGTTATCTCTCTGTTAGATCAATGCTTGCATTTCAGTGTTAAGATGGTCTTTAAGTAATGATTATTGTTTTGCAACTTGTGGTTGAGTTTCTCTCTCCTCCCTATTCCACATCTCTATCCTTTATCCTGTTATTGCTCCAGGCTTGTGAGATGCCAACAGTATAAATGCCAGCCGCTTTCAATCTCCATTCTGCACAAGAATTGTTTATGAGCTACTGGAGCATTCCTTAACCTTTTCCTGTTAATGAAATGTAATTTGTGTTACAGGGTTTTGATCATCATATCAGCAAAAGCAGCTGTAATACAGTGTGCTATGCTTAATAATCAGGAAGCTGGAGTGAACAATGCAGAATATGTTTACAATCACAATTGCAAGATGGGTTTCACAAATTTAGAAGATTCTGCCATTTTTAAAATTCCAAACCCCACAGCACTCTCATCCTTCATCTCGATAAAATGAAATGAAAAGGTAAAACTCTAAAGAAAACTGGTTAATCCAGACATGAATCTACTGTAGTTACAATGGAAAAGTTATCATTGCGTTCACTAGATTTAAAAATGGGCTTTTTCTTGACATCATTAGTCTATCCATTTTGTCTTGGTATAGCTTCTGGAGAGTAAATTGGGAGGAGGAGCCTTTTGTGACATTGTAGGCAAATGAGCACAATGTTTTTGTAGGTTTCCACCAAAAATTTGGAAAGTTATTTGGGCTTGAAACTCCCAGAATCTGTCAAATGAAACTTAATTTCTCCAAGCTATGAATCTGGGACATATATACAGGCAGAAGGTTTCTTTAAAGCATGGAGCTGGGGGGAAATGTGCAGTTGGAAAGCTGATAGAAAGCTGAAATACATAGTTGGAAAAAATAGACAGCTGTTACATATTGGAATGGAAAGTTATAACAGAATTTGTAATACCACTGCAAAATGCCTGGCAGAAGTTTTAAAAGCAGTGAAAGAGTCCTCTGAACCTAGAAGAACATCAATGCTGAAGATCTACCAATTTTAACAGTTCAAATCTGATGAGGCAGCAGGACTAACTTTCTTACCTGACTAAGGTACATGAATCATAAATTAATCATTAATGAATAGTAGATAAGAATAACTGATTCCTACTGAAGAGCCACCACCTCTTTTCTTTATAAAGTGCTGAGGTGTCTGACAGGACATTTGTGTTGGCTGAAAAATTTGCTTGGATAGTGTTATATCTGTCTGCTGGTGTAAAACTTGGTAAGGTGGAAATAGCTGTTACTGCTGTTCCAATTTGTTTAGGACAGAGCTTGGAGAAGTTTCTTTTTTGAGTCAGTTCCCTGAATTCATGCTGGCTAGGGCGTCTCATGAAGAAGTAATAGTAAAAAGTGACTGGTTCAGCAGCAATGTGAAGTTACACAGGACATTTTTTGGAAGAGACAAAAATCACATCCAATATAAAAAGTCAAGACCCTGACATTGCTTGTCTATTTCTAGGGTCACAAAATATTAACAGTAATGTGCAGAAAATGTTACAATCTGTGCCGGAGCGTACCTTGAAAGGGACTGTCCCTCTATCCAACATCAATACATGCACATTTAGTGGGAACACATGGTGGGAAGTTTTCAGTGACTGTCCTCCAGGTTCCCCAATCCTCCTTTTAGAGATGGTAGACTGACACTATCTGTTGGATCCTTTGGAGGCAGGTAAATCTTTTCATTTATTTTTGACAGGACTTTTGGTATACAACATACAGGGATAGACATGACACAGACAAGATAGTCTAAACATTCAAAGAAGGCTTCCTACCCTGCTTTATCTAAGATCCCCTGTTCTGCTCTGAGTGATGATGGCTTGGAACAGAAGGACCAGGAGTTAATTTTTTGAAAAACAGACATGCTGTCCATATTTAAAAGGAAAGACCACCAAGCCACTTGGACAATCCTTATCCCCTAAGTAGGGTTGGGTCTACAATTAGTACCTATATGGAAAAATCCCAGATAATAACAGTGATCTGTACGAAATAATCTTGTACAAAGCCATATTATAATAATAATAATACTTTATTACTTGTGAGTCGCCCTCCACCAATGGTGCTCCGGGCGACTTACATCCTTTAAAAACATAGATACATCAGATTAAAACAGCAGATATGAGCCGTAGAAGGCTCTGCCATCCATCCAGTTCAGTCCCCGAAAGCCTGGCGGAAGAGCCAGGTTTTCAGGCCAGCCAAAAATCTGGCCGGGGCCAATGTGGCCCTGAGCGCAGGCGGGAGCGAGTTCCAGATCGTAGGGGCCGCCACCGAGAAGGCTCTTCTACGGGTCTCTGTCAGCCGGGCCTCTCTCACCCCAGGGATAGCTAACCGGTCGCCATTTATAACGCGTGCGGGTCTTTCGCAGCGTTGGTCTATCAGCTGATCACCCAGGTAGGCTGGTCCCATTTTTTGCCGAGCTTTGAAGGTTATCACCATGAGTTTGTAGATCGCTCTAAGCTCAATGGGTAACCAGTGAAGATCTTTTAAAATTGGTGAAATATGGCTCCTGGCCGATGCCCCGGAGATGAGTCTGGCCGCTGCATTCTGGATGAGTCTCAACCTCCGAGTCGTGGCCAACGGTAGGCCCACATACAAGGCGTTGCAGTAGTCAAGACGGGAGACCACGGTGGCATGAATCACCGTCCTCAGCGCCTCTGGTGGTATTCCAATATAGATCAATAGTTTGACTCAGTACAGGGCAGCCTCAGGTTGCCGAGATCAGAGAAAACTGCTACAAGTTCTCCAGAACTCAAGTTCAAACTTCAAGTTGATTCAGGCCCCGGAACAATAGTACAAAATTAACAGCACAGGGGAAGAAACCAAAAGTACCAAATTCGGTTGTGATTGATCAACCACTGTGTGTTTGAGGAATTGTATGATGATGACTGCAGCCTTAGTGAAGAGAATGAATGTTTCATCTTCTGGAGAATCACAATTAGTAGCTTCTCTTTCTTAAGAGCACAGTGACTTCTAAAGTGGCAGTTTCCGTATTATGGCCAGCAATATCATGCCAACCTGCAGCTTGGAGGTGATTGTGTGTGTGTGTGTGTTTATACACACACACACACACACGCCTTCAGCCCCCTGAATTCCATAGAGTTTCCTTAGGTAAGAAAGTCTCAGAGATGCTAATAATTGCTGGTCTTCCATCCATATGCTAGCCATGACTGGGCCTATTTAGTTTCCAAGATCAGATAGAATCGGATGCCATAAAGGTTAGGCACTGGATAAGATTACAGAACCACAAAGAAGAGTCTCAGAGCTAAGATAATGACAGCACAAACAGGAAGAAAAAAAGCTTGATTTTATAGTTAGAGCAGGAGAGCACAGTACTGGTTTAATTTTTTTTAAGAAAATGTTTTAATTAATTTTATCTGTATCCACCTTGGATTCCACTTTGGGAGAGAGATAAACAGAAGACAGCTAGATTCTGGAAGCTCCAATGTCTTGGGTTGTATCTGGCTGCAAAATATCACTCCACACTGTTTGTGGACATTATTTTCTTTTGAGAATGGTTAAGAGGCATGAGGGAATGATTGGACATGTCATTTTTGGCTGCAGGATCCCAAGATCCAATCATTGATGTTGGGGGAAGGCAGTCTTCCCTAGGATAAGATGTATAATCCCAAGCAGAGAGCCACAATTCCTAGTTCTACAAAGGGAACTGATTCTGGCACCCATAAGAATCTCTGTCAGTGGAGGCAGTGTGTGAAACAGAGAATTTTTATGTATGGATCTATGTCTTCATGGACCTGTGTCAGTTAGTTTGTTTATGGATAAGCTTTGAGGAATTTGTGAACTAATACAAAACAATGGGCTTTTAAAACCCCAAGTCCCATGATCAATAATGATATTCATGATGTCACACATTATACTTGCTTATAGCCTCTTCCATGTGCTCACACTTTTCTTTGATCTTTCAGGATCAAACCCAAATGGTGAGGGTAAACTGACTATCATAGCAAAGATACCCTATGATGTCCTAATACTATATTGCCTTGTGAAGGATCGTAATCTTATTATAGTGATAGTGGAATTTTCCTGCAGATAAGTGCAAATGCATAGAAATTAATATTATGTATTTGATTCTTGTCTCAAACTAGTTAAAAAACTTCACACATCTACCACTAAATGGAAATGACTTGTCCCTGTATGGAGCAGGACAGAGAACTTGGTTTGCCATTGCTGGAAATTTATGAAATGTGTGGGCAAATGTCCCTTTTGCTGTTCCATCATGTACATGGGTGAGCCTCAAGGTTCATCACAAGCAGGAAATAAAAGAGCATTAAATATTTAATGCCAAAAAGTTAAATATTATCATAAAAGTAGTTTAATATAAATGGATTTCAGAAAGTCCTTATCCATATTTCATGACCTAAATGGTTGGCTGCCTTCTAATGTTTGCATGCAATTAATTTTAATGGGTGTGTCACATTAATTCTTCCTTTTTCATACCCAAGAGACCCTGGTCCCATCAAGAAAGCAAATAGCAGGGCATCAAATGTCAGTAAGAAAAAGAAGGCAAGGCTATGCCATCCACATGGACCTGCAAATGACAAGTTAATAGTTAATTGATAGTTTCTCTCTACTACATGGAAAGCAATTACTTTGCTTATTTGAAAATGGCTCGGATTCTTATACAAGGCAAGGAAAGTGACCTTATACCTATGTAAATCAACCAAAGTATCTCAACTGGCTCTGAGTGCCATTCAACTGTAGCAGCTAATAGTTCTATTACACCAGCAGAGTGAATTTAGACAGGCTTTTACAGCAGTTCCAGGAGTTTTCTGTGATGCTGAACATATGTTGGGAATAGGTTCAGCACTATAGATAGTTCCTTTTTATGGATTCTCTACACCAGGGGTGCTCATTAGGTAGATCGCGATCTACTGGTAGATCGTGTAGGGCGTCCTGGTAGATCGCAGGCAGGGCGGGAGGAAGGCTCAGTCCCGCCCCGCAGGCTCCCGCTGCTGCCCAAGTGCTGCTGGCCCTGGGTTATCTGAGGTCCTTTCCACACAGTTGAATAAAATCCCATGTTATCTGCTTTGAATCAGATTATATGGCAGTGTGGACTCAGAAAACCCAGTTCAAAGCAGATATTGTGTTATATTTTTCACTTTTTTGTAGTGGGTAGGTAGATCATTTTGACTTGGTTGTTTTATAAGTAGCTCGCATGCTGAAAAAGGGTGAGGACCCCTGCTCTACACTGTAGAATTAATACACTTTAACTGCCATAGCCCAATGCTATGGATTGTGGGGAGTTGCACAAGGCCTTTAGCCTTCTCTTTCAATGATTGCTGGTAGCTCTCCAGATTCCATAGCATTGACCTATTACAGTTAAAGTTATGTCAAATTGCATTAATTTTATACTGCAGAGGCACCCTAAAATCCAATGTGAATTCACCACACTGTGATAAAACCATTAGCTGATAGCACTGCCCGTTTTTCCTTATGAGAAGCAAAAAACTATATGTTTTATACATCTATGTCCTGTACAGCTTCGAAAGCGATATACATGAACCAGAAGTATAAAGCTATATCACTAAATATTAAAATTAGGATTGTATGTCAGTGTTTCTCAAACTCTGCTCCTCCAGGTGATTTGGACTTCAGCTCCCAGAAATCCCAGGCAGCTTACCAGGGAGCTGAAGTCCAAAACAAAACAACTATGTGTAGTTGTGAAAGTTGTGTAGTGAAAAAAATGATAGGAAGAAAATCAATTCATTTGAGGTATGAGGCAGGAGAAAATGTCTACGGACAAAAAACTGGATCTTAGAACAATTTTAGCTTGGACAATAATATGTGGTAAAGTGGAGGGGAGTAAGAAAAGGGAAAGGGCAATTCCAGATGGATAGACTCAAGTAGGGAAGCCATAACTCTGAGTCTGCTAGACCTGAGAAATAAGTCAACCTATCTGTTGAAGATAGGTTGACTTGGAGGCCTCTCATTCATAGGATCACTATAACTCAAGGTAAACTTGAAGGCTGTTAATAGCAATCAAACTTCAATAGCCTTGAAGCGCACACTCTATGGAAGTGTGTTTTTTGGTGCAGGATAGTAAAGGAATGAAATGAATGGAACAGGAAGTAAACTACAATCTCTTAAAGGAGGCACTCCTAGCTGGAACCTTTGAACATGCAATTCCATCGTGCAAAAGTTTTATTATAAGTTTATTATTTTGGCAAGAATTGTTTTTTGATACCAGGACCCATCAACAACCTTGAATATCCACAGTGCAATTTCCCTGCATGGATACTTCAGGGAAGGTTTCGTTAAAGAGCTCATCACTTTTTAAGCTTCAATTTGCCAGAAGTGATTAAAACAGTTCAAGAACCAATTATCAGAAGTAATTTTATTGGTTTTTTTTTAACAAAAGGGGGTTAGTTAGACCTAGAAAGGTTCCAAACAGTATTTTAAGGCAATAAATTTTACTACCGTTTTATACTTTAAGAGGTAGAAAAAAAATCAATAATAATAAGCTCTTGGTTCCAACTAAAATGAGTTTAAAAAAATAAAAAAAAACCCTGAAAGGAAAGCATAAGAAAAAAGTTTGTTAATTCAGGAGGGGGGGACAACCTTCAATTTACTTTATCTGACACATTTGCAAATAATTAAGCATACTTTTCGGGAATTATGTTCAGACTTGGTGTTAGGTGACATGTCGAGGACTGATGCTGGCAGGGGCAGATTCAAAAGTGTATGATATGGAAGGAACAGATGGAATTTTTCCCCTATTTTTCCTTTGGCCATATGCATTCATGGAAAACGGGTACTGTGCATTTTTCCTTTTTCTTAAATGTATGTCCCCAATTTTACCTTGATTTTCTCCACTAGATGAAACCACTGGCACAGAGTTACTGAAATGATATTGCCCTTATCCTCCACTACACCCAAAGGAATTCATCCATCAGAACAAACGTAATTGCCATTTTGGTAGACGGAAAACCCAACCAAAGAGTTCGTGTAGATTGGATGCTCTGCCTTCTTGCCCTGTGGTCATTTCCTCTGCATGGAGGTAGATGTATCTGGATCTGAGTTGGATATTTAACAGGTAAATAAGGAGGGCTGCTTCTGACCATGACTTGGTCCAATGATTTTCTGAGACCCAAAGCTTTCCAAATGGTTGTCATCATACATTATTATGTTGGCTGCATTGTGTAGCTGTGTTGTGCTAAGGTGCTAATTAGTAACCCCTCCCAGGTCACAGCATTGTCCATGCTGTATAGGGATTGGAAGGCCAACTGAAGCCAGCCTTAACTTTTTTGGTCTCCCCTTCACAGAGGGATTCAATTAGTCCTCCCATCTCTATGCAGAGTGTTTGTTTTTATGCAAATGAACTTACTATTGATATGAGAAAGATCCCTTTTCCTCTTTTCTAATACATTTTCTGATCAAAGAAAGCATGCACACGAGATTGTGAACCTGAGTTGGTAAAAGTAAAAGTGCTGATTTACTACAGGGATGTAAATCTTTGCTTATTTCCATTCCAGTCTTGCCTGTTCACCAAACAATTTTCCATTTTTTTCTCCTTGTTGGGCAACATTATGTGGTGTTATCCATTTTTGGATAATTTCTTACATTTTGGGGTATTGGAAAAAAGTATTTACTTATTAAAATAATCTACCAAGTTTGTAAGGGACCAAAATAGTGTGGTCCTGGCTGCCTACCAGGATCTCAAAGGGGATGCAGCCAGCCTAGCTTCTTTGGGAAGTAATTCTTCAACTGAATGCTATCTCCTGTATTCACCAACTTGGCCTCCCAGGATAGTGAGAGAAGACCTCTGTTGAAGAGAGCAGATTTGCATAGAAATTTTGGGCAAAATAAAGTACTTTACTTAATTTTTTTTCAATATTTGTTTGGGGGGGGGGGCGGGCGGGCGGGACACAATAGTACAATTTTTGTACAAAACCTCAAGTTAGGTATTTTCCAGAAGAAGTGTGTCAGGATGCTATTTCCCACTGTGAATGAGAAAAGTTGTGGGTATTTTTTTACCTCTCTAGTATATGCCGCTTGTTTGGTTTTTCCCTTTCTGTATCACTTTAATTAGAAAAAGGGAAATTGCATCTTCCTGCCAACCTCTATGCAACTCTTAAAAAAGCTGGCCATGGCAACCTAAGAAGTAAATGCATGGCAATATTTTAAGACATTACTGTGGAGAGAAGCCCAGAAATGTCTGCTTGTCTATCTTATCTGCAAAGGAGCTGTTAAAATGAGAATCATGAGCTCATTGTTCAAAGAACAAAGGGGGAAAAACCCTAATGCTTCTGTTGTTCCAGCCACCAGTTTCACAAAGCCATTAGGGACAGCACGAGAAAGCTGCCTGGCTGTTTTCTGTATTATCTCCTAACAGGTGAACAATTAGTTAATTGGTGCTGCTAATTACAACATCCATTAAGCAATCCCAGGTGGCAAGTTTACCCTTCTCATCCATATCATTGAGACATTCCAGCTAGAATTGCCATCACACATACAACTGGAGACAATGGCTTGGTTATGTAGATATTAAACACTATCTAGCACACAGGCACCAGCAATCTCAAATGCCACTAGACACAAAATTTGATTGTAGATGGAATTCTGCAGAACAGTTCCTGATCTCAGTTCAAAAAAGCAGAGATGTTTAACAAAGTGCACTTTGATATACCGTATTTTTCGCTCCATAAGACGCAGTTTTTTTCCTCCCAAAGTAGGATGAAAAATCAGCCGCGTCTTATGGAGTGAAGATGCAGGCAGGGAGGGGGGGGAGGCGCTGGAGCAGAGGGGGGTGGCGATATACAGAGATAGTGACTGACGAGAGCGTGCTCCTTCCTTCCCCTCAAGGTTCCCCTCACGTGCCCCCTCCCCCCCAAGGAAACAAACAAACTGACCGACCGAGCGCGAGCCTCCTTCCTTCCTGCCTCCTCACGACTGGAGTGCCCGACTGGCCCAGCCGCCGTCCCGCGCGTGCGCAGAAAGCGACGGGAGCAGAAAAGAGGACCCCCGCAGGGCTGCCCTGGCTGGCGCCTGCGCGGAAGGAAAGGAAGGAGTCAGGCAGGACCAAAGCGCCGCCCGTCTCCGTTCTACTAGGGGTCCTCTCCGAAGCTTGGCCTGCCCATGGCGCTGAGGGTGCTGCTGCTGCTGAGGTGGGGCTGGCCTCGCCGCGGCTCTTAGCTCAGGTCAGTTGGGTCTCTGCTGCCGCCCCGCCTCTTGCTCCTTTTCCTTCCCTCCGCCCTTTGATCACTCGAGCAAAGGGTGGGGGAAAGGAGCAAGAAGGGGAGAGCAGCGTCGCGTCAGAGGGCTCTGACGACGCAGCTCACCCGCCTCTTGCTCCTTTTCCTTGCCTCCGCCCTTTGATCACTCGAGCAAAGGGCGGGAAAGAAGGAGCAAGAGGGGGGAGCGAAGCAGTCGTGTCAGAGCCCTCTGACGACGACGCTTCGCTCCCTTCTTGCTCCTTCTTTCCCCCGCCCTTGCTCGAGTGAACAATGGGCGGGGGGGGAGGAAAAGGAGCAAGAGGCGGGGCGAAGCAGCAGAGACCCAACTGACCTGAGCTAAGAGCCGCGGCGAGGCCAGCCTCGCCTCAGCAGCAGCAGCGCCTCAGAGCCCTCTAAAATCTAGGTGCGTCTTATCAGCAGGTGCGTCTTATAGAGCGAAAAATACGGTATCTGTGTTGATAATAATAATCATCATCATCTTTATTTATATCCCACACCCATCTTCCGGAAAGGACTCGGGGAGGTTCACACCATAAGTAAATACAATAAATAATATATGCAAAATAAATGTCGTTAATAAAAGAGAAAGAAAAATAAAAGAAAATAGACAAATTAAGCAATAAACAGTAAAAACAGTAGTTAAAAACACATTTAAAACATAGTGGTTACAATAATAAAATTAATTGAATAAATCCAACATACCCTAGTATATAGGTGGAAAAGACCTTGTCCACATTAAGGGGGATATTACTAATAATTTTCAAAAGTCCGTTTGAATATCCAGGTCTTCAAGTCCTTCTTAAAAGTTTCTGATCTCCCTAGGGAGGGTGCTCCAGAGTGGGGGGCACTATTGAGAAGGCCCTCTCTCTTGTTCCAGCCACCCTCGCTTGTGATGTGGGCAGAATTGAGAGGAGGGCCTCCCCAGCAGATCTCAAAGCCCAAATATGCTTTGGTTGCTGTGTCAAAATGACAAATCTAAGAGATAGCCAAGCTGGCACTGTTGTACTTCAAGACTGGGAAACACCTCTGCACTTAACATAACATAACATAACATTTTCATTTGTTAATCGCCCTCCATCCGAGATGCTCCGGGCGATTTACAGCAAGAAAATACAATACAATATGGGGGAAAGGGGGGAGGGGAGAGGGGAGGGGAAGGGAGGAGGTCCAGCGGCGATACCGACTAAGGCCTCAGCCCGCCATCAAAGGGTGGCAGGCAGGGGAGGCCCAGGAGGATCGCCGGTAGTGAGGGGCGGGTTGGAAACAGCGTCCGCAGACCACCCGATGGCTGCCTACGATGCGTGTTCCAAAACACCCGCGGAGAGTCCGCTGCGGCCCTCGCATTGGCCGGATTTGGTGTGTCCACTGCTTGGAGCTCTGGCTGTCCATAGCGAGAGCTCCAGAAGGTCCTGGCTCGATAACTCTTCACAGGCCTAGCAGTCCTCGGCACCGGGTACTTCCTCATCCGGTCGATAGTAGACCTGAGGGCTCTACCCTCTCGGAGGGGAGCTGTTCCTGGCGCACGAGTTGCCCGGCGCTTCCGGCGCCGGCGCCTCCTCTTCTGGGGACCACGCTGCTTCCGGGCAGGGCCCTCGCCGAGGGCAGGGTCCTCCAAGGGCGGAACTTCCGGCCGAGGACTGCATCCGGTCCTGCTCCCTCTCCGGAACAAGGCACATGGCGTAGGGGAGCGTCCTCAAGGCCAGCCGCCATGTTGGGCCGTTCCAACTCGAGTTGGCTCCCCCAGCTTCTCGCCATGCGACGCCGGCGGGCACGGGAGTTTCGGGGAAGAGCCAGGACAGCCGAGATGTCGAGTTCGGGCATCAGCGGGTCACACGCCGGCAGATCCCGATGGTCGACTGCCAACTCCTCCACTGGAGGTAGGCAGGCTTGCAGGCAGTTGGTTTGCAAGGTACCTTGGCCATCAGGGTCATCAGGGTCCAGTGCCTGGTCGAGGGTCGCCGATAGTACTTCGGGGGGGGCTCCGGTGATTCCAGAGGCTGCGAGTCTCGGCCAGCTATGGTCGTTGCCTCCGCCGGGGGGGGGGGGGGGGCCCGAGCCGACATCTCCTTCCAAAGGACCGAAGGAAAAGTGCGGAGGCCGGTGTTATTGGCCGGACAAACCACCGAACCGGTTTCTTCCGTCGCTCCCGCTGGCCGTCGTAGTCCTCACCTTGTGCAGGCTTTGGGGACGGGGATCTGTCTGCCGGGCCGTAAGGCCTCAGGGACCTCCGGCGCAGCGCTGCAGCTTTCCCCAGCCAAATCAGACTGTGGGGGGTCTGTGGGTCGCCAAAAACCATCTCCTGGGACGGGCGATCCACCGTGGTTTCTCCCCAAGGAGATCCACGGGATCAGCAGGCCATATCCAGGGTAGTATCCGGAGAAGTAGGCAGGCTGGGCCGGAGCTCACCTAAAGGGACCTCAACAGCCGCCGCCATCTTAACAAAGTATCACTTCACACACACACACACACACACACACACACACACACACACATAGTCCAAGGTAAAATATCAAGCAGTTTATTGAAGAATATACAAAAAACATTTAAGCAAAATAGTATCAGAAACAAAAGTTCAAGAAACAGAGATAATCCACACACAAAAATGTACATAAGTAGCATCCAAAAACCATGAATACAAGAGCAGGATAAGTTCAAAATATGAAATTCAGAACAGTTCTCGGCACTTGAAAACAACACAGGAAAACATGAATATGGCACTAGAAAATTCCTTGACTTGACAGGATTTCTATCCTCAGTTTCCAATGTTATTTCTATTGACCAAAGATGCAGTTGGACTAACTAATATAAAGAGAACAGTGTACATTTTCCCTTCGGAGACTGATACAGACTTCCTCATTAACAAGCTATTTGACCTTCAGACTTTTTCATGTGAAAGTCTATGTTGACAAAATGTAAATTTCTAATTGCTCATTAGTCTGACCACCTGGACTTTCACTATCATCCTCTTCTGTTGGAATGTGGCCTTCAAACAGAGACTGCTCATTTTCAGTCTCTAAAATCTCTAGCTGTTCCTGCTGACTTTTCTGCAGGCCCATAATCCCCTGTGTCAACAAGTTGACTATCAGGCCCAGAATCCCCAGAGAGATCAGGTTCAGACACAATCAAAGGCTGGACTACAACATTTTGGACTATAGCTTCCACAATCCCCTAGTACTGCTGGTTGGAATTGTGTTAGCCAGGGCAGTCAACATAGTAACCTTACATAGCAGGAGAGTACTATATTGCCTGCCCTGGGATCCCATTAAGGACATATCCAGGAGTGTGGCTTACATTCATGCATTTTCTTTTTCATGTGACTTCAGAAGGCTGCAGCTGCCAGAGTTTGTAAAATACTATCTTTTTGTGCTCAATCCATCCACCTACCTTCCTTCCTATAGCTTTAAAGCCTTGGGAGGGCCTGCTGCTTACAGTGGAGTGGGGAAGGAGGCAGTTCAAGTCATGACATGCAGGCTGCAAAAGGAAGCAAAAGGAACACGTACTCCATCTCTGAACGCACCCTCATTTCTTTCCCCCTTGAAGCCAAGTTCACCTGCATTATCATTGTCTAAATTGCTTCCCCCTCCCTGCCTCATTTGTGGCCTATTCTGGGGCTTATCAGCTGCTGGGATAAGTGAAGAACATGGAACTGAGCAGCTGGAGCATTATGCACAGCTTGCTTGATGTAGGATTTTGGCCAGTGTCATGCTCCAGAGAAGGACTGATCTTAAAGAGTTTTTCCATCTTCACAGCCAATTTGTCAGGCTACAAAGGTAGGTATGCATTTTCTGCATGTTTGGAAGAAGGCTTTAAACAAATCTTATGACTTTCAGCAGCAGGGAAACTAGAGTCTTGTCTTCTTTTCATGTCTACCTTCTTAAAAGGTTTTGCCACTGTAGGAAACTGCCGGCCACAGTCCTTTCTAATCAAGGACTCTTCTTAGCTCTTGTTGCATCTGGTGAGGGGAGCTGCCTCATGAGGTCATACCATTTATGGTCAGATGGTGGGGGATTGGCTGTTCTCACTGCCATACAATAGGTCGATGGGAGAAACCATATGCCCGCCTCTTTCCCCTGATGTAATATAAAAGGTGAAGCATGATGTGGTTTTCTTTTTCTGATGTATTACTAGTGAAAATGGCTGGATCCCAGAGTGGTAATAATGTTTGGTAAGGAAAAAATGGTGAGTGTAAAAACCAATGACTCAAAGTACAAAGTGCTAGGATTATCTTGAGAATCTCCCCACCCTTCAGGATTTGTTTTGGACTCTTCTTTCTGCTTTCCATTCACTACCACAAAAAGGAACAGTAAGTGCATATTAAAATAAAGTTATACAAAGCTCTAACTGCACAGCTTGGATAATTATCTACCGAAATCCTGCAGTCAACCTGACCAATGGAATGGCTAAGGCTTAGCGCAGATTATACCTTTCCAGACTGAGGCCAGCATATAGTTAGTGTTACACAAAGTAAACTCAGCCTTAGGGGGATTATGTGCACATATGTATCTTTGGGGATAGAGCACAGATCTATTTTCTTACCCTTGTGCTTTGTACAAAAAACTCCCATGCTTAGTGATTGTCAAACCCCAGTAGGGATTTCTTATAGAAGAGAAGGGAATGGCAAGATGGAGGGATGCAGACCATGAAGATAGGGTAGCAGTGTGCTCCTGAAGGAAGGAAAAGGTGCCCACACTCCATTTGAAAGCATGCCCCTATTTCTTCAGGATTCAAATCCCCTAGGCCAGGGCTGTCCAACTGGCGGCCCTGGGGCCGGATTCGGCCCCGTAGCCTGTTGGACACGGCCCCACCTATGCCCTCAGCCGCCATTTTTAAATTTTTTTAAAAATTGATTTTTTTTTAAAAAAAGGCGGCCGGGGGGGAGGTGGAGGCGGGGCAGGGAGGAGGAAGAGAGCTAGCTCCTCCTTTTTCAGCGCCCCCCTCCCTACCTAGGGCGGGGGGCCGCCGAAAAAGGGCCAAGAGCGGCGCCACAGGCCTGGCATGACGCAGGCCTGGCTTGGCGCTGCTCTTACTCCCCTCGGGCGGCTCCCCGGCCTAGGAAGGAGGGGGGCGCCGAAAAAGAGGAGTAGGCAGTGCCAAGGGGCAGCGCGTCACGCCAGGCCTGTGACGCTGCTCTTGGCGCCGCCTACTCCCTTTTCGGCGGCTTTAGGTGGGGGGCGGGGCCTGAGCTGGGGGTGGGGCCTGGGGTGGGGCCTGGGGTGGGGCCTGGGGCGGGGCCGAGCGGCCCCGAGCGGCCCCGAGCGGCCCCGCAGGTCATCAGTGACCTCTTATCCGGCCCTGGACCCGCCAGAAGTTGGACAACTGCCCTAGGCCATAGAAACCCCTGGGTGATCTTGGGCAAGTCATTCTCTTTCATTTTCATAAGGATAAGGCAAATACCCTCCGAACAAATCTTTCCAATAAAACTTTGTGATAGGCTCATCTTAGAGGTCACCCTAAGTCAGAAATGACTTGAAGGCACACAACAAGAGTAATTCATTCATAAAGGAAAAGTTCCAAGGTAAAATTGAAAACCAGCATGTGACATGGGGTTTTCCACCATGGGTTCCTTCTTGGCTACTTTTACATTCAAGTGGCAAATGATATAGGCTTTGTGGATCACGTGTAGTTTGGCCTAGATTCCCTTGGTGTGGAAAGAAGTTGGAACAGGCCTTGATTTGACTGCGAAATTGAAAGTCTGCAGGGATATATCCAGCATAAAGGATGCAGACTTACTCATAATTGGCTGAACATCTTGTCTCACAAATGCTGGAAAATGGTATCTATATTACACAATGTCTTTGTCATATTTGAGACTGGCAAAGATTGGGGGCAGGCCACTGTCACAAGGGAAACATTCTGAAGAATGTGTGTCATGATAAAAACTTTAATATACAATCTATTGAAGTAATTATTTTAGAAAGCATAAAAGTACAGGAAATAAGTTACATTGCAGATGGCAATAAGAGCTGTGCCAATTTCAAGGTGAATTGTCTCCAAGGATTTGGTCTAGGACATTTAGTCCCAATGAAAGTGGTCTCTTTTATGAGCATTTCAAAGTCTTTCATCTGTCCCCTCCCTTTTCTCCTTTAACTGCCTTCCTTCCTTCCCCCTTGAGTTTCAGATCAACTTTCTCTTTGCATATAACAGATTCTTAATTATCCTGGTACCACACTGTGATGAGACTGAGATGCCCATCCTGGCTGCTTTTGAGTCACATCTGCAAATCACATAGGTATAATCTCTATGGCAACTGACCCATGTTGAGAAAAAGAAAATAAGCTCAGAACTAAAGGTTAATTGCTGTTTCATTTATGCATTTTTGTGCAGTTCCAGCATTGTGAATTGAAGTTCTAATTAGAATCAAATTATCAGCAGATTGAACATCTTCTTTGTTATTAGGCTAGGAATAAAACTAGTCAGGCTGGTTCTGAAAGTGACTGGAGGAAGGACACCAACCTTTCTACTTTCTGCTATACAATTTTTACTATAAAGCCTGGCTGGGCTTTCTTAATGCAGTTTGCTGGGGTGGGGCAGTTTGTGTTTTGTTTTGCTATGCTCTGTGTAATTTCTCTAGATTTAAGAAGTCCTTTATGGAAGACCTATTGAAGTGACAGTCCATTCTATATGTGTGCATGGATATTTCCTGATGGGCCCATCAAATCCAATAACTATATAGATTGGGATTTTTGGCAGGAGTGACTTGAGAAACTACAAATCACTTCTGGTGTGAGAGAATTGGCCATTTCCAAGGACTTTGCCCAGGGGGCACCCGGATGTTTTACCATCTATTGGGAGGCTTCTCTCATGTCCTCGCATGAGAAGCTGGAGCTGACAGACAGGAACTCACTTCACTTCCTAGATCTGAGCTGCTGATCTTTTGGTCAGCAATCCTGCCAGCAGAAGCATTTAACCCATTGCACCACCGGGAGCGCCTATATATTGGGCTGTCTTGAGGGAAATGGGAGCAAGTTGTTCATGCTATCTGCTATGATCATTTCAAGAGTTCAGAGGGAGTCAAAAGTTGTATGACAAACTGGGCCAGAAACATTGGCAGACAAATAAAGCTTCAAGGGTGGGAACAAATTTGCACAAGAAAATTAAAATACACCTACTCTTCGTATCTTAAAGAAAATTGGCTGAAGATGTTTCATCAGTGGTACATTACTCCTCAAAACCTTGCTTTAATGTACAAAAACAGCCAGAATATTGGTTGAAAATGCAAATCACAGGTAGGAAATCCCCTGGAAGAATAAGGGGTTAAAGACAATGGAAAACTCTCTCTAAGTATATAAAGAGAGGACAGACACTAATACATAGAACTGCTAAGAAGAATGGAATTTTTAAATATTTTTTTCTTTTCTCTCTTCTATCTCTTTTTTAATTTTTACTTCTCTCTCTCTCTCTCTCTCTCTCTCTCTCTATATATATATATATATATATATATGCATATGCATACTAGGCCTGTGCAATCATGCTTCTAAATGTTTCTAAAGTACTAACAAAACTAAAATTCTGGGGGTGAAAACTAGGCGGCGCTGGTACTTTGTTTCTATAGTGTTGCTAAAGTTCTGGTGGTAAAATGTTCACCACCAGAACTTTAGCAACACTGTACAAGCGAAGCACCAGCGTCATCTAGCTTTCACCCCCAGAATTTTAGTTTTGTAAGTACTTTAGAAACATTTAGAAGCATGATTACACAGGCCTAATGCATGCATACATAAATTTCATGTATGATGTATTATGGAAAGCTCAATAAAAATTCTACAAAAAAAGAGTTCAAACATAGGGTGAGCTCATGTTAGGTTTTTTTCTGTTCTGGTGTTATTACTATTGTTGCCCACTTTGAGGACACTACTTGAAAAATAAGATAGAAGTCTAACAAACAAGTAAGAATAGTCTGAAGGCAAAGTAACATCAACTGAAACCCATTTGAAATTCATTCTTCTATAAGTTTGTTTTTAAATTTATCCTGCTGAGGTCAAAAGGACTTTCTGTTGTTATAAGCCCTCAAATCACTTCCATCTTATGGTTACAATATCACTGGATTTCCTTGAAACTATTTATCAAGGGAAAGTTTGTTTTTGTTGCCTTCTAAAGCTCAGAGAGTTTGACTAGTCCAAGTCCACCCAATGAGTTTTCATGGCTGAGTCGAAGTTTGAATCCCGATAACCCACAATCATAGTCCAAAACTCAAACTATTATACCATGTTGGCATTCTTTTACTTCCAAGTAAATTTGCATAGTTTAGAAACCATAGAACCATAGAGTTGGAAGCAGCTACAGGGGTCATCCAATGCAACCCTTTGTCATGCAGGAAAGATACAATCAAAGCAACACATGGCCATTCAGCCTCTGTTTAAAAACCAAATTCTAATGAAATATATTTCATTTCTGTTCTAATCTAATACTCATTTACCGAAGCATATTAATCCTCCTCTTTCTCCTCCATCTCCAAAAAGTCAGGTATTTCTGATAAGAAACTCCCAATGGGAAGATTTTGATATCATATATCTAAGGAAACATGAAAATGGTCAATAGCTTTACTATAAAATTATTCAGCTGGAAGGCATATTTCCACATGAGTGATTGCAATTAAAATTCTCCCAGTGGTTCTTGCAAAGCTCTGGGGAATCTCATCCTTTTTCTCCCTCAGGGATTTTAACAAAGAGAACTAATTTATATCCAAACAAAGTGAAAACAATTGCAAAGGAATAAAGATAATCTCGAAAAGAAAATTGCAGTGCCTTTGACAAGAAGTCAAAAGCACTTCTAGCGGCACAGCAATCTTAAACTCTAAGACCTGGAGAAGACACTTCTGCTAATGATTATTGGCAGAAGTGGGATAATTTGAGGATTGAAAGTTCCATCTTTGGAACTGCATGGTAGGATCTGGATTATATGGCCATTGTGATCCTTCTAAATTAGCTAGATTTGCTAGACCCATATGCCCAAAAATGGCCCAACACCTGTATGATCTGGCCCCCTCATGTAACTCAGTCTAGATCTCATCTGGTACAAAGATTTTTAAACCCCACTGGGTTGAAATGATGTCCATAATTTCCTTCATTTCAGCAAGGTTTTGAAAATGGTGGAAGATCTGTAACTGCAGTCGCAGATTGAAAGCTGGACTGGGCTCCTTAAGTTTTAATGTAGGAAAGAATAATAACTTAATTTTGCTAGCCCACCTCCATCTTCCCACATGGACTCATGGTGGCTTACATATGGCACAATGTGCCTAGAACAACAGATAAAATAAACACACAATACAATAAAAGATAAACAAAGAGCATATAAAACAATAATTTAAGCTCAAAACAGTGCCCAATAACCAATGGTGAGAACTGTTGTAAAAATTTGACCAGCTGTAAACAGGAACTAGGGAATAGAATACTGCAAGTTGTAGCTCATGAACTAGGGCAGGGCTGTCCAACTGGCGGCCCGGGGTCCGTATACGGCCCCCAGCCCCTTCCCGGCAGCCCCCTAAGCTTTTTAATAAAAATAAAAAAATAAATTAAATAATAATATTTTTAAAAAATACCCACTTCTGGGTTCCGGAGCAAGTATCGCGAGACTACGGAAGCCACACGGGATTTCGCTCTCAATGCGAGATCACGCCTGCGGTTGAGTGAAATCCCGTGTGGCTTCTGTAGTCTCGCGATACTCCTGTTGCTGAAATCTCGGCTATTTAATCCCTGCGGCCCACGCAGACGTGATTTGGACCTTCTTGGCTGCTGCCTCGGTCGGTCGTCGCCTCTGCTCGTGGTCCGGCTACTCCTGGATCCTGCGCGTTTGGGAAGGTAGGCTAACCTTTATGTTATTATTATGTCATTGTGTATGGATGCTGTAATGATGTCGATTATTTGTGTGTAAATGTTGTATAACATATGTTAAATGTATGTTGTTTTGTGTAGTTCAAAGGAATATCCTATGAATTGTTGATGTGGGTGAGACAGAAGGGAGGCTTGGCAGAAGCTCTGAAGAGCTGTCGCCATAGCAACCAGGGCCAGAGCCTTTTAGAATGTTCAAGGTATGAATTTTACAGTTGGTGAAGAGCGGTTGGAAGCCAACTGCCATGAGAGGGGGGAGGAGTTTGTTTTGAGTTAGTTAGTCTTAAGGACTGTAAGAGAACAGTTCAGTCTTTAGTTGGTCTTAAGGACTGTAAGAGAACAGTTCAGTCTTTAGTTAGTCTTAAGGTCTGTAAGAGAACAGTCCAGTTTTATGGGTGTAGAGACCCTAGTTAAAGATGGAAGAGTCCAGAGGTCTATAGAGGGTTAGTGGGAACCCTATAGTATAACCCCATTTGTGTTTTGTGTAATAGAATAAGTTTGTGCCTCTGAGGAAGTATAAAACCAATCAAGATTTGTACCCATTTGTGTCATAATAAATTATTTACATCTTAAAAGAAAAACACCTCTGTTCTTTTATTGGTGGTGGCCCTCAAGGTCAGTGGTCAGACAGACAAATGGTGGCAGTGTGGTCAAGTGGTTACTGAGAAATTTAAAGTCTCTGCAATTCAATGGTTAGTGGGGGAGATAGTCTACCCTGCCATAAGACAGAAGTTGCTGAGGTAACTTCGAGGCCCCCTTGCATTTAGGGTTAGCGGTTTGGATTCCGAAAGATTGTCCAGTCTGGTGCCGGTCAACAAGGGGTTGTCACAGATGCCCCTTATGTATTCCCTCCCTGCATTTCCCCTTAGTAAAAGATTATATTTGATTGTATGGATGCCTCTTATGAATTCCCACCCTGCATTTCCCCTTAGTAAAAGATTATATTTGATTGTATGGATGCCTCTTATGAATTGTAAGTAAATTGGAGCCAGGGGAGGGGTAGAGCCAGGGCGGGGGCGGAGCCGCGGGCAGGGGCAGACCCTTCGCCCCCCCAGGTCATCAGTGACCGGAATTCAGGCCCCTGGGCCGGTAGAAGTTGGACAGCCCTGAACTAGGGCATGGAACAAACGTGCAGTGCTCTGTCATTAATTGCAGACCATTGGGGACAGACATTCTCAAAGGCTTGTCCAAACATCTAAGCCTTCAATTCCTTCTGGAAGGAGGACAATGTGGGGGCCTGCCTAATATTCCTATGGAGGGTGGTCCAAAGCCGGGGGGCCACCACTAAGAAGGCCCTTTCCCTTGTCCCCATCAACCATGTTTGTGATGGTTGTGAGGGTCTTCCTGGCAGATTTTATCACTCGTTCAGGAGCAAGGGGGGGAGGATGCACTCATAAAGATAGGCAGGGGTGCTCACACTTTTTCAGCATGCGAGCTACTCTTAAAGCAACCAAGTCCAAAAGATCTACCTGCCCCCGCTGCCATGTGCTCCCACGCGCTCCCGTCGCCGCGCGCTCTTGCCACCACGCACGCTCCTGCTGTTGTTTTCCGCCCGCGCAGCGCTTTTTCCGTCTGCGGGGCATTGCAGGAACGAGAAAGCACGAGGTGGGGCATCCAGAGGGAGCGCTCCGCCCTGCCTGTCTCGCTGGCAATGGAGGCTGCACAGCTGCTTCTGGACGAGAGAGAGGCAGGGCGCTCCCTCCAGAAGCCCTGCCTCGTGCTTCCTTCTTCCTGCAATGCCCTGCAGGCGAAAGAAGCACCGCAAGAGCGGAAGCCAACAGCAGGAACAGTATCTCATCCAGTTTTTATTCTATCAACTCTATGCAGGGCTGGGTAGGGTGAGGGTGGCACATGGCTTTGTGACTTGTGCCCTTTTCTTTCTTCCAATTTTAAAAGCCAAATCAGCTCCAAAATAACTGTGCAGCTGGAAATTCCTTTATACAACTGCTGCAGTAAACATAGAATTAACTTTATGGTTTGAAAGTGCCAAGCACTGCACATTTACAGGAAAGGAAATGAAAGCCCCACTAATACTTCTATTGGTGACACCGGATATTTAACAACTGCTGTCAAAATTCATCTGTCTTTTGTCATGTTTGGTAAATTGATTCCAACACATTTATGATTTGGATGTTGCTGTCAGTATGGAACAATCTGAAGCAAGCAACTGATTTATAACCCATCCCATACATTTGTTGGTTAACTCTTTAGCTATAGGCAAATATTATGAAACATTATTTCTCCAGCTGAAGATGCATAGATTCTGCTTTCTGATACACACACAGAAAAGGAGAACCCGAGAGAGAGAATCTAGATGTTATGTATCTCTCAACATTTCACTGATGAAAACTGGGATATGTGTGAAGTAAACTGCCCCAGTGAGTGGGCAAGATGGCTAAATTTATTAATGGGAAAGAATACACAAACTAGTAGAAACTACAGGGGTTGCTTTTTCCTGAGTCCATTGGGAAGGACAGGATTATCTCCCTGCCCCACCGATGGGGCAAACGTGCACAAACTACTTTTGCACTTGGAACTAAAGTAAGCTGAGGGCAAAGGGTGGAAAGGAGGAGAGGAAAATGAGACATTTTAAAAGAAAGTCAAAGAGAGAGGTGATCAAAAGGGGCTATCTCTATTACTTTAGAACAAGTGTTGTGTACAAAGTCCCTCTCTGTATCAGGAATGAGAAATATGAAACCTCTCTAATATTGTCAGTAGTATCAAGAAACCAGGTAACACTACATTGTCGTAGAACAAAGCTGGGCTGTCTTAAATCGCCTCCTGAATTATTCAAATGAGGAGGAAGCAGCAGTGGTGACAGATGGGTGATGGGGGCTGGGGCAATGGGCAAGGAGGAAACAGGACTCTGCTACTAGCTGGAGTTGATAGAGGCTGCAGATGCTCACAATGATATTCCTCCATCCTTCATTGAAGAATGGAGGGTGAAACATCAAGCCCAGACCTGAATACTATTAGGCCTATTAGGCACAGATGGCCCTGATGGACCTTTCATAAATGTCTTGAGAGCTCTCTGTCAGCCTTAGTAATTATCTGGTTGCATCCCAGTACTATTTCATGATTCTGTTTTGTCTCAGACTTGGACTGGCTATGTTTTGGATTTACTCCCTTCTGGCTTATGTACCAGACTTCTATCCTGCTGATATAATGTCCAAACTGGTTATCTTGCCCAGAAAATCTGTGATTGACTCAGACTGGACTGACTACTCAACAACTTTTGCACATCAACCACTTGCTTGTTTGGGCACTTGGTGAGTCAGGTTCATAACATGAACAATTTCTACACATCCCTTGAAGGCCTGCACCCATGTTTTTCTTTGGCCAGATATTGGCAAACTCTAGGAGCATATCACATTAACATCGGGATTCGCCATGGGGTCCCGGTAGGTGACGTGGGGAACCCATCGCTCCATACCTCGCATCACTGGTGTACTATAGGTAAATTAACCCGTATGATGAGGTCGAAAGTGCTATTTGAGGTTATCAGGTCTAGAGTTGTTTTAGGTGCAGGAGAGCAATGCAGTATTATTCAGTTGCTGGAATGCCAGATCCTTCAGGTTGGAAACACATGGAAGGCTTCATATAGCCTATTCATCATATTAGAGGCAAAGAACCCCAAAACAATATTAGTGGCAGCATGTACGCCATAGATTACACTTTGGCTATTCCAAGTGCTTGGTAGGTGCAGGCCAAATGGAAGGTATGGTAATAAATTGCTATGTCAACATATATCTCCCAGTGGCTGTCTGATGTAGATGTGAGATCACTAGAAAGGGATATTTTTTGGGGGGAGGGGGTCCCCAAATACCTCTGCTAAATGGAAAAATTTAGCAGGTGTTGCTTGCTGTTCAATCATTAAAGGAACAGGTAAATAGTAGTGGCAATGGATGAGGGAGAGATTTTATATTTTACAGGCATTTGCTAGATATCTCAAAATACACAGAATTGAACTTTATATCTTTTAAAAATCTGATTCTGTGATACAAACCTGCATCACAGAAGAGTAAATGATTGATAATTTGAACTCTGAAAGAAGATGCAGATGACTTTCATTTCCAAGGTACTTATGAAATGTAGTATAAAACACTGCTACTTTAGATAATTATCTGTACTGGCACTCATCTGAAATGAATAGGTGGGTGTATTGTAGAATAAAGATTTAAGACTATGAAAGCAAATTTAGCAACAGAGTTTCCCCCCCTGTGAGCTGAGAAGAAAACACATTAATCGGCTGGGTTGGGCTTGCTGAATTCTTATTAAAGAGACATGTAGTTGAGTTCATTGCAGAGGCTGTGCTGCACACAAGCAATAAAACTTTTCTTTCTGTATTAAAAGACTGTGAATATATCCTTCTGTGCGAACACATCAATAATATAAGCCATCAGCTCTGAGATTATATGACCAGAATGTCTGAATAAGTTTTCTTTCATATTTTATAATGATGTTTAAATCCCCTATCATGGTTCTTAGCAAATGTCCAGAAAGTACTATATATTGCTTTCCTAGGAGATAACACATTTTGGTGGCTTTGGCAATCTATGGATTATGACTGGAGTCTTACTTGACCCATTTCCAATATATTAAATATATTGCAAGGAAATCTCACTTTTTTCTAATTAAAAATATTCAGAAATGTAGGTAAAGTGAATATTTTGAAGCTTTCCCTCTCCAATTTTTCCTCAGAGATTTTTGGGTTTTTCTACATGGGTTAAATCCTCCATTTTCATAGTGAATGGACCACTAGCAATCTTCGTGATGTACAATAGCTTCTGGTGAGTATCTTGGTTTGGGGGGCTTTAAACCAATTTTGCCACACTTCAGGCAAATTTGGGGGTACTCATCAGTTTGCCAGAATATCAGGCAAGTCTTGACAGCTACATCATATCTGATTCAACCAAATCTCCCAGACACTGGTGCCATCACCCTTTCCAGTGCTGATTAGTATTGGGAACGGATGGCTCATGCCATGTCACTGCCAAATGTGCCCCACCTGACTCTTGTGCTCCATCAAGTGCTTGGACATTACCTGCTACATCTGTTATGTCAGAATGGGATACCTACATGACCATCAAGAAGGAGAGGGATTGAATGTGATGGCCAGGCACTTTGATGTAGCTCTGTGGCTGGCTAGGAGCAGCAACAGGGCCAAGGAGCAGGTGGCAGCCCAGTGGGCCGATATGGTCATGGCCTATCTGAACAACTGCTCCTACCAAGAGTAGACAAAAAATTGGACGTGGGGGAATCACACAATGTGGGGAGGGAAAAAGCACAGAATTTCTTACTAACTTTATGCTTTCCTTCTCCCCCACAAATTGGGGGATGGAGGTGGCTTACAATTCCAAGCAGGCACAATAGAGACAAAAATCAACATTAAAATTAAAGTATGCACACTATTGAAAAATATACCCCAAAAGGAAATTAAAAACACTACAATAAAAATAACAGTGTTAAGTCTACACTGAAAAAAATAATTGTACCCGGGGAGCCCCAAGGACTGCAATTTGCCCACCCATGAACCAAACTTACTTTCTTCTTTTCTGCATCACATTATAAAGGAGTTGTTTATTCATTCAGTCGCTTCCGACTCTCTGTGACCTCATGGACCAGCCCACGCCAGAGCTCCCTGTCAGCCGTCACCTCTCCCAGCTCCTTCAGGATCCAGCCAGTCACTTTGAGGATACCATTCATCCATCCTGCCCTTGGTTGGCCCCTCTTCCTTTTTTCTTCCATTTTCCCCAGCATAATTGTCTTCTATAAGCTTTCCTCTCTTATTATGTGGCCAAAGTACTTCATCTTTGCCTCTACTATCCTTCCCTCCGATGAGCAGCCGGGCTTTATTTCCTGAAGTATGGACTGGTTGGATCTCCAAGGCACTCTCAGAACTTTCCTCCAACACCACAGTTCAAAAGCATCTGTCTTCCTTTACTCTACCTTCCCTATGGTTCAGCTCTCACATCCATAGGTTACTACGGTGAATACCATTGTTTTAATTATGCGGATCTTTGTTGCCAGTGTGATGTCTCTACTCTTCATTATTTTATCGAGATTGATCATTGCTCTCCTCCCAAGAAGTAAACATCTTCTGATTTCTTGGCTTGTAAAGGAGATACAATGAAAAATGTCCCCAAACCCATATTGTTGCTGGAACAGCAAAAGGTAGGATGGATGTGAACTCCCTCGAAACAATTTCTTCATGATGGTGGGACTATGCAAGCAAAGCAAGAGCTTGTACTGAAGGTACCCCTGATACTTTTAGGGTCTCCCAGGTCAGACAGGTTATTTGGATGCATTTAGTCAAGGAAGCCACAGCTGCCTTGATTTTCCAAGACCTGAGAAAGTAGTTGGCATCCAGGACTCTCGGGGATCTCTCATTAAAGAGGCTGCCATAAATTAAAGTTACATTGATAGTAATTAAATGTAAATGAGTATGAAAGCATTAAACTTTAAGTCAAATTGTGTTGAATTTGGCTGTGTAAAATACAGTGGGTCCATGGAATCCACTGGGATTTTGTTTCAGGAGCATCAGTATGGCATATCAAAATGGTGCCCCTTATATTGATATAGAATCTAGAAAATAATACTTTGAGGATTCTGCCTGGCAAAAAATGCTAACAATTAATAGCCAAAGTTCCAGATAAAAATTAACTCACCAATGCAGCCGAAGGCAACGACAGAGGCGTTAATGGATGGAAACTTGTGGGCTCCCATCTCAAAGTAAAAGCTCAAAGAACATGTGCTCCTGAAAGCCTCCCTCCCTGGCTGGGGATTGGCTGAGGTTTGGGGAATGTGGCTGGAAATCTCCTAGCAGCCAAGTGGGGAGGAATCTAAAAAGAGTGCTGGCATTCCAGGCCAGCAGGGTTCCAGGATGATGGGATTATGAAATCCAGGCCCAGGAGAACAATGGCTTAGTTGGCCTGGCCTTTTGCCTGAGAATCATTCTTGGTTAATAGCTCTGTGGCATAGCCAGGCTGTATAAACAAAGAAAAATATATTTTATATTTAAGTGTAAGAAAAAGTAAATATATACATTTTAGATTTGATAAATGAGTGCAATATATATACAGTACAGTCTCACCTTTCCAACCTTCACTCATCCAACATTCTGATTTAGCCAGCGAAGTTTGCCTCCCACCCGGATCCACAGCTGTTTCAATATATTGCAATGGTTTGGTGCTAAATTTATAAATATAGTAATTACTAGGCTTGTTTGATCAAGGAAAATATGGTTCAAACCCGTTTTGGATGTAGGGGGCGCTGGTGATTCGATTCCGAAGTGATTTCCAATTTTTTTTAAAGTCAGAATTTTCTGAATTTTCCGAAATTTCCGAATTGCTTTGTTAATTCTGGCCGCAATTGTGCAATGCGCAAAAAACGGCAAACGGGACAGGCAAAACTTGGGGGATTCCTTTTCCCTCATTTTTAGACTGCTACTGACAAAACTTGCTACAGTGGTAGAATTATTAGCAGATTATAGGAGATTTCTTGTTTCCAAAAGTGCAACGTGTAACCCCAAGCAGAGAAAGAGGTATCCAAAGTTGTATGGTGTGGTTCCCAAGGAAATGATTAAATTAGGAGATTTCTAGTTTCCCAAAGCAGACAAAGGGGCCTCCAAACTTTTATTGTGTGTTTTCCCAAGGAAACTATTAGCAGATTATAGGAGATTTCTAGTTTCCAAAAGTACAATGTGTAACCCAAAGCAGACAAAGCAGGCTCCAAAGTGGTATTTTGTGTTTCCCCAAGGAAATGATTAGATTAGGAGATTTCTAGTTTCCAAAAGTACAACGTGAAACCCAAACCCAACGTGAAACTGCTTCAAAAAGGAAAATTGGCAGTGGCAGGCAAGAGAACACTCCTCCCAGCTGCCCTGCCCTGCTTCCCCCCCCCCCCATGCACAAGGAAGCCTCGCAGGCAAGGGGCCTGCTTCCAGCTGGTTTCCCCAATTTGTTCCCAACCCTGTTGTTCCCTTGCAAAGCGGTAGCTTGGCACTTTTCCCACCCAAGCTGCCTAGGCCCTTCCCGTTCGCGTCCCCGGCTCGCAATGAGCCCACAAGGCACACATGGGCTTTTAAAAAAGGCAATGGCTGCCATGCCGAAACCCTGTCCCTCCCCACATGGTTTCCCCTCATTAGTTGGAGAAAAGCATCCCAGCATGCAAGCTACTGCTTGCCTCCAAATGCTGGGTCTTTTCTGATTCACTTCCTGAGTCGGAACAAAGATGGCAACAGTGGCTTCGAAATTGCAAGGATACTTCTGGATTCCCAAATCGCTTTGAAATCGCCTCAGAAAGGAATTTGATCTGAATTTAATCTGAATTACAAAGATTCCGACTGGACCTAACCATGCCTAGTAATTACTACATAACATTAATGTGTATTGAACTACTTTTCTGTCGATTTGTTGTAAAATATGATGTTTTGGTGTTTAATTTGTAAAATCATAACATCATTTGACATGTAATAAGATTTTCCTTAATCCCTCCTTATTATCCAACATTTTCGCTGTATGTATGTATGTATGTATGTATGTGTGTGTGTGTGTGTGTGTGTGTGTGTATCTCAACATGTAGCAAATGTGTGAAAAGCCCAGTTACCAGAGACATCAACCTCTGCTTGCCCTGGACTAACAGGTAAACTACCCTGCTATTTCACCATTCTGAGAACCAGCCTCAGGCAATGTTTTCTTATTGCTAACTGGCTGGATTAGGCAATGTGTTTAACTATATGCATTTATCTCTGTTTCTTTTTATTTGCTGCTATTGGTAATTGTTCCAGCTAGGCTAAAATTAGGGGTTCCCCTCTGATAGTTTGATTATTATAAATTCCTTATTATCAAGAGAAATGTGCTACCAGGGGCTTTATTTTTCTTCTTAAAATGTATTTCCACATGCAGTAATGAAAAAATGTAGATTTCTTCCTGTCTTGGAGGGAGATGCAGAGGGGAAAATAAAAGTTTTGCAGTTGAAACACTTTACTACCGTGTTTCCCCGAAAGTAAGACACCCCCCGATTGTAAGACGTATCGGGGGTGTTGGGGGGTCGGCTTATATAAGCCGTACCCCGTATGTAAGCCGTACCTCGTCCCGCCGCCGCGCCGCCGCCGCAACCGGAGGTGTGGCGCGGCACACCTGCGGCACACCTCCGCGGCACACCTTTTCGCCAGGCCTCCAAGCAAGGGAGGGGAAAGGAGCCAGGGGCGGGACAAGCGGCGACGCGTCACTGTGACGCGGCGATCCTCACCACGCCCTGGCTCCTTTTCCCCTCCCTTGCTTGACGAAAGAAGGAGGGGTGCCATGAGGTGTGCCGCAGGTGTGCCGCGGCACACCTCCGCGGCACACCTTTTCGCCAGGCCTCCAAGCAAGGGAGGGGAAAGGAGCCAGGGCGTGGTGATGATTGCCGCGTCACAGTGACAGCGTCGCCGCTCGTCCCGCCCCTGGCTCCTTTCCCTCCCTGCTTGGAGGCCTGGCGAAAAAGGTGTGTGCCGCGGGAGGTGTGCGCAGGTGTGCCGCGGCACACCTCCGGTTGCGGGGCGGAGTGGAGTGGCGGCGGCGGCGGCGGCGTGGCGTGGCGACGGGTACGTCTTGGGTTATATAAGACGTACTCGAAAGTGCCCCGTAGGGGACTTTTTTGGGGGGAAAAGAAAGTAAGACGCTGTCTTACTTTCGGGGAAACACGGTAGATAGATACCAACAGAAGGGAGGATAGCAGCCTTTTGTTTGAAATGGTATTGTCTGGCAGCTCTGTACAATCTAAGAGTTTGAGCTAAAAAGGACAGTCCAACTAATTTAAAAGTGGAAAATCTTTCAGCATATGTACTGTATATTAAAAATATTTGGCACTGTACCAAGGAAGATGTAGAAGCTATTAAAGCAAGCCCATGTAATATTACTTTATTCTCAACATGACAACATTTTAAGAGTATGTTAAATCTGGGCTTGTCGACTCTTGCTGCAACTGATTAGAGTAAGGATTAGATAGAAAGGGTTTGCTGGGAAAGGTACGGTGTTGATAGAATTTAGAAAAATATTAAAGGATGAATTAATTAAACTTCCCATCAACATAAACAAGAAATACACTGACCATAGCTTCCTTTTCTCCAATATTAGGGGTTGGGAAATATTGCTAATTATTTGTTATATAGCTAGGCCTCAAGAAATTGCTGCAATTTTGGAACATTTTTTTCTTTTATTCAATAAAGTAAGAGAGAGTATCAACTAGTATGCATTAGAATCGGGATGTTGTGATCTGACTTGCTGATGGAGTTGTATTTGATCCCTTGCAGTGATGAGACCTTGGAGCCCTCTGTGCTTTTTTTGGGGGGGATCTGTTGTTCCCTGGTGTGTCTTTTGTTTTGTTTTTGGACTACCCCTAGCCACCTTTGTTCTATAAAGGTGGTTGTTGGGGGAGCCTTTTGTACAGTTGTTCCCTTTCTTGGATCCGTGTGGGTTTTTGTATGGAAGTGTATACCCTGGTTTGGACGTGTGCGACACAGATTAAATACTTTGGACTAGTATGCACAAAATAATAGCATGCATAAAATAATTGTTGAAGTGTATTCATCAGTTAATATCAGGTTAAGTGGAGAAAATAGTTTTTCCAGAGAAACAGAAAATATATTTTAACTAGTGTATCCAAAGTGACATTGCATTCTGAAATTTTGATAAGATGATCTGTACTGTGTATATTACATGATGTAACAAGAATCTGAAAAAAACCAACATCCTGATCCTGGTTTGAAAGTGTTATTTCCTGTTTAATTGTGCAATGCTTACTTTGAAAGTAGTTGTTATATTTAGAAACTTCATTTTTGTGGCTGCCATGAGCTATGTCAAATTGGTTGAGACTATGAGATATTCATTTAAAAAACTATAGCAAAATGTGAAGCAGGATGAATTTTTGCAGCTTAATAAACTTTCGCCATGTTTTTATGATTTCACCAAGACTTCATCACATAAGAGAAAAAGTCCACTTAAAATCTGTTTTCAGCCTGCTGCAGAATTCTGGGGTTTGTAGTTTAGAGAGGAGTCTTTAACAGCCTCAGTAAACTACAAATCCAGAATTCTGCAGGAGGCAGAAACCAGATTTTAAGTGGATTTTTTCCTCTAGTGTGATGAAATGCCATTTATAACCCAGGAAGAAAAGTTGTGTTACATAGTGTTATTCTTTAGAAATTGAAGAGAATTTGCTTTACTGCAGATGATATGTGCTGGTGATATTGCATAGTAAAAAGCATGCATCAATTCAATTTTATTTGGCCATGTCCAAAATAAAAGTGAAATAAAATAAAAGCATTTTTTCAGTGTAATGTTTTTTGCCTCGAGAAGTCTCAGAAAATGTTCCTGTACAATATGGTTTTATTTCTGATGTCTAAATGACGTTTTACTTGTTCTGACGTGTTTCCAATGAATTCCTGGTATAACTAAAGACTTTTTATTCCAACTCACCAGGTGGGACTAATTTGAAACTTGTATTTTCCAAAATACAGAGTCAGCATAGTGTACTGGTTTGAGTGTTGGAGCATGGGCACATCATCTACTCTACTTTTGTGATTGATGTAAAAATCACTGTATATATAAGAGTTTTTTGTTCCTTGTAAATGGCTCAATGCTGTATTATAAACTGCAAAAAAAATTTACCTTTGTGATTTGTTTACAGCAGTAGGCCAGCAGACAAGGGGAAGATAACGTAATTGTGGCATGTGGGTAATGTGGATGCCCTGCTGTCTCCAAGGTGGCCGAGGGAGTCTGTGCTCCAAGTAAGCTCGATCCAGCATTCAGGACCACTTTGTGGGTCAGTGTAGAACCACCCTGGTATATTGTTCATTATATGGAACCTGGTTAAACCTTCCATGTTTAACCATTTTATCCATCAGTTCAAACCTGGTTCTAGTGAATACCCTCCTTAGATGTTTAGGCATTTCTGTCTTTAGGTATTCGACTGTTTGAAAAGTATGTTTGAAGCGACTTAACCATTTCAGTGAGCTGGCTTTACAAAGGATGGCAATGCCTTTCTGAGCCTCTATTCTGTATTTGTTGTGCCACTATTTTTGGATCTAGTTCTTTTAGGAGAATTGGAAGTCCACAACCCCTAATGTATTTTGTCAGTTTCACTAGCCAAGAGGACTGATGTTGGTTTTTGGTCTGCTCTAACAGGCACAATTTTGGTAGTCTATCATTTGCCATGGCATTTTGTTTTATCCAATATTTATATGCCCTATTTTTGGTTAAAACATCAACTGTATATTCCTAAATGGCCCTTTTTCTTCATAAAGCAACACAGCTGAGAACTGTGTATCTGGAGGCGATTAGGGTAAACGGTAGGGGTGACGCAGATATTTGAACTGGGTTGGGATTGTGTAATAGCTCGTCTATTTTAACCTTTGTTTTAACCTTCATTTTTAACTTTTGTGGTATGAAATTTTACCTTGGCATTTTAATGATGGTATTTTAATTACCTTTTAACGTAATTAAGTTTTAATGTATGTTAGTTCACTATTACGGGAGTATTAGGATAGTGATGAATGTCTACTTGTGTACGTTTTTTGTCTTTAATGTTGATACGGTCAGTGGACTAATCAATAAACTTTGCTCACTTTGATATATCACCACACTTTCCCTTTTTAAAATTATTTTCTGTCATTTAAAGTAGCACCATGGAATAGCTTTTAAAAATAAAATACAATGAAGCTTTGACCCTTTTATGCTATAAAGCAGATGCTCTGTTAAGACCTTTATCAAACATTATCATATTTGGGTTCTGGGTTGTTTGAAACTGCAATACTGTGATTTGTAAAATAATTTTAGTAACAGACACCTAGATTTAGTAAAGAATGTTTGCTCAGTATTTCCTGTAAGCCTGTAATCAAAGGTCATTTGGGTTGGGATTAAAATATCCCTTTCTTAATTCAGATTTGAGAAAATTGGCAGGCAATAGTCTGTAATTCCTTTGGTCTTATTTCTGATTAGAAGAATTTCAGCATTGTTTCTTCCTTTGTAGCAAACAAAATTTCAAACCAATACAAGGAAGTTTCCCGCAAGATCATTTGGAATGGTAACTGGTGTAAATCTGTGCTAGTACTGTGTATATACCCTGATAGAGTAAATTCTGAGATATGTGGCTAGGAAAGTTTTGGAATTAAAAAGATTATCAGAAATCCTAGCGAATACCATGGTTTATTATATGAGAAAGTTATAGTTTATTCTAGTCTGTGATTCGAGTGTAAACAACCAGCCCTTCACATTTGTGAGGTAGCAAAGTTTGCAGATGACACTAAACTGTTCAGGGTAGTTAAAAATGAAACTGATTGTAAAGAGCTCCAGAAAGATCTCTCGAAATTGAGTGAATGGGCGGAGTACTGTGTACAATTCTGGTCACCACACCTCAAGAAGGATATAACGGAACTGGAAAAGGTACAAAGAAGGGCAACAAAAATGATCCAAGGGATGGAGCAGCTCCCTTATGAAATCAGGTTGCAACGCCTTGGTCTTTTCAGCCTTGAAAGACGGCGTTTAAGAGGTGACTTGATCGAAGTGTATAAAATCATGCATGGGATAGAAAAGGTGAATAAAGAAAAAATATTTTCTCTGTCACACAACACTAGGACTAGAGGGCACTCCCTAAAGCTCCAAGGTAGGAAAGTTAGGACTAATAAAGGGAAACATTTCTTCACCCAGAGGGTCATTGGGTTATGGAATTCACTTCCAGAGGAGGTTGTGACAGCTGTCAGCCTGGACAGCTTCAAGGCAGGATTAGACAGATTCATGGATACCAAGGGAATCAGTAGTTACTGAAATGGACATCCAAATGCCACCTCTGTGTTGATGGAGGCAGGCAGGATTTTCCCCGGGTACTGGTTGTGGGGGGTCGGGAGCAGGTGAGGGTTTTGCCCTCCTTTCTGCAAGAGATCCCTGTGTACAACTAGTGGGCCACTGTGTGACACAGAATGCTGCACTAGATGGGCTGAGGCCCGATTCAGCATGGCTCTTCTTATGTTCTTATGTTCTTATTTGCAGCTTTCACTTTTGTGGATTTGACTGCTTACGGATCAAATTGATATATAGGCACTCACCAAGTTACAAACAAGGTAAGTTCTGTAGGTTTTCCCTTATAATCATCATCATCATCATCATCTTTATTTATACCCTGTCACCATCTCGCCAAAGGGACTTGGGGCGGCTAACACGAAGCCAAGACCAAGAATTACAATAAGGCAAAATAAAATTCGTACAACAGACAATAACATCAAATAAAATGCTAAAAATATCAAAATAATACAATAAAATAATAACAATGACATAATAACACACAATATATGGTGATAAAAGAATTAAACACAGTGAGCTGGGCCAAATGTAAAGCATAAAATTATAAAACCCCTGAGTGAGATAAATAGAGTGGTGACTTGGGTGGGAAAAACAATGGGGTTAATCTTCACTGAGGGACGAGATGAAGTTGAATTTGTTAGCAAGTCAGAACAGGTACATTTTTAAAGTGCAACTCCAGCAAGAAATGTATATTTTAGCTTTGGATAGCATAGGGAAGGGTTAACACTCGTGTGGTGTTTGCTGTCTGTTTCCCTTTTCAGAAGATTTCACCTCACTTTCTGTCCCTGTGATAACTGGATTTGCCTACCTACCCCTGAAATGAAGAGACAAGACACATATAAATTGGATTAAAATTTGGGCAATGTTTATTAATTGTTATCTAGTTAACTTTTCCTATCACTAAACTATAACAGTGTTGGACTTGATGGCAAAGTCAAGGTAGCGTTCCTGTCCGGCCTACCCCTCGGCGAAACATCTGGGTCCCCTGATGACCTAAACCCGGGCAACCTCAAAGGGAAACATATGGAGAAGTCTCCTCCAAGGTTGTCCAGACCAGACTCCTCCCATTTCAGGGCCATTTAATTTCACCTCATCCCTTAACTGTACATCAAGGTGAGTGTATTGGATAAAGGCCCAAACTCCAAATGGGGTTCCTTGGATGTACACCAACCCTTTCGTGTTTCCCTAGGCCTATTTAACCAAACCCACCATCCATGCTAACCCCTAAACAGTATAGGGTAGGCAAAAAAAACCTTTCTAGAACATAGAAAAGAAAAATTCCTACCCGGTCCTGGTAGGCAACCACAAAGTTATACTGTTAATGGGCGGGAGTGGGGGGTCAATGGTTGAACCAGGAATCAAGAGGCTGCCTGCCTCATGGCTAGCCACACCCCTTTCTGGATGGTTCGATGTAACCATCCCTCCTCCTCTTCAAGGGAGGAGGCAAATTGCTCTCCTTCCCCATTTCGCCAGGGAGAGAAAGCCCCTTTGAAAATGTGGTTTGTGGAAACCTCTGAAATATAAATCAAAAATAGTCTTGCATTTTAAAAAGAATTTCCCCCTTGTGTTTCTGTGGAGGGGAAGAACTTCCAGATTTGGGGTAGACTTGATTAATTGCTGGTAGATTAAAGCAAGCAGCTAAAGCAACGATTACTCTACCAGCGATTAATCAAGTTTGCTCTAGCAACAGGAATAGACAGGATAATGAAATAAATGCTGTTTTAATGGTTAGACTGTTTTGCGTTTCCCTGTCAGCCTATACATGAGAAAATTGAAGAATGAGAGGGACTCAGGACACAGAAAAAGGATGTAGAGGGGCAATTACCAAAATTCTTGGCTTCTCTCATAAGTCAGAGGGGTAATATGACAATGGATTTTACCCACAGAGAAAACAGAACTCTAAATGAAATGAAATCAGACTGAGTTTCCACTGTTTCTGCTCCTCTATGTTTACAAATAAGCACTTAAGCCACACCTACAGTATGCTCACTGACCTCCCAAAATTAGTAAAATGAGACAAAATGTCATTATAATGCTGTAATGAGCCTGGAGGTAGAATAGGCGTGATCTAATTGATTGTTAGATAATTTCGTTTTAATGATTTGCTACTGTTCAATTTTATATGATTTCTGTTTATTTTATGTATTATTTAGGCATCAAATCGCCTCCTTTGTGAGCCGCTCTGAGCCCCCCCCCCGGGGGGGGGGGGGGAGGAGGGGTGAGAAGGGAGAGGTAGAAATATTGCAAATAAATAAATAAATAAAGGGCAGTGCAAGTTTCTTGCTGTTACTTTGCTGATTGAAAGGAAATCACTTTGAAATTTCCACCACTTCTCCCTGACGTCAGTGAGCAATGCAATAAAGCTTGACCCAAGAGAGAATGGGATTCTGCTTAGGATGATCTTCCTGTCACTGTGTGTGCTTATGTATAATGGGCAAGATAAACAGCTGCCTCCAGAATAACTTACTGAGCATCAGTTAAAGGCAAAACAGAAAGAAAAGGTGGGAAGAAAATTAACGTGCCTCACATGCTCCCCTGGCACATCAAAAAAAGCATAGTTCTATATGTTTCACTACTAAAATGAAATATGTAAGAAAAATGGATGCCATTCGGGGGGAAAATTGAAGTGGTCTCTAGAAGCTTAAAATATTTTTGCTTACTTATGCATGGCTCCTTTTTGTGATAGTTAAAGTAAAGGTAAAGGTTTTTCTCTAACATTAAGTCTAGTCATGTCCAACTCTGGGGGTTGGTGCTCATCTCCATTTCTAAGCCAAAGGGCCAGCATTGTCTGTAGACACCTCCAAGGTCATGTGGCCGGCATGACTGCATGGAGTGCCGTTACCTTCCCGCTGGAGCGGTATCTATTGATCTACTCACATTTTCATGTTTTCAAACTACTAGGTTGGCAGAAGTTAGGGCTGACCATGGGAGCTCACTCTTCTCCCCGGATTCAAACCTGCGATCCTTCGGTCAACGAGTTTAGCAGCTCAGCAGTTTAACCTACTGCGCCACCGGGGGCTCCCCTTTTTGTGGTATAGAAACCTATCTCTACCCTTTCTGTGTTGTCTCTATCGCTGATACCAAAGTTTCTGTTGAAGAAGTAAAGCCCAAGAATGCATCTATTCAATTTACTGAGATACATGTGTGTGTGTGTGTGTGTGTGTGTGTGCATGTGTGTGTATTTATGTATTTTTCAGTTATTAGGGAGGAAACCATTATGGTGTGTTTTAAATGGCTATAAAAGATCCATAACTTTAGATATTGTGGTGTCCAGTCTGAAAATTTTACTATGAAATTTCATTTTTAAATGTTTTCAATGATGGGAGATTACTTACTTTTCTATATTTGAAAGATGAACTTTCCTATTTTAAACCATTTCTATCATTTAGATACTTTAAATATATATTTATTAAATTCCTTCCTTCTTTATATTTATACCTTGTCAGACAGCTTGCTAGGAGCCCTGAAGTGATGAATGATGCATAAAAACATGTAATACCACACATGTCTAATTTAAAAAAACAATAACAACCAACAAACTAAAAGTACTTCTTAAAAAACAATTTAAACCAAACAGTGAAGTCAGCCAGAACAGTTTCAAGGACCAAAAACCATGTTGAACAACACGTCTGTCAAAGCTGCAGAGAAGGCCATGTCATCTCTCTCTCTCTCTCTCTCTCTCTCTCTCTCTCTCTCTCTCTCTCTGGCATTACTTCGCAAATGAAGATTCTTAGGAAGGACTCATCCCACGCTTTCTACAAGTGTGTTGATGACTAAGGAGGTTGGATGTGTCCTTCGAGCCTGTGCAATGGATTTTCTGGTGGAGCGCAGCATGCACAGAACTGGCCTCACCCTTTAAACCAAAGGTTCGTCTGCTGGGGCCTAACAAGCTTAGGACGGTGGCAGCGAGGTCCTCAGGTCGTAGGTTTGATGTGAGATTCCTTCTCTAGATGGTTGACGTTACAGGGTTAGACGAGCACCATCTGCCTGGGTTTGAAATCAGAGTTTTCCTTCTCTTAGGATGGTTGCCAAAGGCTACAGAGCCCATCCTACTCATTGACGCTCTTTGTCAGACCCTTCGGTTGTGACCTGTCTGGCATGGGAGGCCCTACTGGTGGCTATTATGCCACCGCCAGCATAGCTCACAACTTCATTAGGGTACACAAGCCCCCACGACAAGGGGGTGCCAATGGAGAGTCCCCTCTATGTCATATATACACAAACCTCAATTGCCTAACTTGTCCTTTTCTTTGAAGCCATCATGCATATTCATTTTGGATTATGATTTCTTGGTATGGGCTTCAATTTTTTTCCTGCTATCATACTATTTATTACAGTTGAATTTTTCTATTTTTCTAGCCTTGCAAGGTTTTGGGACATGCAACTGGGTCTTCACAGATCTCAAATTTTGGGCAGGCTCATATGTTTTTCAGTGGCCATCACAGTTCTATGAAAAAATACTATGAACACCAAATTAGTCAACAGACCTCCGGAAGAGTGAGGAAAATCAGCAGTAGACAAGTCTGTGGATTCACACATACCCTGCCCACGTAAAATATAGGTTTAGATCTCTTATAAAGGGATCTTGTTTACATGCTAGCAATTAGAAGGCACTGTGTAGTTATTCCATTATTTCATCCCGAACACATTTTCTCCTTGTATGTGTAAACATGCATTTAAGTTGCCTGTTGATTTATGGTGACTCTATTAATTCCATTCAGTTTTTCTTAGGAAAGGAATATGCACATGTGGTTTGCCATTGCCTGGTATTTGTTGGTGGTTTCTTATCTAACTACCTGCCTTCAAAATCAGACAGGATCTTGCACCTTTAGTCAGCAGTAGGAAAATGATAGAAGAAGAACTGGACAAATAAATTATTGGGAGATTACAAAGGAAGGAAGACGGGGTGTGAAATCCTTGCATAATTCAATGAACGAGGTAGAGTGATAAAAGCCTCATCTGAAACTACTCTGTTCCTTTCTTCCCCTTATAGCTAATGTCTCCTTTCAATCAAAAATCAAATAGTCAGAACATGAAAAAATACTGTAGTACTCATAAGCGGAACACTTCTCTCCTCTTGCAGCATTCCAAGGAGCCTGCTGCAAGTGGAAGTATGAAGGAAGTCTTTGTCAGCATCTCCTCAGAGCAGATAGAGCCATGAATAATTCAGTGTTGGAGAGCACTTGGCTTTTCCCTAACACCTTCACAATAGGTCACAAGTGACTAAGCTTAGAGGAGGATGCGTCCTCCTCAGTATAATTACTCTTTCTCTAACACTACTGAATTAGCACTTCTGTTTTATTGTACCTTGGGGCTAAAATGGTTATTAGGTTATAGAACAAGCAAATTATTGCTAAATGCCTTGGGCAAATTACTCAGTACCTCATGACTGCCACTTTATTAACCACATTCAACATCATCAGGGCAGCTCCAACTGCTGAAAATTGGTACAAGGACCATGCGTGCTGTGTGTAAAATGGCACTGACAGAAGGTGTGTGCCAGCTCTGTGATGATATGAGCCAGTGCTGCTCAAAGTGGTGGTCCGTGAGCTGGTCTGCAAGGCATTGATGAGTTTCCAAGAAAGAAAAAAACAGTGTGAGCCAGCAGATACAAATATGATACTACTCTGTGATACATATCATATAGAAGCTTTAGTCTAGTACACATAATGGCAGCTTCTTCAGATCAATTTAGATTAGGATTCTTGGCTTAGAGGTTTCAGTTTAGGTGATTAGATTCATTTTATCTACTTAAGTTAACATTTGGGTGGGGAACCCTTTCATTTTTACACCTATATATCTCAGAAACTGCAGGGACAGTCCCAGTTAATCCTCTCATTCTATTTTTTTCAACTCTCATTCCATTTTTTCAACAAGATGAATTCACAGCAAACAAGATCACTCTGCTGGCTGTTGTATTGGATCACACGTCGGACACTTCCCAAGTGTCCAAGACTGTGTGATGTATCAGCAAATAATGCATACGAATTATGCATGCCTCCCAGTAAGGTGGCCTTTTACAGCTGATAGCTGGTAAATAATGTTGTCTGCGCTGACTGTGTTTAAGTGCAGGCCAAGGTCTTCAGACACTGCACCCAGTGTGCTGATCACCACTGGGACCACCTTTACTGGCTTGTGCCAGGGTTTTTGCAGTTTGATCTTTAAATCCTCATATCGTGTCAGCTTTTCCAGTTAAATAATAATAATAATAATTGTTATTAATTTTGTAGCTCTTCCCTCCTCTCCCTTTCTCATTTTGTCCTTGGCTTTCTTTGTTGCTGCAAACGGAATTCAACGCGCAAAAGTAGTCTGTGCTCAATCAACTCTGCAGTGGGGAAAATAGGGGCAGAATCTTGATCTTCCCAGTAGATTCAAGCAAAATGAAACAGATGCAGACATTCCTAAGTGGTTTTCTTCATTTAAAAAAACCTTAATCACACTTTGAAGTCGCTAGGGTATGTTTGTCCTGTTTTATATCTCTGAAATTTTGGAGAGTATGGTGACAGTATACTATTGTGAGCTACTCACACTCAATGAACTGTCACCTTGGCGTGGTGAGGGGGCTTGTGTGTTCCAATGAAACTGCAGGTGCAACAACTGGAGTCGTGCACTCCCAGAAGCGGCCGTGGGGGAGGTTCCAGACCAAGCACAGTCCGAAGACCCAAAGACCTCAACGGTGAAGCAGGTGGAGGATAACAAGGAAATGTTACAATCGCTGTGAAGGCAGAAGAAGGCTGCAACAGATTGAGAAGCCACAGTTGTCGTGTTACCCATGCCACTAGATGGAACCTCATTCTGTGAAGACTGTGTGTTGATCAGCTGTGCACTGACTTCCACACATTAAAAAACTCATGCACAGGTATCTTCCAAGAAAAAAAAAATTTCAAGAATGGAAAACAGAATGTAGGAGAACAGGGAAAGAGACTTAAAGATGGGCTCAAAGCCAACCTTAAAAATTGTGGTGTAGACACAGAAAATTGGGAAGCCTTGACCCTTGAGCGCTCTAGCTGGAGGTCAGCTGTGACCAGCAGTGCTGTAGAATTTGAAGAGGCATGAATGGAGGGCGAAAGAAAGAAACGAGCAAAGTGGAAGGCATGTCAAACCTACCCCAACTGGGACTGCCTCCCACCTGGAAACGGATGCCCTCACTGCAGGAGAACATGCAGGTCAAGAATAGGGCTTCACAGTCACCTACGTACCCACCCCCAGTATATGGGCATGGCCGACTTACCGGCCAACCCCTTTTGCGGGGTAGGGCTGTCCTCGTCGCCATCTTGGGGAGGTCAGGGGTCTTCTCCTTCCCAGAGACCCCTGGGGCGGCACCCAGTTTCCCGCCGCCAGGGCCAGCTAGCCAATGAGGGGGCTGGCCACGCCTCTCCCCCTCCACGTGGCTAGCTGGCCCTTCTCTTCGCCCAGGCAGCATATTTAAGGCTACCTGGGACTGCCCCCAGCACTTGCAGGGGCCAATTCGGTTGGAAGAGATCCAGGTTTCCGAGCGGCAGCAGAGGCAACGGCAGCAGCGTTCTGGGTTTGGTCTGCTTGTGGCCTAGGCCCAATTTTTCCTTTCTTTTCCTCCTGGAATGGGGGCGGGGAGGTGTGGTTGCTCCCCCTTTTTTCCCTCTCTGGGCTTGCTGACTTCCTTCCTCCCCCCGTTGCCTTCTTGGTGGTGCTCGGCCTCCCCCCTCCTCTGGCGGCTGCCTGGGACGGGGGTGTGTGTCTCTCCTGCCCCCTCACCCTTACGTTCATGGGGGACACTCCTCCCCTCTCCCCTTAGCTTCCCCCCGCACCTGGGCCAGTCTCGCCCTGACCCTTCCCTGTTCCCAGCAGGGCAGGGACCTGGGGGGCGGGTCTCTGCCTGCCCCATGCCTCTCCCTGCGGCCTCCTGGCTCTGCGGGGCCCTGCCCTGGCTCCTCCTGCGGGGCCTGTGGGCCCCAGGGGTGCTGCCAGCTGTGGGGCCGGTCTTCTTGCTCCTCCTGGCTCAGCGGGCGGGGGTGCCCTGGGGGGGTGAGGAAGACTGGCCTTCCTCTCATGTCTAGGGGACCGGGGATTCATTCATTCATTTATTTATTATTCAATTATTCATTATTATTTGTGGGGAGGCCCATTACTATTTATGAGGCCATTCCAACTTCCAGGAAGTGCGCAGAGATCAGGAAGCGTCAGCTTTCCTGGGGGCCAGCAGCTGGAATGTAATATACCAGAATTGCTGCTGATATATAGCCTCTGAGTGTCTGTATATACATGTTGTGTGTCCATGATATTGTGTGTTCCTACTGTCCATGCCATCCCTCCTTGTGTGGGAAACCCCCTGCTAGTGCAGGCTGCCATTGTGGCTAGTAAATAGCCTCTGAGTGTCTGCATATCCATGTTGTGTGTCCATGGCATTGTTTGTTCCACTGTCCATGCCATCCCTCCTTGTGTGGGGCACCCCCTGCTAGTGCAGGCTGCCATTGTGGCTAGTAAATAGCCTCTGAGTGTCTGCATATACATGTTGTGTGTCCATGGCATTGTTTGTTCCACTGTCCATGCCATCCCTCCTTGTGTGGGGCACCCCCTGCTAGTGCAGGCTGCCATTGTGGCTAGTAAATAGCCTCTGAGTGTCTGCATATACATGTTGTGTGTCCATGGCATTGTTTGTTCCACTGTCCATGCCATCCCTCCTTGTGTGGGGCACCCCCTGCTAGTGCAGGCTGCCATTGTGGCTAGTAAATAGCCTCTGAGTGTCTGCATATACATGTTGTGTGTCCATGGCATCGTGTGTTCCTACTGTCCATGCCATCCCTCCTTGTGTGGGGAACCCCCTGCTTGTGCAGGCTGCCATTGTGGCTAGTAAATAGCCTCTTGGTGTCTGTATATACATGTGGTGTGTCCATGGCATTGACTGTTCCTACTGTTCATGCCATCCCTCCTTGTGTGGGGCACCCCCTGCTGGTGCAGGCTGCCATTGCGGCTAGTAATAGCCTCTGACTGTCTGTATATACATGTTGTGTGTCCATGGCATTGAGTGTTCCTACTGTTCATGCCACCCCTCCTAAGTGTGGGGCACCCCCGGCTGGTGCAGGCTGCCACTGCGGCTGGCAAATAGCCTCTGAGCGTCTGTATATACATGTTGTGTGTCCATGGCAATGAGTGTTTCTTCTGTTCATGCCATACCTCCTTAGTGTGGGGCACCCCCTGCTGGTGCAGGCTGCCATTGCGGCTAGTAAATAGCCTCTGAGTGTCTGTATTTACATGTTGTGTGTCTATGGCATTGAGTGTTTCTACTGTTCATGCCACCCCTCCTTAGTGTCGCGCACCCCCTGCTGGTGCAGGCTGCTTTTGCTTCTATTGCACCCTCAGCTTTGTTGTGCCACTGCCATTCCCTGTATCTTTCCACAAGAGACAATGTTGTGGCTGAGAACCCATCACCCATTTACGGAATTGGAACAGTTGGAAGAGATCTAGTGGGCCATCTAGTCCCACCCCCTTGCCCTGCAACACAGCACAGCGCACCCCAGACAGGTGTCCATTGGGCCATGTGTGAGGCCTCCAGGGAGGGAATATCCACCGTGTATATATTTACGTGCATTTGTGAGCAGATCAAGGGGTCCCCCCCCCCCCGGGTGGGAAGGCAACAGTGCTCCATGCATTCACAACTGTAATTTATTTACTCTCCTATCACTGGAGCCCCCAGGGGCACTCCTGGTGTGAGAGATCTGGCCATCACATGGTCAGGCTGTTCCTCCCATATCCTTCTGGTGTCTCTTGCCCTCCCGGGTGCCCTCTTCGCTTGCCCTTGTGGTGCTAACTGTTCTTGTCCAGTTGCAGTTCTGGGTTACAGGTTTCTACAGTCATGGCTCCACGCTAAAGTGTTACCCGAGTTCGGTCAGGCAGGAAGCTGAGAAACCAGCTACGGCCTGCTGGAAGGAGCTTCCATTGATCTACAGGGCGGTGAGTTCCACTGCGGAACAGCTTTTACTATCAAGCACCCCTTCTTATGCCCAGGTGGTATCTCCTTTCCTGTAATCCGAAACCCCAGCAGGGAGGCAGTACATTTCTATTAGCACCCCTCATGGTTTCACCAGGAATGCGGCACAGCTGGCTGGGTGGCAGCTGCATATTATCTCTACCGACCAGGCATGAGTTCGAGGCCTGCCTGGGTCGAGGTGGGCTCTCGACCTATTGTGCAGCCTGTTGTTGACCTTTATTTACCATTTACGTTCCTCTCAGGAGGCAGTCGCCTTTGAGCAGTGCCTGCCCCCATGGCAGATTACAGGGTCCTTTCCTGTTAGGTGTCCTGAGGACCCTGTTTGATGTCCTGAAGATTGTCATTACTGACCTTCTTGTGGCACTGAATCGGGCAGCTCAAACTTGCCCCGATACAGCCCCCTTCATTACTAGGACAGTCTCCAAGGAAGTCTACAGGAGAGCCAGCCAGAGAGCGAGTCCGCCTCATGGCCAGCACAGGCCATTCCTATATATTAGGTAATACGTTTCCTACAGAGATCTCGTTCCTGGGTCCAAGACGTAGGGAAGAGACTGTGGCACGCATAGAAGCGTATGACCACACACACCCCCTTTTGGGGGGCATGGATCCCTCTGTTTGGGTCAGCTAATCATAAGAGTGGGAGGCTTGTGCAGTCAGCACGAGCTCGTCTGGTTCACGGCTTTGTCAGGATATCTGCAACCAGACCTCCCGATTTCCAATTTTCCAGCCCAATAAACAAAAATCCTTCTACATAAGCATCCTCCACAATAGATAATTGGCATCCGCATGTGCCAGTAGCGGGCCGATTCTAGCTATTTTAGACACCTCAGTGTCTCCTAGACTCCTATTGGTTGTTTCCTGTATGCAAAAGCAAGCAGGACCATGTGAAGCCATTGCTGTGGTTTGCTTCAACATTAACGGATTATTTCTGGCCTGGGGGCAGGCAGGGCAGTGTTGGGTGCACACAGATGCTTAATATGCCAGGCCATGGCCAGTATTTTGTCATCCATCTAGTGCAGGAGAAGACGTGGACGACCCCCCCCCCCCCACTTCCATTGTCGTTGGGGAATTCAATCGGTTCCTGTACGGTGAGTGCCCCGGTACTGGCAGCCAGGTCAGCTGACCAACGGGCACACCTTGGGCCGTCTGCGGCCAGGAGGTAGGTCACTTTCAGGGAACTCCCAGTACTCCCACCCAAGTTTGCCTGCTAAGTTTTGCTGCAGATTGTAAGGCCGGCATTCAAGTTTGCCAGGGCCTCGGGGTTCACGAGGCGACTTGCCTTGGTATTGTGTGCAGGCTAACATCTCCTTCTCAGCGCAGGACGTTCCAGGTGTAAACAATGAAATGGTAGACGCATTGCCTCGCTTACAAGGAAGGCAGGTTTTCGGTTCCTAGCTCCAGACGCAGACATCCTGGCCGCAAGGTGCCCGCTGGAACTTGGACCACTGGAAAAGGGAGGCCGGGATAGAACGGATGCAATCCATCGCGGCAGCTACCTTCAAAGCCTACTGGACAGCAAGGCGGTAGCCCGTGAGGATCCTTACCAGTTGCAAAGGAGCACGAAGTTCGTGAAGAGTTGGAAGAAGCAGTCTCCCAGGCAGCAGGACAGCACCTCCCCCTCCAGCAGCTTACAGCAACTCTCTAAGAGGACATGCATATCCCATTACAAGGTAGAGTTTTCTCTCCGGCCTTCTCTAATGTTTCATTGGGGCCCAGACGTCCAGGGAGGTTGTGGCCAACTCCAGACAGTTCCACTGGTAGAGCCCGGCAGCTCAACTATGCGATTATCCATGGGAACTCCAGGTCTTACAGGCTCCATAAGTCCAAGGTGGCATATGGGGGGTAGGTCGCCTCCCTGCCCATTCAGGGCCTCGAGCGAGCTCAATTGTGCCCATTTGATACTGGCACGGTTCCTCAGCTCCAGGGACACCTCCCCAAGCTGCTTATTTGTGCATCTTGATGGAACCTCTCCCCCTCACCAGATACCAGTTAATGGCAGTTCCGCAGAGCCCTCATTCATGTGCTGGGCCTACTGCATAATCATATGGAGGGCACTCCTTCAGGATTGGGGCAGCGTCTTTGGCTGCTGGTGGTGGTGTCCCCGTAGGCGTATTCTAAGCCTCGGGCCATTTGAATCATCAGTGTTTACCTGTAAATCAGACCGGGCCTCCTCCTCGAGGTGTACAGGCTGCCGTTGGTTCTTTTTCTTTCTCTCGCAGGGCCATGGGCAGGACGTAAAGTGGTACTGGGACCCACGTGCTTGGAGTGGGCGTGGCTCAGCTGCAGGGAGGAGCCAGGCTGCCAGGACCTGAGTGGAAGGCAGGACAAGCAGTCCGTGGCGCCAGGAGGTTGGAGCCTCATGGGCGAGGTTCGGCCTGGCTTCATGCAGCAGTGGCTCACTGGAGGGAGCATCCAGGCTGTTGCCGTTTCCCCTGTGGACGGGGACCAGTGGCTGCTTGTCACTTTGGCCCAGCTTCATGCAGCAGTGGCTCACCGGAAGGAGCATCCAGGCTGCTGACGTTGCCCCTGTGGACGGGGACCAGTGGCTGCTTGTCACTTTGGCCTGGCTTCATGCAGCAGTGGCTCACTGGAAGGAGCATCCAGGCTGCTGACGTTGCCCCTGTGGACGGGGACCAGTGGCTGCTTGTCACTTTGGCCTGGCTTCATGCAGCAGTGGCTCACTGGAAGGAGCATCCAGGCTGCACGTTGCCCCTGTGGACGGGGACCAGTGGCTGCTTGTCACTTTGGCCTGGCTTCATGCAGCAGTGGCTCACCGGAAGGAGCATCCAGGCTGCTGACGTTGCCCCTGTGGACGGGGACCAGTGGCTGCTTGTCACTTTGGCCTGGCTTCCTTCATGCAGCAGTGGCTCACTGGAAGGAGCATCCAGGCTGTTGCCGTTGCCCCTGTGGATGGGGACCAGTGGCTGCTTGTCACTTTGGCCCGGCTTCACGCAGCAGTGGCTCACGGAAGGAGCATCCAGGCTGCTGGCGTTGCCCCTGTGGACGGGGACCAGTGGCTGCTTGTCACTTTGGCCTGGCTTCATGCAGCAGTGGCTCACTGGAAGGAGCATCCAGGCTGCTGACGTTGCCCCTGTGGATGGGGACCAGTGGCTGCTTGTCACTTTGGCCTGGCTTCATGCAGCAGTGGCTCACCGGACGGAGCATCCAGGCTCACGTTTTGGACGGGGACCAGTGGCTGCTTGTCTGTTTGGCCCGGCTTCATGCAGCAGTGGCTCACTGGAAGGAGCATCCAGGCTGCTGACGTTGCCCCTGTGGACGGGGACCAGTGGCTGCTTGTCACTTTGGCCTGGCTTCATGCAGCCCCTGTGGACGGGGACCAGTGGCTGCTTGTCACTTTGGCCTGGCTTCATGCAGCAGTGGCTCACCGGAAGGAGCATCCAGGCTGCTGACGTTGCCCCTGTGGACGGGGACCAGTGGCTGCTTGTCACTTTGGCCCGGCTTCATGCAGCAGTGGCTCACTGGAAGGAGCATCCAGGCTGTTGCCGTTGCCCCTGTGGATGGGGACCAGTGGCTGCTTGTCACTTTGGCCCGGCTTCATGCAGCAGTGGCTCACCGGAGGGAGCATCCAGGCTGTTGCCGTTGCCCCTGTGGACGGGGACCAGTGGCTGCTTGTCACTCTGGCCTGGCTTCATGCAACAATGGCTCACTGGCGGGAGCAGCCAGGCTGTTGCTGTGGCCCCTGCGGGTCGGAATTGGTGGCTGCCTGTCACCAGCGTAAGCTGCTGCCGTGGCCCCTGTGGACGGGGTGAATTTACGGACGTCACGTAACTGCAATTTGAGCTGTGGGCTTGGCTCGCCTCCCACGGGATGGCCGGTACGCATTGCAAGCACCCGGGATTGAGACTGGTCGGGGCCATGGTGCAGCGGCTCAGTAGCGGTGGACATCTCAGAGATCTGCATGTGGCACCGGGGTGGCTACCAGGCAACAGTTCTGGTTATGGAGGATAGGAGTTTGGGTTGGCGGAAAAGGGGGGGTGTAAGGCTGCCTCCTTACCTCCCCTTTTTTTTTTGTGGCAGGTGGCAGGGCCCTGGATCAGGATGGCTTATCGCCCCTTGGTTGGTAGGGGGATAACGCCCTGGCCCCCCTGGGGTGCCGAGTTCCGTGGAGAGGCATTGGGCCGCTCGCACCCAGGCTTGCAAGTGCCTTTGGACATCGCGGGGGCCTGTACTACCCTGATCCTGGACCCTTGCGTGGCCGCCAACCCTTTGTTCTGTTTAATAAACGAGTTGTGGCCATTTTCATCCAACCTTTGTGTCAGTGTTATCATTGGGCGCGAGGTGTATCACCCTTGCACACGCAATGGGCATGGCCGACTTACCGGCCAACCCCTTTTGCGGGGTAGGGCTGTCCTCGTCGCCATCTTGGGGAGGTCAGGGGTCTTCTCCTTCCCAGAGACCCCTGGGGCGGCACCCAGTTTCCCGCCGCCAGGGCCAGCTAGCCAATGAGGGGGCTGGCCACGCCTCTCCCTCCACGTGGCTAGCTGGCCCTTCTCTTCGCCCAGGCAGCATATTTAAGGCTACCTGGGACTGCCCCCAGCACTTGCAGGGGCCAATTCGGTTTTTCCTCCCTCCCTCCCTACATGGTACATGGCTTATTCATGTTCATATTGTGCATTTACTCAAGTTGTTTGTTACTTGGTTAAAGTATATGTTACCATATTCTTTGTCGCAACTCCGTGTTGGCAGGTGGCAGGGCCCTGGATCAGGATGGCTTATCGCCCCTTGGTTGGTAGGGGATAACGCCCTGGCCCCCTGGGGTGCCGAGTTCCGTGGAGAGGCATTGGGCCGCTCGCACCCAGGCTTGCAAGTGCCTTTGGACATCGTGGGGGGCCTGTACTACCCTGATCCTGGACCCTTGCGTGGCCGCCAACCCTTTGTTCTGTTTAATAAACGAGTTGTGGCCATTTTCATCCAACCTTTGTGTCAGTGTTATCATTGGGCGCGAGGTGTATCACCCTTGCACACGCAATGCTCCTTGCTGGGATTCTCCAAGGGAACTCTGGTTTCATGTTACAGTGTCATTACATGGATATTGGCCTCGCCTTTATAGGTCAGTGTGTGACCCTCTCCCTCCCCTAAAGGATATCAAGAAAAAAAATAATTGGATGCATCTTGGGTACCATTAAGTAATGCAATTTCCCCTATTAATTGAGTTTCTGTACGGTTTTAGCAGACTGAAGCATGGCAAATTTGTGGACACAGCAGGTTGCTTATTGGAGCAAGCACAGTCTTATGCATTTTATCTGATAGTAATTATGGCATGCAGGCACCATGGTTATGTTCAGGCTTATCCCTTTAGGATTTCAATGCAACACAGAAGTGGGTAATAACTAAAAGCAGATGACATATGAGCCCCCAAAAATTTGAGACCATGGAAGACAGCACCGGGCAGAATATATATCCAGTATATGGATTCTCATCTTAAAACACCAGCCTGAATATGCCTTGGTCTGAAATGTTATAGATATTAATAATTTATTTTGCCTTTTTATTGATTCAACAACAAAAATGTGTTATTTTACATTGAAATGGGAGGCATCTTGAATTTTTTTTCCTGCGGAAAGGAATTGACCTATGGGAAATGTTAATCTATGCACTCCATAGATTTATGGATTTAATATGTGGGCTGCCTTTCTCTCATAACTGGAATTCAGGAAGATTACCAAAATGAAAACCAACAAAAAGCCAGATACAAAAGTAGCAAGTTATGATATCTAAAGGTATTTAAATGATCATGATCAAACACAACTGATTTAAAAACAATACTGTATCCCCTTTCCTCGCTAATCAGCTGTTACCACATATGTCTGAGTAACAGGAAAACTTACATTTTTCAATCCTACATGCCTGTCAGGGATCTTTTTTTACTTTAACAAATAATGCATTCGATTTTTGTCTGTGTGTCAAGAGCAACTTGAGAAATTACAAGTTGCTTATGGTGTGAGAGAATTGGCTGTCTGCAAGGACATTGCCCAGGGGGACCCAGATGTTTTGTCCTCCTGTGAGAGGTTTCTCTCATGTCCCCACATGGGAAGCTGGAGCTGACAGATGGGAGCTCACCACACTCCTCAGATTCGAACCGCTGACCTTTCAGTCGGCAGTCCTGCTGGCACAAGAGTTTAACCAATTACACCACTGGGGAGATTAGATAAATTGGACACACACACACACACAAAACACATTCACACAATACTCTCTTATAGTGGATTTTTATTGAACCTACAGCAACCGAGATATATACAATAGTTGCACTGGGGCTAACAAAGGAGCAAATATTATGGTAGAGATTCTCAAGTGGCGAAGGTACATGTAGGATAACAAGCTTGCAAGGCTGTGAGGGGGTGGAATTAAAAGGATTTTGAAGCTGCAGAGGTTGCTAAGGGGAGGGAGAGGTGAAATAAAGAGGTTCGAAAGCAATACATTACTTTCTTTAATACATCCACACTGGCATTCTCCCCACATACAAGGTAGAGAAAGAAGAGATGAGTTCTGGGGATCTACAATGTGATGGGAAAGTATTCCCAGATAGATTAAAGAGATTTAAAGGTTATTTCCCCTTGGTCCTGTTGGACTTGTGAGAAGCTAGGGAGGCCTCCTCACTAGAACAGTGCAAGGAAAGCAGGGCAAGCCAATTTAGGGCCTCTTATGGTGCATCTACACTGTAGAATTAATGAAGTTTGAACTTCTCTTTGATGAACAAAAGGCTGTATTTATTTCTGTTCAAGACTTATATCAATTTGTTTGCAGTAAAAGGAGATCAGAAAGTTAAACACTGGTTTGCCCTCCCATCCCCCGAATGAAGGAGACTTGAGACAATAACCACACGACAACAATTCTTTGGGTCAAATTGGGCAAAACTTTATTTGCCTATTTAATTCACCTCACTAGCCTGAAAGGGTGTCAGGGATCCAATTTCATCAACAGCAACCACAACTGATCAAATTTGCGGGCGAACACCAATATTGCCTGATTAATCAACCAGGACAACTTAATGAGGGAAATGAGTAAGAGGCCCATTCTCCCAGCGGAGAGAGCCTCTTCTCATCCCAGGGCCATAAACTCAACTTCACCCACTATCCATAACTTTGGGTGCATACATAACTAACTGGCCCTCACCCCTGATGGGGGTGCCTCGGTGTACACTGAATATGGCATTTCACTCTCTAATTACCGCCACAGACTGGAGGTAGGTGTCCACCTTACCTCCACCCCCCCCTCTCTTCTAACACCCTTTCCAAAGAATGACTAGTATCCTCCAAAAATAACTGGTTGCCCTCATCGGACAAGTGGACGCCATCGTCCCTAAAAACAATTTGGTTGGCAGGATGGATGAACCTATGTCCTATGTAGGACCCATTACCTGCCGTAACCACATTACGCATGGCCCTATTCACCCTCTTACGGGCACTCTCCAACAATCTGGGGTCCGCACCCCCACGCCAAGACATCCGTGGCGTAATTTCTGACCACATCACATGCACTCCAGGCCATGTTCTCCAAATTTCAAAAATGTCGGCTCGCTTGAAAAAAACAGGGCCTTGCCGGTGAGCAAGCCCAAATCCTTACCACCGAGAGGGATAATGATCATATCAGGGGGGAACACACCCCTGCCATGAAACAACATGGGACACAGCCCATTCCACTGCAGACCGCGTCTGCCCATCCATTGCACATTTGCAACAGCACTTAAGCCCAGATGTTGGCCAAAGGGGGAATTGAGAGCATGCTGCTCGGCCCAATAGATGTAACTATGGCCGCAGATCAGCACTCTCCTCATCTTCTCCGACCGTTCTGGACCTGCAACGATAGAAAAACAGAAACAGTATCAAACGGGCTTATAGTTGAACATTGCGAACATAACCCCTGTAAGCCCCGGAATGCCACCTCCCCAAAGACATAAGAACATAAGAACATAAGAAGAGCCATGCTGAATCGGACCTCAGCCCATCTAGTCCAGCATTCTGTATCACACAGTGGCCCACCAGTTGTACACGGGGATCTCGAGCAGAAGGGAGGGCAAAACCCTGACCTGCTCCCGACCCCCACAACCAGTACCCAGGGGAAATCCTGCCTACCTCAACCAACTCCGAGGTGGCACTTGAATGTCCTTTTCAGTAACTACCGATACACTTGGTATCCATGAATCTGTCTAATCCTGCCTTGAAGTTGTTCAGGCTGACAGCTGTCACAACCTCTTCTGGAAGTGAGCTCCATAACCCAATGACCCTCTGGGTGAAGAAATATTTCCCTTTATTAGTCCTAATTTTCCTACCTTGGAGCTTCAGGGAGTGCCCTCTAGTCCTAGTGTTTTGTGACAAAGAAAATAGTTTTCTTTATTCACCTTTTCTATCCCATGCATGAATTTATACACTTCGATCAAGTCACCTCTTAGACGCCGTCTTTCAAGGCTGAAAAGACCAAGGCGTTGCAACCTGGTATCGAACGGGCGCCGCTCCATCCCTTGGATCATTCTTGTTGCCCTTTTCTGTATCTTTTCCAGTTCCGTTATATCCTTCTTAAGGTGCGGAGACCAGAATTGTACACAGTACTCCAAATGTGGCCTTACCATCGATTTGTAGAGAGGTAATACAACATTTGCTGACCTATTTTCGATTCCCGTCCTGATCATGCCAAGCATAGAATTTGCTTTTTCACTGCTGCAGCGCACTGGGTTGACATTTTCATTGAGCTGTCACCAAACCCCCAAAGATCCCTTTCCTGGTTTGTCTCGA